>CM077295.1:47006832-47014332 GCA_039654925.1 Anguilla pacifica
TCTTTGTGCTTGGAGAGAGCGGGGCCTTATTACCATGGTGATTACACACAACAAATATGCTCCGACCAACATGCTTTCTGCCCAGTCAGGGAATTTCTGCAGAAAAACGCAACCTATTTTCAAGCTAATATCAGTCTGCTAAGCCCCATTAACCTGAAGGGTCTTCAGCGTCCAACTGAACAGGTTCCCTGTGGTTAAAGGAGAATTTTCACCCATTATAAGTTGTGATATGTTCTTTCACTCTCATTGTAATTTGGGTATAATGGTATCTTATAATAGTGCTTTTCTTTTGCAGATATAAGGTAAAATGAAAAATACGTGGGGAAACTTCACAAAACTAGTCTCTGAAAGTGCATTTCTGTCTCATGCTGTCAATCACACAAAAACCAAGGCACTGCAGTCTGGGAAAATGAGTTCATGTTTGAAAAGAAAACAGTGGATTGCTGTTGCTCTTTTGGAAAATGTGACAAAACACTGATGTTGTCATTGTGACATACTGTAAATGGCTTAATACACCCAGAAGAATATCCCAAACGTGTACCCATTTGAACATGTCATGAGACCTCACATAGCATGTGGGCTTTCCACATTTGTTTTCAAAAGCGGGTAAAAGTAGAACACCCGTTCAATTCCCGTCTTTGCTGACATGATGGCTAGCAACACTAGTGATGCTACGATGCGCTCCCATTGCTAGCTTTGTATTAAGTTGGATGCACAGTCCACTTTGTCTTTTGCTTTGTAAGTGTATGTGTGTGTTCTGTAGGTCACACCTGAATGTCAATGCACTTATGGTTGTCATGGCACCGAGTGGTTAATTATGGACCTTGCCAGTGTTGAATATTCACTCCTGATGCTGTGCACTCTATTCACTCTGGCTGAAAGCTTCTGCCAGACACCATATTGCAAACTGCAGTTGTAGTGGCCATACGTTTCTTCTTTAAACCAGAAACCCCCTAATACAATATCTAGAAAAATTATACGGTTTACTGAATTTTTACCCCCACCCCACCTAAGACAAATCCTAGATTGATGGGAAAAAAAATATGAAAACATGTTTTTGGGGTATAATGTTGGGCTATGGTTTAAAAAAAAAGTAACAAAGGCGACTTATTGATTTTTTTCCCAGAGAACCTCTCTTTGATTCATGTCATGTCCCCCAAGTTAATTCTCTGCAGTTTAGATTTAGAGCTAATTAGAGTTTGATATAAAGCTGCGCCACTGTGCGGAACACGCTAACGATGAAGGTCAGCACCACAGTCCCACAATGCTCTGCAGCAGATGGCCAGAGACTGAAGCAGCAGCAAAAAAAAAAAATACACACACATAATTCTGTCTGAATAGGATACGATGGGGAGGGGGGGCGGGGGGGAGGGGGGGGAGTGGGGGAGAAAAGCAAAGAGCACAGAGATGTGAGTTTAGAAATATAAAATATTTTTTAAAAATGAACTTTCACCAACAGACATGTTGACCTGGGGTGTAAAACAGGCAGTCGGTGCTGGGGCTGGAGTTAGCTCTGCCGGCTAGCTGTGTTTTCTGTAGCTACGGATCACAGCGTCTGAAGTCATTTTCCCCACACAAGAGGCTTTGCCTCTGCCCCTCAGACGCCCCCCCCCCCCGCGCTATGACGCCGTCCACTGTGTTAGTCGCGATACTCGCCACGCCTGCAGAAAAGACAGCCGTGCACACGCACGCTCACGAACAGAGCCCCGATTACCCAGCATGCTTTGTGGGGAGGGACGCCCACAGTATTGGCCCAGAATGTGCTGACTTGGCACCGGTCGATGAAGGGCGAACTGCAAACTCCAGACCATATCAGAGCGGTCAGATATGGGGGGGGGGGGGGTCCCCAGCCGAAGAGGCCTTCTGTCTGCTTTTACAAACACGCACGTGCGGCCAGGGATCAATAATTACTGCTGATGATTATGTTTATTTTTTATTTTTTAAATACAGACCATATCAACCATTTGAAAGACAAGCCAAGTACTGTACTTAGCAAAACATGAATTTGTATTGATCCAAAACCAAAACTCACATCTGTAAATCTTTCAAAATGCAAGCTAAGAGTTCTGCCCATAAGCAAGCCCACACGAATAGCTGCCCTGAGTTTCTATAAATGATTGTAAAATGAAGAAAATTTTAGGAGTATCTCAGCGCAACACTAACTAAAAGCAATCCGCTGCAATACTTTTTCTCTAGTTTCATTTTAATATTTTTGTAGTTGTCCTCCTTCACCCCAGCCGACCTTTAAAATCACTCAAATTCAAACTCCAACAGCAGATTGAAATCAATGGAAGTCCATGACTGAATAACGGCAGAGTCCATCGGAAAAATCCAGGCTCTAATACAAGCTAATTAACCTCTCGATAAAACAATTAAAAGTGCATTTACCAGTTCAATATCACCGCAAAGAAAGTCACCGAACTTTCGCCGGGGAACAGTTCATCAGCGTACGAAGACTCGCGAGCACTTCAGCAATCCACCGCACGGGTTAAAAAAAAGAAACCCTCTTTCTCCAAGTCCCCATTAAAACGGCTAAATAATTAATAGCACCTTTAATTATGATACATTTCAGTCACTCTGCCCTCTGTAATTGAGCAAGGGGATAACATCGCCGCGCATGCTAACGACCGTTCTCCCGCAACCAGGGGGATCTTAGTCGAGAGTGTTTCTAGAGAGCCTGGTGAGTTTAAACATCCACACCCCCCCCTCCCCCCTCCCACCCCCACTCCCCCTCCCGGGACCCCTTGCATCGCCCGCAAGTGATAAATACATGATTAGAAAGACAAATGATATGAGCGGAGATAATTTCCCGCCCATCGTGGCCGTTGAAAGAGCACACAGCTGCGATATATCAGTGTTAATTGGGAGGGGGAAATGACTGCGCAGAGCCCGCCGCGGCCATCAGTCACCCACAGTGTCGCTCGGCAGCCATTTTGGTTGACCCGAGGACGCGGCCTTGCGCGAGTCCTTTCATCTTTTTTGCACCCCCCCCTTGCAAATTTCGCTCGCCACACCGCGGTCTCCGCGCTAGCAGACTATGATGGAAAGGAGCGAACCCCAAGATCCACTGTGACTGACCTTCCCTATCCCACCACACTCTGCTCTGCTCAACCACCCGCCGATCGCCACACTACGTCCCCCAAAAAGCATAACTAGAGTTATTCGAAATCTAGAACATCAGCTCTTTTTGGTTGGGGAAACTTCCCCAAAAACTCTGAAGCCAAGTTAAAGGTACCAGAGCAAAGAGAAATAGTCTCATGTTTTGGAAAACAACCCACCAAGACAAATGGCACGCATCCTTTATGAAATAAATAAGAAAGCATCCCAAATAGTATCATGACTCCACTAAGAAAGCTTCTTCCATATGGCTTCACCTACAGGCCTGCTCAACTGTTCTACCTCATGCACTTCGGTCATGGTACACATGGGTCATGTGTTAAACTCAATGCATTTACAGTTTAGATTTGAAACAAGCAATAGCCAAGGTATTTTTTTGCAGCCTTATTATCATTACCTGTCTACATGTAATCTTTTTCTTAACTGAGCCAATTAACACAGTGCATGCTGTAGATTGCAGGTGAGGTCACTGATGACCAACTGTCATCAAACGGGTGGTGTCCGTGCTACAGGTTTGACGTGTAGAGGTGTCACGTTTCATCGTGACACCTCTGCAAGGAGCGGTTGAAACTGGATTCTGAGCGGTTGAAACTGGATTGAGTCTCGAGCTGTGTCACGTTCCAGCTGTGCCGAGCGCACCGGGTCACAGGTGAAGCCCATTTACCTGCCTTCTCTGGAAAGTGAGAGGTGGGAATTGAATGGGAATACTGTATGAAGCCGGCATCAGACCTCTGTCAAAAAGAATACAATGAGAGAGGGGGAAAAAATTCAATAGAGCAGATGAGTTTCAGATTGAGAGAGAAATGGGTGAGCAGTGGAGTCCACGGTTCACAGAGGGAGTCAGTGCTGCTGAATTGTGTGGAGAGCAGATTGAAACGTGAGGTGATGACCAATCACCTGACTGGAATAGCTAGCAACTTATTACTGCAGTGGGGGGACTGAGAAACCCTTTAAAATACAATCCTTTATAAAAGACTGAGTCCATTGTTAACGATTAGTGGACATTAAAAGTCATTTTGATGCGGAAAAAGCTAAGGTGAGTAGATACAGAAATTCCACAACAGAAAGCGTTACCACAAGTGTAGCTATGATGCTGTGTACGTGCGTACAGCCCAACAGTGCATTTTTGAAAACGGTAGAGAATAAATGGACAGTTTTTTTATGTTGACAAGCAATCAGCCATATGTTTTTAAATTACGTAAAATGGTTATTTTGACAGTAAAATAGGAAATAAGTCTGAACTGGTTTCAGAGCATGAACACAAAATGTTCAATATTAAAATATGTAACAAATTACATGTGATTTCAATCAAGATTAAAAAACATTTGCATTTAAAATGCTGTTTGTAAGATAAATGTCAAGATAATCCACACATGATGATAGAGAAATCCAATTTAAAACACCAAAGATAAGTGATACAAACAATAGTGACAAAGGGATGATAACCGCTAGTTGGGAGTGATGGACTTTAATGGTATTAAAAATAGTCACAGTAAATTATGAGGCAGTGGAAAAAAACAATTTCCGCGAAACAGTTCCACTCTTTAAGCAAACTTTAAGCCAAGACGAATGGTAAAATAATTCAGATTACTTTGTAATTTTCTGACATTTGTGAGAAGCGGTTAATTGAGATTAACCGGCGGATTGGAGGCTCTTGCATAGCAACTCAGCAGAAAATGACACAGGCGGTTCATGGTGAACACAGCCAGGCGGGGTCAAAAGAAACGCACAGATCACCTCAAAGAGCAGAAACAAACGCACACACCGCTTCAAACGCAAACGCTTTCGTTTCCCCTCCAGGTCTCAGAACACAGCCCATACAGCGCTGCAGGTGTGTGTGTACAGCGTGGCACAGCCAGCACACAGTCCATACAGCACTGCAGGTGTGTGTGTACAGCGTGGCACAGCCAGCACACAGCCCATACAGCACTGCAGGTGTGTGTACAGCATGGCACAGCCAGCACACAGCCCATACAGCACTGCAGGTGTGTGTGTACAGCATGGCACAGCCAGCACACAGCCCATACAGCACTGCAGGTGTGTGTATACAGCGTGGCACAGCCAGCACACAGTCCATACAGCACTGCAGGTGTGTGTATACAGCGTGGCACAGCCAGCACACAGTCCATACAGCACTGCAGGTGTGTGTACAGCGTGGCACAGCCAGCACACAGTCCATACAGCACTGCAGGTGTGTGTATACAGCGTGGCACAGCCAGCACACAGTCCATACAGCACTGCAGGTGTGTGTATACAGCGTGGCACAGCCAGCACACAGTCCATACAGCACTGCAGGTGTGTGTATACAGCGTGGCACAGCCAGCACACAGTCCATACAGCACTGCAGGTGTGTGTATACAGCATGGCACAGCCAGCACACAGTCCATACAGCACTGCAGGTGTGTGTGTACAGCGTGGCACAGCCAGCACACAGTCCATACAGCACTGCAGGTGTGTGTATACAGCGTGGCACAGCCAGCACACAGTCCATACAGCACTGCAGGTGTGTGTATACAGCGTGGCACAGCCAGCACACAGTCCATACAGCACTGCAGGTGTGTGTGTACAGCGTGGCACAGCCAGCACACAGTCCATACAGCACTGCAGGTGTGTGTATACAGCGTGGCACAGCCAGCACACAGTCCATACAGCACTGCAGGGGTGTGTGTACAGCATGGCACAGCCAGCACACAGTCCATACAGCGCTGCAGGTGTGTGTGTACAGCGTGGCACAGCCAGCACACAGCCCATACAGCACTGCAGGTGTGTGTATACAGCGTGGCACAGCCAGCACAAAGTCCATCGTGGGGCTGAAGGGCATAAAAGCTGCTCTAGCACAGACCACTGAATAGACCTACACCCGGCGTCCCTTTCTTAAATCTTTTTTTTTTTTTGAGAAAGAGAGAGGGTGGGGGAGAGGGAGAGAGAGAAAGAGAGGTGGAGAGAAAGAAGGGGGAGAGAGTGTGAGAGAGAGAGGTGGAGAGAGAGAGGGTGGAGAGTGAGAAAGCGAGAGAGAGAGAGAGGGGGAGAGAGAGGGAGGGGGGAGAGAGAGAGAGACAGAGAGAGAGAGAGAGGGAGGGGGGGAGAGAGAGGGAGGGGAGAGAGAGAGAGAGAGAGAGAGAAAGAGAGAGAGAGAGAGAGGGAGAGAGGGAGCGAGCTAATGGGCCACTTTGGAGCTGCTAATTGGCAGTCACTGTCTCCTCTCAGTCCTTTGAGCTGGTGGTTGGTCGGGAAGAAATGAAACATTGCAACTGGCTTTGAAGTCCTCCCATGTGAAATTCCAAACTGCAGCACCAGCAACAGTCAGACCCCTGTTTGGATGGACACTAATTAGAAAAAGAAAAAAAAAGAAAGAAAGAAAAGAAATGGAGACTGAATCCCTTTCTTGAGAATTGTGGGGGAGGAAAAACGCACACCTCCATCTTGTGCGTCTCCATCATCCACGAGAACAAATGAAAACAGAATGACCGTTACTCAAGAGCCCGGCTCCCAGATACCAACCAGGCCTCAGTCTCTTTGTTATTCATTATGTGCGACTGATGTTCTGACAAAAGGAAATAGCCTTCCTCCTTTCTGTGTGTATGGTCATTTCAAGTATCCCCCCCCACCCCACCCCACCCCACCCCCCTAACCCCAGACCCCTCCACCCTCTTCCTCAACCTGCATCGCTCCCAACCCCAACCCCCACCACAACAACCTCTCAGATTCAAGATTAAAGCCTTGTTCGGCTTGGCTCCCGTTTCTCTGTGAAATGTCACGGTAATTTGCGGCCTGGGACCCTGACAGGTTCGGCAATTTGGCGTGGCGTGAAACCGAAAACAACGCCCGCAGAAACTATCAGGCGAAGCAGACGAACAGAGAATTCTCTTCACCAAACACATCTTCAAATTATTTATTTTTTTCCCCTGACTGAAATTGAAGCAGAACATAGCAGATGCAGCTTTCGGTTCAACGCTGCCTGTTGCATTTGTCTTCCACCTCAAAGGCAATTCATTACACCTGCTAACAGTAAATGGAAGATGAAAGGTGGTCTAATGCAGTGTCAGTGATGAGTAATTGGCCAATGGTAAGACAGAGGTGATTCCATATATGATCACATTTAAAGATTGGGCGATACAGACTTTCAGAAATTAATACCTCATGGACGAGGCACATCGGCTAGTTTTTACACAGGACAATATTGTGCCTTTGCATAGCTCTACAAATAGATGTATAGCTGATGAAAATACCAGGACGATGGGCTCTGGGTGGCTTTGACAAGCATGTTTCACTGTGAGTGCCACACCACCCAGTAATAACACAAACCTCTGTATCTCCACCATTTTCATTCTGATTTCATTCAGATCCTCTGACAGTCAATAGGACGGTACATGTTTCAGCTCA
>CM077295.1:47019332-47096193 GCA_039654925.1 Anguilla pacifica
GAGGAGGAGGAGGAGGGGGGGGGCGTGACTGCAGGTGTAGCTCGGACTCAATGCGGAGGCTTCATGAAGTGGAGGTGATTACGCGCAGGGGATGCCGGCTCAGATGGAGAAGACGGAGTGCGTAATTTAACCAGGCGCCCGAAGGACGTGTGAGCCCCACAAACTGCCAAACGAACGTCCTTGCGTTTCCACGCAGTCGCTCGCAAGTATAAAATCTGCATTTAAGCTCACACCTCCTCAGTCACGATGCCCGTTTTCTCCCCCCGTGTATGAAACGCTTTTTCATTGCGGACAGGGAGACGGTCTCTCTCGAGCCTGAGGCTGTCGTCCTCATCGCCGCTGCGGCAGGGAAGCGGGTCGGGCGCGGCGCCGTCGACAGCTCTGAGTGATCGACCTTTATTCAAAAAGAAGCCGCCGTCACTCAATCCATCATTCGGTGAGAGTGTGACCTTCAGACCGCGATGATTTGCTGCAGACAAACACACACGTGCGCATCCGCGCGCACACACACACACACACACACACACACACACACAAATACGCATGCACACACACTCACACATACACACATACGCACGCACACACACTCACACGCACACGTGCGCGCACGCGCACACACACATACATACATACCCGAATATGACTAATCTGACAATAGCCAGGAAAGCTTTAGTTCAGTAAGGTCTGCTGGTAAACCCATGGTGGTATTAATTTCATGCACCAGACAGGAGGTCTAGGCCATAGCGACAAGGGAGGGGAACAAAACAAGAGAATAAGAAACCGAGAAATGGACCCACAGACAGTGGTGACGTAGCACAACGCAGCTCTCTCCAGTCAGTGTAAGATATACATTTGTGTGCTTCACCCCTTTTTCACCATGGATACCATTGTCCTGGAACAACAAAGCCATTTCCTGGATTCAGGTCCAGCCAAACCTTTAATTATCCTCCAAATAAGTATGCCAATGACACTCACACATGGACACACAGACACAGACAGAGACACACAGACAGAGACAGACACACACAGACACCCAGACAAAGATACAGACACAGACACAGACACAGACACACACACTCAATATAGGCTTACTCACTGCTCTCAGGGAATACACTGACATTTGTAAAAATAAGATGAACATTAAAATGAGAGTGGAAGGCCCTCTCACTTTCTGTCTACCCAATACTCTCCTATCATCACTAAACAAATAAGAGACAGCCATGTACAACACTGCAGCCCAACTGCATTGAAGAGTGTGTGTGTGTATAGCGTGCGTGTGTGTATTGTACATGTGTGCATAGTGTGTGTGAGTAGTGTGCGTGCGTGCGTGTGCATGCATGCTTGTGTGTACGCGCGCGTGTGTGTTTATGTACAGTATGTGCGTGTATCGAAGGGATGGTTCTTTTATATTGCAAGCAAATAATTCATGCTGTCATAATTACTTGCGCCAGTTCCACAATAACCATTTCTGCTCTGTTGCTGTTGATGCTTCAGTGTGAATTCTTTGAAAAGGGTCGCATTAAAGAACATATTCTATACACACTAGACCAAGGTTCCTTTGTGACAACGCTCATTCTTTGTCCTTAATGATTGAGCAAGGTCTTCAAGCCCATAGCCACGTGTTTATATACGGGTACAATGTCCGAGATAATGCTAATGGGAAAAAAAAAGCTGAAAGAGGTGCCTGCTTTGTCCGGACACAAAAGGCTAACCAGGCTGCATGTCCACGTGCACAACGGTGTGAAAGGGGTGTTAGCGGTTAGCCACATTATGGGCTCACTCACCTAGACAAAATTGATCGTTAGCAACCGCTTTGATTAGAGGTGATTTCACGGCTGTATTCACCTTTCGTCTGAGGATTTCGTCTGAATTCCGCCCACCATGTTTATGCAACGGCTCCAGATTAAAAGCACACCCCTGAAAATTAGCCTCATTTGATTCCCTCCCCCCCCCCCCTAAGTTTCAAAGTGTTGCCTGAAGTAAATTGATGTGATACAGTTTATTGGAGGGGAACGTCAGCAATTTTTTTCTTTAATCACATTTGCTTAAAACCTAATTGCAGTGGGAAGGGGGGGGGGGGGAGGGCGTGGGAGGGTGGGGGGGGGGGGCGGTGGTGGGGAGCGAGGAGACCTGCATTATTTTAAAAAATTAACTTGCAAGAGGGAAGACAAGATGCGTTTTTGAAACAAACGCACTGGAGCAAAATAAACAAGGCAATAATGTTACATCATGCGCTCTCATCAAAGGGAAGGAAGTTAATGAGATGGAGAATGGAAAAAAAAGACCAATTAAAAACAAAATTTTAAAAAACGAATACAAATATGGAAGCTATTCATAAACGATGGGGTTAAAAAATAATGCCCTAAATCAACAGTAAGGAAATAGGGCCGAGTACCACTTAGACAGGGTGATAAGCTTGGGGAACTTGCATCCACTTGGGGAACGCGGTACAACCTGATGGAAAACAGCACATCTGCTTTCCCCCCCCAATCACACTGCAATTAGAAAGTACCGCATCGGTTAGCACGCATACATATTTATACCACGGCACAGGGGTCCTGCCCTCTCTCCCTCCCTCTCTCTCTCTCTCAGCGTTGTGCAGAATAAGCACGTGAAAGGGGAACGGGGGGGTGGAGGGGGGAAGAGAGAGAGAGAGACAGAGAGAGAAAGGAAGAGAGAGAGAGAGAGAGACAGAGAGAAAGAGAGAGAGAGAAAGGAAGAGAGAGAGAGAGAGACAGAGAGAAAGACAGACAGAGAGAGAGCGAGAATAAAGCATTCAGAATTTGAAAAAAAAAACTGAATTTGAGAGAGAGACATGATGATGATGATGATGATGATTCAAGATTGCGGCGGTTCCCTCTCTGTGCCATCTCTACAGCTCTGGCTCTCACAGGACACGACCAGCCCGCTTGGTGTACGCCTCTGTGCCTCAGACGCTAAGGTTAGCCGAGAAAGGCCCGTTAGAGAGTGCTGCGGGCACATCGCCTCGCTCACAGACGCGCCACCGGACGCTGCCAGAGATACGGGCACGCCTTGTCGCCATGCCGTTATTTACGGGGCGCTGTTCACAGCCGTCGCCCGACCTTCTTTGCAAGTCATAAATCCACCCGCCTTCTGCCATGACTCAGACCCCGCGTCTCATTCCACATTCCCGCGACAAGACTAAGACTACTGCTGCTAATGCTACTACTGCTGCTGCTGCTAATGCTAATGCTGCTGCTAATGCTAATGCTACTGCTGCTGCTAATGCTAATGCTATTGCTGCAGCTAATGCTACTGCTACTACTGCTGCTAATGCTAATGCTACTGCTACTGTTAGTGCTACTACTACTGCTGCTGCTAATGCTACTACTGCTGCTGCTAACACTACTGCTACTACTGCTGCTAATGCTAATGCTACTGCTACTGTTAGTGCTACTACTACTGCTGCTGCTAATGCTACTACTGCTGCTAATGCTAATGCTAATGCTGCTGCTAACACTACTGCTACTACTGTTGCTAATGCTAATGCAACTGCTGCTGCTAACGCTACTGCTACCGTTAGTGCTACTACTACTGCTGCAGCTAATGCTACTGCTAATTCTAATGTTACTGCTGCTACTGTTAGTGCTACTACTAGTGCTACTGCTGCTACAGCTAACACTACTACTACTGCTACGGCTGCTACTGCTACTGCTATTATAAATCGACTGCTTGTGCAAAACAAAAAGAAAGGAATTGCATAGAAGCATAGTATTAGCCATTATCATAATAAAAAATATATATACATTAAGCAGGTACATTCAGCACAAGTCCATAGCCCTGCCTGCAGACATTCTAGAACACTCTTTGTGAGCCAATCGAAACAAAGACTTGGGGTCTTATTTGAGTTACATGGATTTCACAGACAATACTTTCCACTTGAGATTGTCATTTTCCTTCTGTTTCCAGTGTAATACAATACAGTCAGATATATATATGCAGCAGCACAAACACCAAGAGACATTTAACAGAGCTATTCAACAACTTTCACCGGTTCCCATAATTCCCTGTAGATGATACCTGTTTGCGAAGAAATTCTGTCTGTCTGCTCGTAAGGTAATATACAGGCCCAGATCTCTTATTGGATTATTTAGGCTTTTATTTTGTGGCCATACACTCCTGTGGAAATTCTAGGTCTGACTGCATTTCTGGCACATTTAATGCCTCCCAGCAGAAAGAAAGTGTGTGTGCCAATGTAAGTGTGTGGGCGTGTGTGTGCGCGCACGTGTGTGCGCATGTTTGAGGTGCTTCAGATAACACTTCTTTCACAAAATGCTTTCCCAGGAATACTTCAGATATTGCATTCATATTTCAGATCATCCATCACGTCTGCAGTTTTTTTTTTTTTGTTTGTTTTTTCTAAAAATCAATTCAGCGGTATAGCACGTCTTTATCCAACTGTATGCAGAGATTTAAAACAAAGCCGATAACACCATCCTCATTCATTGCTTCGGAGCACGACGGATATGAAAACAAACAAAAAAAACAACAAAGCCAAAGGGACTCATTCGTATCTACAGTAATAAATGGAACTCGATTTCATTCACAAATTGAATCGGGCTGAAAGCACAGCAGGAGACGGTTTAGTTTACCCGGATTGCGCAGACCACGTTCTTATTAACGGTGACACCTGAACACACGCATGACCAGGCGCTGAACCTTGCACGTGGTATCAGGGGTAAAGTGGTTCGTGGCAGTAGTGGTGGATAGACGGAGAATTACTACCGACAAAGAGAGAGAATAGTCCTGCGTCTGTTTTCCCCCCCTCCTGCAGTCATGTGTGTTTCCTGTCTCTTGACGCACAGCTGGGCTGCTCGTTTAGTTCCAGTCTCTCTGGCTGCGCCGCGACATTAGCCGCGCGAGCAGCTCGGCGCGCCTCCGCGCAGCGTCGTCATTGACGACGAACTGCCGCTCTCCGACGCGCACTTCCCGCACACGCAGTCTCCCGTGTTCTCGCCGCGGAAAATATCGGCAAACAGCGGCGGTAACACAAAGAGCCGGCAGCAGCGCCACCTGGTCTTTACAGTCCAATCTCCCCGCGTCGCCGCGGGACGAGATCAAAGCGCTACGAAAACACCACTCCGTCTTTTCAGTCCTCTGTTCTGCTCGCCGGCTCTTTAATCATTTCGCCAAAGCTAAGGTTTGAGTAACGTGGGGGATGGGGGGAGGGGGGTAAGGGGTTAGGGGGCTTAATCCTAGTATGGCTGAGAAACCTGGAAAGGCAGAAATGATCACAAGCCTATAGTAATTTGGAAATGCTTGACATTATTATTATTATTATTATTATTATTATTATTATTATTATTATTATTATTATTATTATTATTATTATTATTATTATTATTATTATTATTATTATATATTTTTTAATGTAATAAGTGTGGAGCAGGGGCCTAAGCATGTCACGGAAGCAAACCGATGAGGAGACAATCATACCCTTCATTGTCAGCTCTTAAGCTTACTAGGATGCCTTTATTATTAGTTTTTTTTCTCTCTCTCTAATGAATGAGAAACATTTCTAAATATGTCAGAATCTTCTACAATCCCAGCATCTTCAGACAGGTTTTACACTGATGCCAATTGGGGATGATTTTAGAGGCTAAAACGACTCGGTGAAAGCAGTGTTCTTGAAATGCTTTACTGGGATTGGTGCTGCATTGCATTGTCTTGCACGGGTATACAACACGTGCATACAAATGTGCGTGTACCTGCATAAATGCACTTCACGTCAAATGCAAGCAAAATTACCTTTCAGGTTTGTGAGAACGAATACGTATTTAAGCCACTTTTTCCCACTGCAAATCTATTTTCTTTTTCCAAATGAACTAATCGTGTCCCAAGAGAGAACTCCAGGAGCTTAAAAGCTCTTCAAGGAGGTGGGTGTTAATACGGTACTGCAAAAGAAATGTCTCTCCAAATAAAAATATTGCATTGCTAATTTTCAGCGACAACACATTGGCCGGTTTTGGTGCATGTGAATTCAGCTGAATAAACATGCAACGCTCACTCATTACAGGGCAACAGAGACCGACTAAATCAATTTGAATCACAACAACAGAAACACATTTTTCCACCTTTTTTTTTGTTGTTATTTAAAGCCGAGCCATACCTGGCTCAAACGCACAACGCGCCTTGAGAACCGCTTTTATTGTCATTGTTCTCCGTCGCATAAAACGCTCGTACGTACGAGGAGCGCATCGGTCCCACGTGCCTTCTTACGGCGGACGCTGCCAGACAGATGGCAGAGTTCTACAGTCCCGTTTTTTTTTTTTTTTTTTAAATCGCCGGCTTATTGCGCCATTTCATCATAAATCAATTACCCCGTTCGAAATCAGCTTACGAGGCGGGTTCTGGGGAGAGGGACCGAGCGAGCGGCGTCCTGGCACCTCACTGTCATTTCAGCACAACAGACCCCGAAGGGGAGAGGGGGTCCCGGTGCCTCTCCGCATTCCTCCAAAATGGCCACCGTACTGGAGCGAAGGAAGGGAGATTCCAGTGCATTCCTGGTCCTATTACAGCAAGTGAATTATTTTCACATTTTTAAAATGAAATTAATAACGGCAGTGACAAATCAGATTTCATCACTCCGGCATGAAACAGCTGTCCGGGGACCGAAATAATCAGACACGTTTATTACAGTAAATGGCCACTGGCAGTACAGGGGGTTAACAACAGCATATCAGATATGACTGTGGCCCCGAGACAGCTCCTCAAACAGTTTTTACACATAAGCCTGAAACGCGATTGGGAATCCAACACTCATTTGGGAGTATCGTTCTAGATCATTCTGACCTGTCCAAGTCCTCCTTGGCACCATAAATAATGCAAGACATTTGTACAGAAGTGCATGGCTACAAAGGCAATCAAGTCAATTTAACATTCGGAACTTATATAATATAGCCTACACTTGTACTCATATGCTTGCTCAGATATAAGTTGACCAAGCTTTTTTTGAAGAAAGAAACACTGATTAAAGTATTCCGTTTATTAGCATGTTTATAATTCTTTATGTACAGCAAAGGAAACCAGCATGAAAACGATGGAGTGTGTAACATAATTTTAAAAATCATTTAAAAATCACGGCCCTGGAATGGCCCTCTAAAATTTCCACATTCATTCTCCTCCACCCTCCCTCCTTGTCCATGCAAGTACGCAGCAGATACATCACCTCAGCAGAGAAGCGAAGTATGACACGCACAGGTCTTGACTGCTGCTTTGAGGAGGGGGAAGCAGAACAAGGGAAAATTGGGGGGGTAGGGGGGACGGTGGGGGCTGTCCACGGGAGAGGGGGAATAAAACAACAGACTTGCGCGCCGCTGCCCCCCCCCCCCCCCCCCCAGGCGCGGAGAGCGGTTGAGTCACACATCGCCTCAGGCGCCCAGTCTTTCATGTCATCAGAGAGAGACAGAGAGAGGGAGAGATAGAGAGGGAGAAACCCAGAAAATCTCTCAGATCCCACGGTGGCACAGGGCTTGCCGCTGGAGTCTGACTCAAACTCCACTTTTCTCAGTGGTTTATGCTCTGAGTCACTGGGGGGGGGGGGGGGGGGAGAGGGGGTTCATCCGCTCTAAATCACTCCAAGCCAGAACCGAGAGAACCATGGCGCTCCCCCAGGCCTGAAGGAAAGGGGGCTGGGTGGGGAACGAAAGCATGAAGTTACAAATGAGGATATCAAGAGGAGGGGCACAGGTTATTTGTGTGTGTGTGTGTTTAGGTATGCGTGTGTGTGTGTGTGTGCGTGTGTGTGTGTGTGTGTGTGTGTGTGTGCGTGTGTGTGTGTGTGTGTGTGTGTGTGTGCGTGCGCATACAGCAGGACTTGGTTGAAGAGAAGTACTACCAAGAGCAGTGATGCAGGACTGGTTCCATCAAGGGCCAAGAGTATGCAGGCTGTCTTTTCCACTAAGCACTGCACCAGGACAGGAGATGGGAGGAGAGGAGAGGAGGAGGAGAAGAGACCAGGAGAGGAGGAGGAGGAGAGGAGAGGTCAGGAGAGGAGGAGGAGAAGAGGATAGGAGTTACTCCCCTTCTAAACTACCTCTCAGCTGCACTGATACTGTAAACAGCAGCCGCCCCCCCCCCCCCCCTCAGAACACAGCAGCGACAGAAGCAACCTCGCTCGGCCGTGTTGGCACACGCCCCAATGCAGACGAAGGACAGGAGGAGCGTTCTAGCATTCCGCGCACACACACACACACACACACACACACACACACACACACACACACACACACACACACACTCACACTCACACACACACACACACACACACACACACACACACACACCCACACACACACACACTCACACACACACACACACACACAGACACAGACACAGACACAGACAGACACAGACACAGACACACTCACACACACTCACACACACACACACACACACACGCACACGCACACGCACACGCGCGCGCACACACACACACACACACACACACACACTTCCTGCACTCTGTCCTCCGCGTCCTTGTAACGGCCGTTTAATGCAATTCGGGGCCCTGCTAATCCCCCGCCGCCGTGCATCTGTAACACAGGAGCTGACCTCATCGGGTACGCAGGGGGTCAGAGCCGGCGGAGAGCGGCGTCGGAGGGGGGGCGACGGTGAAAAATGGGGAGTTTATCTAGGCAGGGCGCGGGGGTTTCATACGGCCCGCGAGAAGAGCAAGCCCCCGCTGAACAGGGAGGGAGCGGCGCGGGGATATTTTTATATTTTTTTATCGCCCCCCCCCCTCCGCTGTAGATGAAGTATATATGAGCTGATTATTTACAGGTGCTCCGCGGCGCACGCTTTCCCCGAGTTTCCGTCCCAGCTGGGTCAGGCGTCCCGCACCACAACCGCATCACAGCGGTCGTAACGTTCTGACTGATTTATTTTCGATTTTCTCTTCTCGGCAAGGGAGGCGGGGGCAGGGGGAGGGGTGGGGGTGGGGGGGGGGGGGTAGGGTGGGGCTCTGGCGGGTGGGGGAGGAGGTTCTGACTGGACTCGGAGAGAGAGCGACTCCTCCTAGACGCCTCTCGCGGGTGTCCCGCCGATTTCATTTCGAATTTGCCTCCCGCGGTTCTCAGACGTCGCTACCGAGCACCGGGGGTGCAAACAGGAATCGAAATTTAGCGCTGAAGGGCGGCGACGGTTTGGGGTTTTTTTTTTTTTTTTGCTGTTTACTTTTAGGAGCGATGGCGGGGGACGGATTTTTCGCGGCTTTTAAAACGCGGCTGGAGGCTTCGGGCTTGCCAATTGGCTGAGCTCTAGGACCAGACGGCACGCCGAGTCGCACAGCCCCCCCGGCGCACATCGCGCCCATTTCGCCGTTTGTCACGGGCTCATGAAAAGCTGTCTGTGCTGCCGGGACGTCAGCCACCGTGTTTCATTCACACCGTAACTGCGGGTCGATTCACAACAGTTTCACATTTCAGAACACACAAGTACTTTCTATAGGTGCCAATAGCAATTTGTAGGATTTTATATATTTTTTTTATTTTATTTCAGAGAAGTATATTTAATCAATTAATGCCATGGGTAGATGCAGCCATGGAAAATATTTTAGATAAAGAGTACTTGTGTTGACACATTATGGTATAATGTTTCATCTGTGCTCATTTTGAAAATGCAACATTGGTACTATGTCCCATTTGATGGATGTTTCACATCTCAACTAGTCTATTAAAAGCATGTTTCTGAAGATACTGCGGTCCAAAATATATTGCCTACAATACCAACAAGCTTTTCATGACATTTATTTTGACATGGATATTGATCCAGGGAGACATCCCTTGGGTGTTCATCATGTCTCTTTTCCCCCTAAACAGATCTGAATTCCCAGTACCAAAATGTTTACGTAAAATATCATATCATTAAAGACTGTTTGTCCCTCCACATCTTCTCATTTACATATACATGCATGCACATGCATATTCATTGCTCTTTCTCTTCTGTCGCTCATCAAAGTCTACTCCAATATTTGCTCTTTGATTATACAATACATGTTTAGATCGATATCTCAGAATTTGATTTCCTCAGACACAAAAGCAGCAGATAAATTGCTTGCGGAGAATCAAATTTGTCACATTTGCATCTCCCTATAACAGTAGGCAAATATTACATCTACCACATCAAATTGGAAACCTCCTATATATGCGCACCACTCGGGCTGTCACGCAAAGCAATATATTTTAGGTGATTATTTGAGGGGTGGTTCTTGATTACACAGCCACCCTCCCCCCTCCCCCCCCCCCCACCTTGCACATAACCCATGACCAGGACTCTCCAAGTCCCAGCAGAAGGAAGACATTAATAACACAAAGAGACACAAACAGCGTGTGTGTGTGTGTGTGTGTTTGCATGCATGTGTGTATGTGCATATGTAATGGGGGGGGGGGGGGGGGCATCATAAAGAGGGAGAGATTTATGCAAAGGAAAAAATGCATACAGAATGAATGAGACTGGATCTGAAACCCTACCCAAGCCTCGTCCTTCACTGTGCATGTGATACACTACATGTCTGGCTGTTTCTAATGGTATTGCATTGCTCTTTGTTCTGCTGGTGCAGGGAGCCAGAGAAAGAGATCAGGGGGAAAAAAAAGAAGAATTTACAAGTTCGGGGCACGATTTGAGTAATTGAACTGTACTGCCAAGTAAGGACTTTCACAGTGAAATGTGCAGTAGTTTAAGCAGCAGCCACTGGTGTAATTATTGGTTTGTGTTTCACGGAGAACAATCTCCCCAGGGGCGAAAAGGACAAACATCTGATTCTGCACAAAATAACCAATAAAATCTTGTAATTAAGCCAGAGCAATTATTCCATTCGCCTGATAGGCAACCCCTCTCATTAATGCCCACTTAAGTCGCACCACTTCGCTCGCGCCAGAATGGATCTCTCTCTGCGCTCGCGGGAGCCCTCTCCGAAACGCGTTTCCCGTAAGCGATCGCGGTACGCAGCCGTTCGTTTCCACGAGAGACGAATCCACACGCCCGCGCGCGCAGGAAAGCCAATCAGCACTTTTTCCCCCAGGAGCACCGCAACTCAACGGCGTAAAATATGGCGCGAACCCCCCCCCCCCCCCCACCTCCCCGCCTCCCGCAGCTGTTCGGTGGTGTAATGGCAGCACAGACACATTTCAGGGAAATGCTACACATTCATCTGCAGAATGAGAAAAGCGACGGAAAGGAGATATCTGGGAACTTGGCTCAGGAAACGAAGAACG
This sequence comes from Anguilla pacifica, assembly GCA_039654925.1. NCBI lineage: Eukaryota > Metazoa > Chordata > Actinopteri > Anguilliformes > Anguillidae > Anguilla > Anguilla pacifica. Next base: position 47,030,567 of record CM077295.1, read on the forward strand.
GAACGGATATGAGCAGAAAAAGGTGAATCACGGTGAATCACAGACACATTTTAATAGAGCCTGAGATCATTTTTTGATCAAAGAAATCCTAGTGAGCCTGAAAACTAGAATGTGTCATAACTCACAAAAAAATATATATAATAATAATGAAGCGCCAACCACATCAGTCCAAACTGCAGTTACTAGAAGCTGTGGTAGACTCGAGCGCGTCTGAGCTCTCAGGAGGGACTAGTTTGATACGATGCTATATGATAGCGGCTGGCTCACTGGACCACCGCTCTTTGTGTTAAAGAGAATATCTCCTTTCCTCTGGCCGGCACAGCGACCTTAATCCAGCCTGAATCTGTCTCGCCATTCAGACCCAACGTTGTGAGGCCTTTTTTTTTTTTTTTCTTCTTCTTCTTTTCCCTCCTTTTTTCAGCCTCTGCAATCTCCTGAGTGAGGCATTGTTAAATAAAGAGCTAAAGAACTCTCACTCGAAGTCAACAGCAGCAGCTGGGGACTGGCAGAGTCCATCCAGGCTTACCTGAGAAAATTCACAGCAGTTGTGACAAAAAACCTCAACCATTACCATTAAACAGGTTTCTGTGCTTTACTGTAGAAGGCAAATCCGTTTTATTTTTTTAAGGAGCGCATAGCACATTGTTGCCCCACCCATTATTGGGTTTGTGAAAACATACTTTCCCCCTCTACCGTTACCCCTGACTCCTCTTCACTTGACTTTTGTCATGGCACAATAGTTTCCCATTTATCAAAGCGTCTTTGTCATAGAGCAGTTGAAAGAAAGAAAGAAAATTTTGGTAGTGCATATCAAGAGTTTATAAATTATTCTCTATCCTATATTTATTCTTTTTCAAGCATGTCAACAAGGAGAATAACCAGTACATGCATTCAATCACAGTGTTTAGTGTTAATTTTAAAATGCCTCCAGATGTCCTTGAAAAACCTCATCAGGTTTCCAGGTACTACCCATTTATGGTCCCACTAAGCCTAAAGCAACTACAGCAGTACAATACAGAGCATGGGGGCCCCATTCACCTCTATGCAAATGCACATATGAGCCTGGGATTGCACAAAGCCAAAACAATCCAAATAACAAAGTGCCCAAAGCAACCCTCAAAATAAGTCAATCCACAGAATAAGAGATATTGGGGAGACCTCACCTCATGGATGTCCTCAGCATAGTGCTGTCGTTCCAGTTGGTCAAAGAATGGAAGAGTAATCCAAGTAATCATCCAGGTAGTCAATTCAGTCGGTCACTACGGTATATTATTTCAAGCGGAAAAATAAATAAATAAATAAATAAATAAATAAATAAATAAATAAATAAATAGAAAACTGCAGTAACATTACAAACATTGCAAACACATCAAACACACCACCATTTTGAAAATTCAAACCAAAAAGTAGTCAGACATCACATCCTGATCCCGCCCCCTAGGAAGGCTTAAAGGCACAGAAGGCAATATGACTTTCATTTTGTACAATTTACAACACACACGTATATAAATATAGGGGGACTTAAATGGCATTGTTGTAATATGTCTGTTCTGTGTGTTTAAAAAATCAATAAATAAATAAATTGAAAAAAATGGCTCACTGTCATTGTTTGACTTGAAAATACTCATTTCAATTGGTTAAAAAAAGTGGGGGAAAAAGTGATCCCAATCCTTCTGCATTTAACTCCATTTATGTTAATATGCTGTATTTTAGAGCATCTGACACTGATCCAGTAACACTGTGACGGCTTCGGGATGAGAGCTCTTCTTGTACAACCCGTGCAGACACTTGTACAGGTGCTTTAACAAAGTGAGTAAAATTCTCACGAACACACGCGGCCCCTGTGACTCGCAGCTTCCCGCACGCCGCTCTCTCGCCTACAGCCACACGTAAGTCAAATAATTAGAGTTCGGTGCTGAAGGAGGGGAGAAGCCGACCCGTCCCATTACAGCCTGCGGTACTGTCACTGTAATTAGCCTACTTATGAAACGTGCTAAATTGCTAACTTACGTGGCCAGCTCTGTTTACACGGCTGTAGCAGTGATCGGAACATGTGATCGGAGTGTTTTTAGCCGCAGGGTTCATTACAGCCCTGCCCACAATGCACCATGCCTGTGGAAAGTGCTAGTATTTGTATCAAGAATTTACAGCGTATGCCAATTAACCTTGAACTGTGTTGTGTGTGTTTGTGTGTGCGTGTGTGTGAGTGCGTGTGTGCGTGCATGCGTGTGCATGTGTGTGTGTGTGTGTATGTGCGTGCGTACGTGTGCATGTGTGTGTGTGTGTGTGTGTACGTGCGTGCGTACGTGTGCATGCATGTGCATGTGTGTGTGCGTGCGTGCGTGCGTGCATGTGTGTGTGTACGTGCGTGAGTGCGTGTGCATGCGTGTGTGTGTGTGTGTGTGTGTGTGTGTGTGTGTGTGCGTGCGTGCGTGTGCGTGCGTGCGTGTGTGTGTGTGTGTGTGTGTGTGCACATGCATGTGTGGGTATGTGTTACTCTGATGCCCGGATGTTCGAGCCAGAGAGCACTGCCAACTCCGGCTCATCTAGAAGTGATGAACGGTGTAAAAGCTCACTATTTTTTTCTTCCCTGAGAAAACAGGATGAGAGTGAACAGGAGAGAGAGAGAGAGAGAGAGAGAGAGAGAGAGAGAGAGAGAGAGAGGGGAGGTCGAGGAAGTGCATCACGTTGACCCCACTACAGCTGGTGACATATTTTATGAGACAGAATGAAAAGGAAAAAAATTGTAAGTTATATCACCGCGAAGTAAGAAGCATTTTTATATAAATTAGTCTTTGTTCAATGATGTCTTGTGTTTTGTTCAAAGTGTTCAACATTTCCATATCCAAACAAGCAGCAGTTCACAGTGCAGGGACAGTAAAGAGACTCATGCATAGATTTAGAATGAATACGTGTGTGTGTTGCATGTATGTGTATGCGTGTGCATGTGTGTGTGTACTTTAATTAGAAAACAAATGAGTCGAAAGAGGGTTGGAAATACAGAGGGAGTACATTAAAGATAAAATTCTCTGAAACACCTGTTGCTATAAGCTCTCACAAATATTGATTTTAATGAGCTGTGAAGCTTACATTAACATTTCACCATTGAGCAGATACCCAGATCAACTTCTGCAGATTACATTAATACAGGCAGTCAGTTTGGACTGGTGGATATTTTATTGAACTAATTATGGTTACGCACTGGGCCTAAGGGTACGACAGCAGTGTCCCTGTTGGGAATCAAACCCACAACCTCTGAGTCACAAGTGCAGTTCCTAGCCAGTTTGCTACATACTCCCTTTAGTTCTACAGACCAAAAGAGCACTGAAACATGCTATACTGCTGCTTTGTCTACAGTGTGGTTTATATAAGAAATGTGTGTGTCTGAATGCAATGCATCAGCAGGTGAGGTTCTAATGCAGTCATCAAACTTAGTAGCAAAATTTATATCCCAAAATATTAGTGCTTTTCTTTTTTTCTTTTTTTCCTAGACAGTGCCAGGAGCTTCAAAAACTGTGAGATATCTTGATTGCGTTTCTAGTCTCTAACTGTTTCCGCTCAAAGACACATCAGAGGATATATTTTTAGCATGTATCTCTTTGCCATTCACTGCTACTTAGTGCATAATAGTGCAGCAAGCACGTGATTTGATAACTCTAGGCAGTATTTAATCACTGAAGGTAGCCTTATCCGATACCCATGGTCAGTATTCCATAAAAGCAAACTATAAAGGGTATAAGGGTATAGATTATGTGCTGCTCCTCACAGTGAAATGCTTGTTCATGCTGTAAAGATGGCATGTCCTGCCCACAGGCATGTACTGCTACTTTACACCAGGCTGGCCAGTGGAGGAGGGGCTCCCCCTCTGTAGCCGGGCTCCTCTCGAGATTTCTTCCCATCGGGGAGTTTTTTCTCGCCGCCGTTTGAGGGTTTTCTCCCCAGAGAAAAAGTTTTTCTTTTTTTGTGACAGTTCTCTGTAAAAAACCCTATATAAATATGTATAGCTGTATGGAGCACTTACCTTCAGAACTAGCAGTCTCATACACATCAGGAGGACCCCTCTATCCTCTCCCATCCATGTGAGTTCATTCAGAACACTTCCCTAGAATAAACATCAGAACCACCCTTTCAACAATAATGAATATGCCAAAGATGTATCTGTCGTAGCACGCATTTTAGCACATAAAATGTACATGTCGTAGTGTGAGGACAAAAAATCTTAACTGCTGGTTTTGTTTTTGTATTTTGTCTTTTTTTTATTCTGTAATCTATATGAGGTTGTCCCCAACCACCGCACAGTCAGGTGATGATTTTATCATCTGAATACACAGCAGTTGCTGAAAGTTATTAACGTTTATTCAATTCCTTCACTGGCGATCCTAATGTTTTACCTCCTTGCTAATGCAATATGCTGAAAAGTTTTTGTGTGCTGGTAATTTCTGCAATACATTTTACCAGACTCCACTGCCAGGTGAAAAAAACAACCAATTACACAGGGAAGGCAGTTCAGGGGCCTAATCTCCCTGAAACACACTTCTGAAAGGAAAAGCCATTTTGACAGACTTCAATCAATTCACACCCAAATCTTCTTGGTTTTGTCCTTCTCTTTGAGGATATTCTTCAGTTTAATTGGCTCTAGATTCAATTTCATTGATCCAGGCAGGCAAGGAAAAGTAAAATAAAAAAACACTGAAAAAGAAGTTGGGGAAAAAAATGGCAGAGTTAATTTGTTTGCAAAGATGGGCCAGAAATCCATTGTGTTCCTTTCAGCACCTTTTGATCCGATTCAATGTCCAGTATGTCAAAGGTGTCAAGTGGACAGAACCTGCTGGACAAGATGTGCAATATCCAAAAGGTTGAATGCTCTGTTCCCATCTCAGGAAAAGAATATAACTTCAGCAGAAATAACTGGATGACCACCACACTATTGACAGCAATGTGTCTTTTTCCCTGCACTCAATAGCATTTTTTTTTTTCTCCAGCACCAACACAATCGATGGGTAATGCACCTGTCTCTTTCTCTGAGCTGAGCAGGCGGGGTGCAGGAAGGTAAGCCCCGAAAAAATAACAATAAACAATAAATACCCTGTCTTCACTCACCAAACTGGTGTAGTGAGTCCAGACATGGCCGATACCTTTGACTTGTATTTCACTCTCTGACAGAAAAAGATTTGGTCAGTCACAGAAATGCTTGGCAGGCCAATAAGATCGTCTGGCAGAGACATATCATGGCAGAGACAACTTTTAACAATCATAATTTATTGAGTAAATGACACTTTCCTCCACTGAGGAGATCAGGAGTTTGAGCAGACATATCACTGCACAAGAGGTTTCTGGGTAAAAAAATATTTGGAGAAACATTGATGACATGCTTTTGCAGTTCCAGAATCAAGGATTATGGCATCATCTGCACTATACAGGTGAAGCACACTTGCACTACCTTTTTAATAAGCACAGGACCAAAACTACCTCACATGGCATTTCTGGCATTTACCAGATGCTTTTACACAGAGCAACGTAAACAATTTCACTCACAGAATCTGTTTAAACAGCTCGAAATATACTCAACTAAGGGTAAGTATAAGGGTACAATGTCATACTTTGAACCTACAGCCTTTGGGCTAACAGCCCAGTTCCTCAAAAAAAGTATAAGAAAGGATATTCCCAAGAAATAAAATGTGAGCACTTCTGTGCTGTCAAACCATTGCTTTTAAAGTTTCAATTTGTCCAGTGTTGGAAAAGCCTTTTCAAAGTCTCCAGGAAGTTCATAATGCCTTTACAAAGCATGGCCCACTCACACACACATGTATTTGACTTTCTCCTTATCATAGAGCATTTCACAGCATTTCATAGCAGGTGCTTTGTGAGTGAATAATGTTGTTTTCTTGATGCTTCATGGAGGTTTGATGAAGTTGCACAACCAGTAAAACAATAAAACCAGAGGGCTAGAGATCCAAGTCTAGTCAAATCAAACTCAGACAAAACAGACAGACATGATGGACACATCAGCTCCTTCTGAAAAAAACAAGAACAAAAAAAAAACATTTCTGCTATAAATACGCCTATCGATTGAAAGAAAACAGATCAATGGTTGAGAAGTTCTAACACAAGGGGAAATTAACCTGAGGGTGTGGTGATATTTAGTAATGAGAGCAATGATATTTCTTAAAAGCTTTGAACCAGTTCCAGTAAAATTGGACCGGTTCAGGCACACACACACACACACACACACACACACTCAGGTCCGGTACGGGCTGCACGGATTACAGAAGAACATCATTAAAAAGAGCTGAGGTCGGAGTGGAGAGAGAGAGAGAGACTCTGCTCACATCGCGACGAGGGACCCAGCCAAATGCTACAGTGCCCTATGGTGTGTGAAAGGTCAGCCGGAGCAGCGCTTCGTATGGAAGGAAGGAAATGAAAGAGCGGTCACACCGGCATGGGCAGGCTTAATTTGGGAAGGGACCCCATGCGTGGATTGGATATGTGGGGGCTGGTACATCCAGTACATTAACCGGCAAAAAGTTTCATCCAATTAAAATGTTTTAAAATTTGGGGACCTGCGATAGATTGGCGGCCTGCCCAGGGGTGTATTCCTGCCTCTAGCAGCAATACATGCTGGGATAGGCTCCAACAACCCCCACAACCCTGCTCAGGATAAGCGGGTATAGATAATGGATGGATGGATAAAATTTTGGGATATAGAAGGATCGTCTCTCTACATACTAGGCATGATTTACTGCATAATCACGAAAATAGCAATGAGACATTTTAATTAATCACTGCTTTTCTTTAGACTGGTAGATACAGATACCATTTGCTTTCAACTCTTCCAGCTAACCATGCCTTCCTTGCCTTAACACTTACAGTACAACTCCCCCGACGGCACACTACACACCCGAAAATGCATTTTTCCTCCTGACACACAGGCTCCCAATATCCTGTCCACTCGGCCTCAGACTTCGTGGCATATCTGGCACGGCCCATAAACATTGAAAGCGATGTCACTTCCACATCAATCAAGCATTCGCTGTAATCCCACGGTGCTCTGCGGTCTTGCACTGGCGTTTTATTGTGGTTCTGTGGCTCCCGTGCAAAGGTGAATTCTCAGGTGACTGATTGACAGCAGCAATTTACTTGAATAAGTGCCATATCTGGGTTTACAACTATACATTTTTTAATCATAATAGTTCAGAAGGCTTCGATATGTACAGGCTTGTAAAACAAAAAAAAAAGCCAGCCGTTATATTTTTTTATTAAAACGTTCAATATTCATGATGGGTGTAAAACATAAATTGATGAACCATGTACCAACGCAATAATGCTATGAAAATATGGCGAGACCCTTACGTGCCGCTTTCATCACCCACTCAGTTACTCATTTCAAATGTCAAGCCTTGTTTTACCAGTCTGAAAGGTAAAACTGTTCTCCTGCGTCACATAAAAACGACAAGGCGTGATTGTATTCCTTCCTGTCAGGTTATTGTTGGAAGGAACCGGTTTGCCACGCGTGGGAAGACAATTTCACGCGGTTGTGTAATTGCAGAGAAGCTACACGGACTTTCCCAAGCACATTGATAATCTACTCAAATAAATTCACATTTGACATTTCTGTAGGACAATAAATAAGTAAATAAATAATGGTGGAAAAGGGAATGAGAAAACAAAAAACCCCAGGGTCACATTTTAGCTGATTCTGGTCAACAATACAGAAGTCAACTGGATCAGTAAGGAGGCTTAACCCTCACTGTTGCTCTGGGAGCTGGTAATAGTGAAGACTTTGCAGTCGTAATTCCCTATTTGTGACTTCTGACTCTTATGTAGGGTCCCTGACAGACCAATATGGAATTTTAACGTGTTAAATGATTCCAAGATCTAAGGTCAAATCAGTCACATTGACTATTATGCTGACACCTTCCCTGAGCCTATCTACAAGGCCTCGGTCAATCTTTTGAGATCCGTTGTGCAATATCAGCAGATCTTCATTTTTTTTTCTTCTTCTAATGTTATTTACAGCCCTTATTCAATTGGGCCTGGTCTCCCAGACCTGAGACCCAGAACAGAGGGGCCAACCCACCACTAACAGGTCCTCTCATTGGCTCACACTTCATCTCATTTTATACAGCTGATCCAATTAATGACAGAGTTCCTCTAGCTTCCATTAGATGCTTGAATCCACTTGTGAGCTCTCTCTGCCCAACATCTATATTTCACAGAGAGATTCCAACATCCAAAAGTATTAGAACTTAAAATGGATGCGCCAAACCTCCAACACAGGTTTGATTTGAATGTTTAATAAGTAATACCGCTAAAATGTTATATAAAGTGTCTTGCCATCTACAGTTAGCTGTAGAAAAATGCCCATTATACTTGTAAACAACCAACACCTGTCCTTAAAATTGTAAAAAGTGTTATTTATCTTTTTACACAAACACAATGTGGTAATTTGCTGCCGATTGCTAAAGTTACCGAACTATATGCTTTACTTAATTTGCATATCAAAGAGAAAAAAGTGTTAAGAGATCAATTATCAATGATCAATTAAAAGATCTATGAGAAATAAGACTAATTGTTCATTTAATCAAGGTATTAGTCTGTGACATGGGGCGGGTTCTCTGTCTTCAACAGCAACATATTCCAGACCATGTCCCAGCCAAAGCAAGTCGTTCTTGAAAGTGCAGCACTGTAGATTGCTAAGCTGAGTAGCGGCATTAGGTTCATCTTCCAAAGCGATCCATTCCTCTTCTTCGAAAAGTTGCTGACCCGCCCGCTCCTTTTACTAAACTCATTTTAGCTCAGACAGGTAAAGTAGGGGGGCTGCCAACCTTACTGCTGGTTTCACTGTGTATCGCTCATCCCCCTTCTCCGAAAATCACATCAGAATCCATCCTGTCTGCCATTCCAGCAAACTGTGAAATCATCTCCGGCTAGCAATGTGTCGCTGTAGCGTTAGCGGAAGAGACGGTTAGCAAAAAAATTTGTCTTCGCAGGGTAGTTTGCACTTCACGAAACAGCCAATATCAGATGTACATTAACTTCCTGTCTGGAAGAGGAAAGCTACCAGGTGCTTGAGACACTCAGTATACGTATCATCAGTATCATCTGATTGGCTAAAATAAACAGCACTGGTTCCATCATGGCCAATCCTTAATCTAATTCTGTCTTTTTTGATGCTGTTGAACGCAAACAGATATTTCAAGGCAGGTGTCTTTAATGACAACACAACAGCACCAGTGGCTTTTTAGACATTGTGTTTCTCTAGATTAGAACCTTTTTTTAATTAAAAAAAAGGCTAGATTTCAAATTTTATTTTAAAGAAACAGAGTCATTATTCATGGCAAAATGAAGAAGGGAGGCACGGGAAAATAAATTCAGAAAGGGAGGAAATAGAAGGTTAAACACGAAAGGTGGCTACACGAAGGCCTTCTGCTCACTCTGTTCTCCGTATCGCCCCGCTCGCTTCGTCCCGCCTGGGCCGGTGAGCACTGATCCCAGAACCTCCTGGCCCGTGAAACTCCAGAAGAGAAGAGAAAGGGGGTCTAGGGAGCGGCTCCAGATGGCAGGTCCATTAGTTCATGGCGGCAGAACCACTGCGGGGTAATGTAAATAGCCGTGTCAGGGAGGCAATAATTGATATGGATGATTTTCGCCTCTTGGTGGCCTCCCGGAAATCGAGGAGCAGGAATATCAGCCTAATTGTTGCTGAGGGATGGAAGCTGACTGCGGGACGTCATTTTTCATCGGGAAACGTGCGCGCAGACCTCAGCGGCTATCCCCGGGCCAGCGAGCGAGGTTAACATCGCGCTCGCCGACGATACAAAAATAAGACCGTTATTCTCGCGGCGGGCCCGCTACAAAATGGCTCTGATGGGAGTTAATCTCGGGCGGTCAGCAGAACACAGACCTCACCTAAATCCCCCTCGTGGAGATCGCTGATCAAATTTTGCATCAGTCTACATTCCGTCTAATAAACAAGAGGAGAGGAAGGGTATAAGTGGCCGAGGACAGCCTGCCAGTTGCATACAGAACAGAAGCCTTCACTTTGCCAAATGATTACCTCGCCTCATTTTGAAACCTGGAATGATACAATGCTTTGGGAGGGGCTCAGACTCAACTCTACATCAGTGATTCAGGTGCCCATATAATAGGCTTTTTGTTTCCTCAGCTATTTATCATTCACTGCCCTCTTCTTTTTCTTCAAGTTTGCCGCAAACTGCACCAAATTACATTACATTAAATTTCAGAAATTTAGCAGACACTCTTATCCAGAGCGACTTACACAACTTTTTACACAGCATTTGCATTGTAGCCATTTATACAGCTGGATATACAGTATACTGAAGCAATGCAGGTTAAGCACCTTGCTCAAGGGTACAACAGCAGTGTCCTACCTGGGAATCGAACCTGCAACCTTTTGGTTACAAGCTCCATACCTGTTACACTACACTGCCGCTTCTGCATCTTCCACTGAGTGTACATACAGTACACAGAGCCATGTCGAGGAAAGAATTCTGTTTTTTTTTGTTTGTTTTTTTTTTTTCCCCGAAAGGAAAGATCTAGCAGCTATACTTTGATACACCGAGTATCAAATGTTTGCCAGAACACAGCTTCGATGCGAGGTTTCCACTGCAGCAGGAGCTTGTTCAGTCTACTCACATGTTAGAAATTGCGTGGAAAGACACATCTATGGCACAGCGTTTAGCCTGTTGTATGCCTGATACCAGACCTGGGTCAAATACTTTTCTGTGCTCTATTGACCTTGCCTGGTGTAACTGAGCCTGCCAATATGACCAGAAGGCGGGGTTTGCACTTTTTGAGAGTATTTCATTGGTTCCAATGCACCTGACAAGATCAGTAAAGCGTAGAAAAGTATTTGAACCCTGAACAAATACGTATTTGACCCAGGTCTGCCTGATATCATACACATATTTGTAATGTGTGAAATGTAGTATTTCTGTTGGATAAGATTCATAACACCTCTTTCAACATGTAGTCTCTTTTCTCAACATACTGCCCATGTATCCTCACCCCCTGGGAACACACATACACATTAGACATGGTCACTGTGCGTGTTCTCTGGGTTATCGATCGCGAACTGATCTGCAGTGATTAAACGATATCCGATACCTCCCGTGTGCTAACAGTATTGTGAGCGGGCATCACTTTAATGGGACAGGCGGGAACGGGAGAAAGCTATCATGGATAAAAATAACGATTAACCGATCGCCATATATTTCATAATATTATGAGAAGGAATATGGAACGTGGCAAATTGATTTTTTGTGAAGCCTTTCCAACCGAGGCTATAAGTATATGAAATAATACACCTGCAAATGCATTAAGACAACAGCCTGTGCGTTAAAAATTACGCACGGAACCCTAAATCTGGGTGAGCGTTGGCATTTTTTTGGCTTGTGGGACGTTTATCAGTATTGCAGAGCTGCAAAAACTAAGAGCTAATCATTCTTTTGCTGGCAGTCCTAATGTCCCCGACAGAGCTGGCATCGCAAGGTCCCCTGAAAACCATGGCAAGGAGACAGCTGAGGACGGAACCATCACCAGCGTCTGAAGCTGTGCGTTTACTGAGGGATGTAGCTGCGGATAAGGGCAAGATTTCCTTTATTTACAACGCAGTCTCCGGGTCTCATCAAGATCCTTCATAAAAGAGAGCTTTCAGACACTTCTGCGCTGCAGAGCTGCGATAAAACCGTTCTGTTTGTCATATTCAATCACTTTGATTACATTGAAGTGCTAGATAAAGACATTTGACGAGTACTTTGGGGATGGCTTTGGCTCCGTCGACGTTCTCGGCATTTTTAAACCCGAAACGGGACACGTGTACAAGGAAAGACAAATTCACATTCTCAGCGGTAATTCTGCAGAGATCACTGCTTGAGCGTTTTTAGCTGTCCTCCTGTGAAAACACAATTTGGAGTATTTCCTGTCGCAGTTGGGAGCCCGTCCCATCAGTGCAACATTTGCTGTAAATTTGTGAAAGAGAAGACTTGCGTGTACGTCCTCCAGAATGTCAGCACACTCTCGGAAAGGATGTGCTAATATCGCACTATCTGCAAATAACGCACTTTTTTTTGCATTATGACTCTTGTGCTAATTTCAACGCATTCTGTGTCACAGTTGCTATTTTTGTAAAAATTAGTTTGTTGCAAACGGAGACTTTTTAACACACACTGTGCTGAAAGTAACAGAAAATGTGTTGCCCGTTTTACCACGTCCATTTTGAGAGTGCAGCCACCTGACACTTTTTTCCACCATGCAGTCACGCAGTGATGAGAGAGAATCGTCAGCTGACTCAAAAACCCTTCCTCTGTAGGCAATGCTACGGTCAGTTACACAGACCCACAGGACATCAGTGCTGTAGCCTTATGTTTCCAAAGAGCACTCCTGACTGGATTTCTTAGAGCACTTACATGTTGCTGAATGAAGAAAGTAATTCAACATATATTGTTAAAGCTGATGGCTCAGCCTGTCATAAATAATTTCAGAATCATAAAAACTAATTTCCTGAAGATGTACGCTGTGGTCTACACAGCACCAAAATCAAAGCAAGCATTGTCAGGTTATTGCTGTTATTGGTACTTTTGGTATCCATAAATACAAATTTGTACATTTTTTGTAAATTTTTCCCTTCTGACACCTGTTTATGACATTGGTTATGTATTTGTTGTTTAATTGCATTAAAAATAAGATGACAAGCTGCTGTGTTTAAGAAGTGTGGTTGTAATAATGCACTAAAGCGATTCAATCAGTTTGAGGCCTGAGTGTTAAAACTGCAAGCAGTTGGTTCCAAGCATTTGCAATAAGACATGAACCTCAAATACACTCCAATCTGTATTTCTATAGAATTTACACTGGAGGGCTCATCTAAAAACTCAAATTTAAGGTCATAGCCCTTCCTCTTTCTGCAGACTTCAACCCAGTAAGCGCTGAATTGCTTGTGGAAAATCACATCACTTTTGATTTGTGCTGCATAAAATAACTAGGTGTTGTAAATTGCTTTTCAATGAGTCTTTTTTTTTGACAAAAAACTGAATAATAAATACTTTCCCAAGCCTTAAATCACAGCACACTGACCAACAAGAGGAAAACAGAAGCACTCAAGCAGGATCAGAAAACTAGAGAGAGAAAACTATAACAAAACTAGATCAGTCAGACCAAAATACAGAAAGCCTCCATGTATTCAGTGCCCTACAGTAGCACTGGGGCCTCTCTCTGTACCGGACGCATTGGGAGCCGCAGCCAGGAGAAGGACGTGCTTTATTTCCACACGAGCGCCCCTACCTCCGATGAGCAGGGTCGGTCAGAGCTCACTGGCTGCTTTCGGTAATTATTTAGCTTTGCCACGTCGCCCCCCCCCCCCCCCCCCCTTTTTGTCACGCCGTCAATCGATGGCGGACGCTTCTCTTTTTTTTCTTCTCCTTTTTTTTCTCGTCTTTAAACAAATATTGGATTTCGAGCTCGCCTTCACTTCAAAGGTCACGGTCACAATGAGAGATGGCGGAGGAGATAGGGGAGAGAGGGGAGAGAGGGGTGAGAGGCCAGAATCACAGGGGCTCCTAACTGGAGGCTGGCGACGCTTGGCAGGCATGACCTTTTCAGGTATGTACGTAGCGATCTCTCTGTTTCTTTCCAGCTGTACAGATAGAAGGAAAGAGAGGGGGAAGAGAAAGAGACAGAGAGAGAGAGAGAGAGAGGGAGAGAGAAGCAATTTGTTATTCCTGCAGTGACAACTGACTCATATTTCAGCCCTTCCCATATTTTTGCCGTGTGCGTGCTCCCCTGGCTCAAACTCTCAAGACGCAAATGCGCATGCACACACACACACACACACACACACACACACACACACAAACGCACGCACACAGCCTGGCGGTCTGTCTTACTGGCACCCCTTTCTGGATCCTAAAGAGAGACCGAGCAGCCGGCAGAATTCTCGTGTCACGCGTGACACAAACACCGCAGATGCGTGTCATTAATACGCAGTTTTAAACCCACACTCTTTACCATGCAGCACATGCCTTAGCCAGGATCACATCAAGGCATTCGCTTGCCCACTGGTGCGGTCCCAGTGCTGAAAAAACCGCAGTTCTTTCAGGAGTTTTTAGTTTATCTGAAGGAGGCCATGACTAATTTTTGTTTTCGCTCTCGCTATACAAAGCTCCAGCGTCCTGATTGGCTTGGGCCCTTGAGTGCTACAGCCAGTTAGACGCGCGGAGGCCTGTCCACTCAGGCTGTATTGAGCTGAACCAGTTTCCTGATTGGCTCGGGGCCTTGAGCGCTACAGCCAGTTAGACGCGCGGAGGCCTGTTTCAGACGGTCTCCGTGCAGCGCGTAGGCGTGTGGTTTGCTAGCGCAGTGGCGCTAGTCACCGCCCGCGCGCTGCGTGTGCTGCCTGGTCCCCCGTCTTCGTCCCCCTGGACCAGAGAGGGGGCTCTGAGTCAATAAATCCATCTGGGACTGACAGTGATAAAACGCAGGCGCCCGTCCCAGGCCTCCTGCTCCGTTCCTCTCCCGTGACAAAACGCACACTGTCACATGGCAGAAGGGTAGAATGCAAAATTCCGTCAACTTATTTATTTATTTATTTTAAGTCAGCCTGATCCAGTCTGAGAAAATGGTGTCTTTAATTTGGAAAGCAATGGATTTGGCCCCACTTACACTTTTTTAAAGCCAAAAAAAAATGGATCGGTAACTATCAAATTTCAATATCAATCTAGTAATGCTGCACACACATCATTACATTCAGAGCCTGGGGCAGACTCCTCTGCAGAACCAGAGAGATGAGCGTGAGCCGTTCGGCCAATAGACAAAATAGTACAGAAAAAGGTGTTTTAAAAAATCAATTTACCACTGAATTATTAATTTAATTACAGCTATTAGAAAGAGAAGTATTTAGCCAACCTGAACCAAAGCCAATATCTGGGACATACTTTCCCCCCACCATACACATTCACACACACTCACACACACACACACACACACACAGTACAATACAATTAAAGTGATATATGAATGTGAAAAAATGACATCAGTAAAATATTACATTACTAAGCCATTAAATATACTCATTATAGTATTAAAACTGCATTAAACATTATAAACACACTGGCTTCAGTTCAACATTTTTATAAACATATTTGTAAATATGATACAGAGAAGAAGATAAAGGTCTGTATATTTTCATCACTACATTGCATCTACAATGCATGCAATATGTGATAATGGGAACTAGCCAATAAAAATGTTATTATAAATAATGAATAATCTGTTTATAAGCACTTTATTACACATTTATTACAATGTCAAAATCTAAAAAATCTAGTCCTACTTCTTTAGAATAATGCTTTCTCGTTTTTCATATGCCCGTACACTGAACATAAAAAATAAATACATAACTCTGTCTAGGAATGAATTTACTCTGATAAGAAAAAATAAAACACAGAAAAGAGCCAAAAGTTTGAAGAAAACAAACAAAACTTTTGAGACATCAATATGTCCCAGGCGAGATTAAACCGCATAAAGTCAGCATGTCCTTAAAAATCATATTTTACCAATTCTTTTACACTTATATATATATATTGTTTTTTTGCTTGTTTTTTTTTTTTGGTTCATACTTGGCGGCTATGAATGAAAAAGTAAAACTCCCTTTTTCCATTTTGAGTCAAAGTCAAGGACAGTGTTGGTGTACAGTAAGTCAGTACACTGTTGTGGATCATCCACGGTCATCACAAACCCGAGTAGATCTTCATTCCGCTCTTCCAGACAAGCCGCGGTGTGAGTTCCCCTCCGTCGCGAGGGAACTAAATCCCCTTTTTTAAGAGTCGCTGGCAAAGCGCCATTCCGGCTTTCGGGGCTGAATGAAGAGAAGCTAAATCTTTTGTGACTGGCTGAGGAAGACTTTCCACGGTCACTTCCTGTCCCACGCCCAGCGGCCCTGCAGAGCGAGGCCCAGCAGCGCTTACATTAAAGAGCTTATCAGGGAACTGTCAGCGAGACAACACACGCGGAACCGCTCCCAACTTCCAACGGGACATGTAAATGACAGTTACCTGGGACCAGATTCTGCCTGCTGCGGCTGTTCATATTACAATGACAGACAGCAAGCGGGGATTTCTGTCTATTCGGCATTATATTTTATCCATTCAGTATCATATTGTATCTGTTTCAGTATTATATGTTATCTATTCAGTGTTATATTTTATCTATTCAGTATTATATATTTCACAGACAAGATAGAGATATACACTGTGATTTTGTGACTTTGAGAAGACAAAGAAGACTTTGAGAAGACTTTGCTTCAAATGTTTATCAACAGGTTTGCTGTAGCCCTTGGGGGGGGGGGGGGTCCATTTATTTTCTTGCAAAAAAACAAAATTATCATTGCTATAAGCTGGACAATTAAATGTGAGTGTTTTAAGCTTTGTGCTGTTCTTAAATGACCACATTCACACGAGAAATCCTAGATATTAATTATCACTACAAAACATATCTCAACATACCTCAGTCTTACAACCAACAGGTTTTAACATCATATCCATGGCGTGAAAAATCACAGTGTGAAACGTGATTAGCTTTAGTCTTTACATATATAAAGTAACAGTGATTATTGAAAATGCATGCTCACTTGAAAAGAGAGGCATCTACTGCACGAATGACTAAAATCACACTGACGGAGGAAACAGGTGGTTGCACCGCCCACGTCGGTCCCTCTCCCCACATGTTCAGCGAGGGAACACGCACAACGCGCAACGCTTCAGCAGCACGACAGCAGCTGTCAGTCACGCCGTCTCCGAGACGGCAGCTCCCCATTACGCCGCTGCCCCGCGCCAGCAGCCAGGCGACTGTGAAACCGCCACAACCGTCCGTCCGTCAGTCAGTCAGTCAGTCAGTCAGTCAGTCAGTCAGCCAGCCAGTCAGTCAGTCAGTCAGTCAGTCAGTCCATCCGTCCGTCCGTCCGTGCGTGCGCGAATCCCGTTCACCCCCCACGCGAGCGCTCCCCGTCGCCAACAACTGTGACTCACTGTGCTTTAAAAGGGCCAATAATTTGTACTACAGGGGGGGGTGGGGTGGGGGGGTGGGAGGTGGGGAGGGTGGCGGGAGGTGGGGAGGGGGGTGGGTGCTCCTTATTTCTCCCATCAAGTCCAAGCAAAATAACTTTTCAAACAAGCAATAGCTTCTCTAATCTATTCTCTCTGCTAGATCTGCTGTTTGGCCTTTTCTTCATTTTGCAGAAGTGAGGCAGTGCATAAGGGAAGATGGAGGGAAATGAGATGTGTCGAGTCTTGCGGCTGAAGGAGAAAGGGCCCCATTACTTTTGCAATCAATTGTGAGGCTGGAGAAGAACAAAAATCAATCTTATAATTATGCGGAGAGATCTCCTGTTTGCTGCGGGATCAAACCGTCAATGAGCATGAAAGATGCCTCTCTAGTTTCAAAACACTGAGTGTGTGCGTAGGCGTAACTTTATATATGCATTTAAATGTGTGTATAGATATAGACTGTTGTGTGTGCATATATATATACAGTGGTGTAG
This sequence comes from Anguilla pacifica, assembly GCA_039654925.1. NCBI lineage: Eukaryota > Metazoa > Chordata > Actinopteri > Anguilliformes > Anguillidae > Anguilla > Anguilla pacifica. The sequence continues at coordinate 47,048,118 of CM077295.1, forward strand.
GTTTCGTTTGAACATTGGGGGGGACATTAAGGGGGTGATCTGGAGGTCCTCCCCCAGGAAATTTTGAGCATCAAACACATAATTTCTTGCATCCTGCATCCCCCCCGAAATCTATGCCTATGTGTATATATATATATATAAACATATATATTATTGGGGCATGGACGGCAGGATCTTCAGTCACAAAGACTGCTCGACTGGCTAGTGTTTCAACAGGAACAGTGACAAAAGTGACATCTGCATTTACATCTACGGGAAAGACATTAGTAAACGGGGTCAGAAATTGTGGTCGAAAGCGCACATTCGACCGATGACTGAGATTGTCAATGCAGGAAGGGATCAGGCTGTGTCAGCAAAAACAATCCATTACACAACTACACAGAGAGGGATATTACAGTTGGGTTGCAGTGCATAAACCCCTCATTACAAAGACCAATGCACAGTAGAGAGAGTATGAGAGTTCACTGGTGCAAAACCCATAGGCACTGGTCTACAGATATGTGGAAAAAAGTGATATGGTCAGATGAGTCATCCTCCACCATATTCGTGACAATTCTTGACCCCTACAGAGAGTGGGTCCAGTAGTTCTGTTATCCGGTGGGGGCACTTTTCCATGCATGACTTGAGTGCACTTGTGGGAAGGGTCACTGCAAATCAGTAAAAAATTATTCTGAGTGATCACCTTCATCCTGTGATGAAACATTTCTCTCCTGATGGGCCTTCCAGGATGACAACGCCCCCATCCACAGGGCACGAGGGTTCACTGAATGGTTGTGTGAGTGTGAGTCATATGCTAGGGCCTTTGCCAGTCACCGGATCTCAACCCAGTTGAACACCTACGGGAGATTTTGGACCGACGTGTTCGACAGCGCTCTCCACCGCCATCAAAACACCAAATGAGGGAATATTTTTTGGAAGAATGGTGTTCCATCCCTCCAGTAGGGTTCCAGAGATGTGCAGAATCTATGCCATGGCGCACTGAAGCCATTCAGGAGGCTCATGGTGGCCCAAAACCTTACTACGAGACCTCATGTTGGTTTTTCCTTTAATTTGTCACCCATCAGACTTCGATATATATATAATATATATATATATATATATAATATATAGACGCACACGCATGCGCACACACATAAAGGTGTGAGATGAGATTCCCATGTGAGATTATCCCACATGAATAATAATGAAAACCTTTGATTGGACCCATCAGCTATACAGGCCTAGACGAACCATCACTTGTATTGTATTAATAATGAGGAGTGCATTGTTCTGGGTAGACTGTGGTTTATCTGGAGACATTAACAGCCATCTTACCAAGGACACGAGAGAGAGATGAAGAGAATAATTCAAATGCAGCAACTCCCCCATATCAGGTTGTTATGGCGACACCGTCTTGATTTTCAATAATGAAATCAATAAGGGAAGTAATCTGTGTGTGAAAAGGACTGGGTGGGGGGCTTTTGAGGATCAGTGATGGATACAAAAGGTCTTTTTTGTTGCCTTTCAGCCTCTTCACACAGCTGATGTTGATAAAGACACAACATCAGAGAAATGGGCTTTGAATTCAAATATTCATGAGGAATCAGAGGTTTTTTTTATTTATTTATTATTCTCTTCTCTCTGGATTAACCAAGCTGCTTCTTTTTTTTCCTTTTTTACACTGATGTCATATCCAATGATATCCGCTGTACTTCCACCGGACCGAGTAGATGGCTTGAGCCTTTCTCTGTTCTTCCATCGCTCAGATCAGTTCCAGGATTTTTTTTCTGAACAAAATGGAGGATAATCCGATCAACTGCCAAATGTTCCCAGACTTGTCCTGATCAATACAGTAGCAGCACAGGAAACAGCTCAGAGCTGAGGAGTAACTTATGCTCACCTCAAGATGAGGGGCCACTTCACATGTGCACACAGCTGCCTTAAAATCCTCACCTGTACACCACTGAAGAGCAGGTAATACCTACACAATGAATGAGATCCCTTTATGGTGTGGAAATATGTCCCCACTAATGGGCAACAGAAATTCAGTGTGTTCAGAGTTTTTTTTAATGTGGCTTGTTTTTCATGTCTGGTTGAACTGTTATCTTTGCTGTTTTTCTTCTATTTTTTGTTTTCCACTGTCTTGTGCAGTTGAATGAGACACAAATCCAGACACCAGCTCATCCAAATATCTTCCAGTCTTCGCAACTGCCGACAGTAAAGTTAAAATATACCGTCCACTGCTGTCTATTTAAACTGTGTCTGCAGCAGTACAAATAATTATACAAGGAGGTACTGTAGAACAGTGATGTCAAATAGTGCAGTATTTCCAAGTGATTTGAGCATAACAATAAAATATTGGCCACTGCAGCCAAAGGAGGAAATGACACTGGCATCTATCTCGATGAGAAATATCAAGTTGTGCTCGCTCTTGATCTAAACTGCTGTGCCACAAATGCATAGGAATGCATAGATGCAGTTTCTTTTGTCGCAGGTTCGAGAGGGAGAATACAGAGGTACTAAACTCGATTCTCATTCCGAGTGTGGGATTTGCATAAATGTTAAAATGTGTTTTTGCACTTTTTCTCTCGTCCTTGGAAGCGTCGTGTCGAGGAATATTGTTCAAACGCGCTTTCAATCACGCAGAGGCATCGATGGCCATTTTGGAAAGAGAACATTAAAGCTTCTGGAACATTCTTTACACTTGCAGTCCCATCTAAATGAATACGTGGAAAGACTATTTGAAATTATAGCAATGCTCAAAGTGCCGCTGGCTGTTTTTCTGGACAGCAAATGGGTTGTAAATGCATCGCATTGCACAGCACAAGATTACAGCCTGCGATTTGTTCTACACAATTTCTTTTTTCAACGCAGACTTAAATATGCGCACCGGTAGCAATATACATATTTTATCAGCTGCCATACTTCATTGAATAATTATGAGAACAAGCCATAATGATCATCAAGTCTGAATGTTGGCATTCGTTGTCGGTGTTATCAGCTCACTAGAAGTGTTTCTATGATGCCTGTGAAAATGCAGCGATAAATGTGTGCTTGATTATCCGACTGTTCTCTCACCATTATCAGGAGAGACTATTGCGACTCCACAGTACGGCCAGAATCATCCCCACTGGAGAGCAGGCCCTGTCACTACAACAGGGGTCCTCAGTCTTATCCAGAAAGGGCCGGTGTGGGTGCAGGCTTTTGTTTCAACTGAGCAGTTACACCCCTGATTCTACTAATCAACTACTAGAGTAGTCTTTGCTAAGGACCTTGATTAGTAGAATCAGGCGTGTAACTGCTTGGCTGGAACAAAAGCCTGCACCCACACTGGTTCTTCCTGGATAAGACTGAGGACCTCTGCTCTACACCGCCACCAGTATGGCAAAGGCTACACATCGAGGAGAGGGACTCTGTCTAAGTTACATTTTTGTAAAAAATAAAATAAAATAAATAAATAAATCTGTGGAACAACAGAATTTTTAAAATATTATCAGCTGCACCACGGCATTGAAAAGCATAATGTTACCAGTGACATGCGACGTTCACTTTTCTATGGTTTCAAACACTACCAATCCAGAGGAGGTGTCACAGCATAAGATGCAAGAAAAAGCACAACAGGAGCGGTTATTCAACATCTCAATAAAGCAGCTCGATGCGCTCTTCTGCTTCCGCTGTGCACTGTGTTTACTTGGTATTCCTCTGTGTTGTGCGTGTTGAATTGTGGAGACATGTATCCTGTGCGTAACAATAGAGGTAAAATCCTGAAATACTGGAACAAACACTTGAACGATATCCCCAGCTGAAAGTTCGCATCTGAGAAAACTCTCCTTACAGACCCTCAAAGCACAGGAACTCTCACACAAGTCCATTTCGAACTCTGTTCACAGGACCCTTTCAAATTCTTAAAAATGAAGTGTATTTTTTTTTCTAATACTTTACCAAATCAGAACAAAATCCACAGGGAACATTGCCAAAAATGTTTTTTTTTTTTTTTTTTGTCAAATGCAATCCAGTGCAATACTTGTGTTATGCAACACATTTAAAGAGATTTTGCTAGAATTAGCCTTGGTCTTCTCCTAAAAATTAAAAAAGCGAAATTAACAAAGTAATACAACCGTGCAAAAGACACGTAAGAACTGCGGGCCTTAAAAACCCCAGAGAAAAAAGGCTCAGAAACGTGGTCATCTGGTTCTGTGAGGCCCCTTGTCTCCTGCATGGATAAGCACAATAGCGATTGAAACAGGAAGAAGGGGTGCGCTATAGCAGTCCTGCTGAATGCCGGGGTCCTGCCAGGGACAACTCAGCCAAGGGGGGGGGGGGGGGGGGCGCAGATTTTTTTGGGCGAGATAAAAGACGGGACGCACCTGGCGAGACGGCGGTTAGCGGTGCCTTTGATCCTCTGTGACACACATCAAAGTCGCCGAGGGGTAGCTTTGTGCAGGGGGAGCGCAGAGACACTCCAAAACCCAAGTGCCAATTTACAGCATGAAGAGACGCTCCTAAAAGAGACAAAGCGAGTCTCGGGTAGAGCACAGATTGAGAGAGAAATTACGGCAATAGCGGGTTCTCAAAAGATAAGACAACCTCAAATTGATTTGTAAATTACAAAAAAAGGGGGGAAAAAAGGAGTGCATTCTTGAATAAAAAAAAATAAATGTATAATGCATAGATTTTAAAAAATGAATAATGATTTGTTTGAACATTGCCTAGCAAGTTATTTCTGTGGCCTAGTTTTATCTTTGCCCACTAGAGACTCGGTGAACTTCGCTGTTTGTAAATCTGAAGTAGAACCACACAGATGAACTGGAATCTCACAGGGAAAGCTTACCAGATATATTCATTATTACAAAACACAAAAAAAACATAGACCATGGCTGTCACCGAAGGGAGCTCGCCTCCATTCCTTTTAGTCTGTTTTGTCTTGCTGCTGTTAGTATAAGCGTGTGATGGGTGACGCACACAGAAAATTCAATAAAACGTTGAGTCAAATCACTTTGAGTTGGCACGGCTCAGGGGAACAGAATTATTTATAGAGCGCACACCAAGAGAAACAACTGGGGACTTTTAATGTAATTTGATGAAACATCACAGTTATTGAAATGTGTTTGCCTCCTGGAAAATCCAAATTACAATATTGGTTCTGTTTAGTTTTCTATATACAGTATATTTACTTAAGCAGACGCATCAGAAAGAAAATGGAAGCTATGGTTTGTAGGATGAAGTTGTGATTTTTTTTTTTTTAACATAAGCGACACCAGACTGTTGGACCTGCCAGGTTTAATCCCACGCACAGAACAGCAGCGAAATTGATGTCTGGATAAGGCATTCAAGCGATGAACCAATGATTCAAAGCAAAGAAAAAAGATAGAACGATGCCAATACCACAGGCAATCACTGCAGATTGTAGGGATACACTGGAAAGAGCTACATTATTGGGGGGGGGGGGAGGCGGGGGGTATAGACAGCGGTTGGAGGGTGCGGTGCAGTCCATTCAAACCAGCGTAGGAGGAGATTTCATATTCAGATTTAAGAGCAGCTGTCTGTGGGAAGACAGTTACCCGAGGGGTGCATGATTCCTCAAACAATTTGGGCATGGGGGGGGGGGGGGGCGGAGTGTGCACTTGGTTCACACAGAGGCATATTACTACACACCCTGAATACCCTGAATACATCAAGAGAACGACCAAAATGGAAGCAGTTCCAGACAGAACACTAAATTCATTTCATGACAAAGCAGCACAGAAAATTTTGCTAATATTATTATTTTTTTATTAATTGGTATCTGGCTTTTCCCCCACCTTGCCCATCGGTTTTATTCCCACCTGTTATCTGTAGGTGTTGCTGCGTCTACAAAGCAGTAAGAACAGTATTATGTCCTTAAAGGATTCAAGGGTGAAAAAGCCTAAATTTTTCGGTGACATCATTCAGATGTGATGACCTCTACAGGAAGATTATGCTAAATGTTAGCAAGCCATGTGGTGTGTCTGGACGGGCCCTTCAGATGCTTGATAAAGATCTCCAGATGGGTCCCGGCATCTACAGTAAGTGTACTGGTAAGTTAAACATGGGTCAAACATGGTATTATTGACGATGTGTACGATTAGCTGAACAAACACAAAGTTTTACGAGAGATCGTAAAGTTTATTCAAAAATGTATGGACATGTACATAAGTATGGATTTTTTCATGTTTCGTATTTTTTCATGTTTCAGTTTGTATAGTATGAGTGCAATGTTCTTGAGTCTTGACATTGTAAAAATTAAAATGCATAACTCAATAGACATGGTACTCAACTGCCACTGTTAACTCCATTGATTCTGTCATTTCTCTCTGATACTTACATAACTTGCAGCCACATTATGGAGCATTTTAACCGATTTCCATTATGCGATTGCGGATATTGGTCATTCAACATATTGTATTTACTGGTCATGCATCCTTTTTTGACAGCAGTTTCTTTATCCATACAGCTGATCAAATCAAGTAACTGACAAACATACACATAAACATTCATGTATATGGCTAAAGATCAGATACTACCAGGAACAGACACATGGGAGTGTCAGTAATGCTTTCTGTGAAGGCTCTACAATAACAATGCTAGTCAAGACACGAAAGTTACAACACACTTGCAATTTGTCAATTCATTTTCTTTGGTTTTGAAACCCAGAAAAAATAAACATATTTCTTACTCAGATGAAAGGAAGGCAAGGATTGGGCAGAAGAACACACATCATGTAATACGTTTATAATGGGCCTCAATAACAGCCTCTCAATGGGCTTTTGGAAAAAAGCGAAGTCATTTAAAAAACGATATTCTAGCATCACAGACCACCCATTGGACTGATGTATCGCAGCCCGAGTGTAAGAATAGATGCCTCATTCGCATCTGCCACCTGCCAGACTAATCTGTTCATTTCCCCTGATCTATTCCCACCATTCCTGCTGATCTATGAATATTAAGAATTGCTTATTGTCCTGTGAAGCTGTGCCGCATGAAGACCATGAGAAATGTGAATGGAAGCATAGACACTCAGTAACAGACTCTATCATGACTCAGATTCCTAAGGGTGCACCAGAAGTTTACTTTCTGAATTCATTAGAGCAATATGGTATCAAGTTTAGGGAACTGAACCTCCACGAGGGGTTTCAGTATATTATCCAATATTTTTTATTTAAATTATTTTGTTTGGTTTTGTTATATGCCTATAAACTACAGGGGATTTTATTTGGATCAATGAAAAACGCCTCCTCACATTTTCAACCTCCCTTCTCTGTTTAAGAAAGACAAAACAACACAAATATTTAACTACGGCTGAAGTGCATGCTGGGTAGCAAGAAGCACATCTGACTTCAAGGACTGAAGGATGGGGATTGAGGGGGTGGTGTTGGGGGGGGGTGTTCGGGGGTTAAGTTTAAAGTCATGGGCAATAAGTCTTTGTTTGTCCCACTTATTAAAGACATCTCCGGGACTGTTGCCACGGGTACGCTGATCAAACAGAGACAAAGTGCTGACATTACGACAGATCCCACCGGGGCGCACGTCGGAGATGCAAATGAATAATAAACAGATAAGCCTCCTGCAAGGAGCCCGGCCCTAGCTCTGATTTACGCTCGCTCTCCCATAGACGAGAGAGCGACTGGCCACCTCAGCACCCTGCGGATCAGGAGAGACGCCCCCCATTGAAAAACGCTTTATTCGTATTTAATAACGTGCAATTCCGTTCCGTACTGTCCCACACCCCCCCGCCCCCCTCACGCAGCAACTGGACGGCTAATTAATTTCACGTCAACTTTCTAATCCGCTCTTCCTGACTTCCTGCTCAACGGACTTGGGCTGAATGGAGCAAAAAAAAAAAAAAAAAAACTTTGACACAAGTTCTCAGAAACCAGGGGAACGAGGGCGAAGGGAGGCGGGGTTTTTGTGTGTGTGTGTGTGTGTGTGTGTGTGTGTGTGTGTGTGTGTGTGTGTGTGTGTGTGTGTGTTCATATTGGAGTCCTAACGCTTCCACAAGCCCCCCGAGCTCCTCGACACTCCTCTGATGCGAGCGTCGGCCGTTTAATTCCCGCCATAAATCTTCAGGGTGGCTTTTATTCCCAGAGTCCTCTGCTGCGCCGCGGAGCGTGTGATTGGACGATCGGTCCAGCGTTAGGGGCGCGGTAATCCCTCTGAGAGCTGTTCTGTTCTGTAAAGGCACAAGGGGGCCACAAGGATACTTCCAAGGAGAGAGAGAGGGCGAGTCATAAGAGCTATATTAGTTATCTGATGACAGAAGGGCATTTTCAGACTTACGCACAGTGCAGCCAACGTAAAGACAGGCCCAAATCTGATGCTGTTGCTTGACTGTTCACCAGTAAGTGGAAAGCAATGAGGTGGTTTAGTACGTGAGAGAGTTAGCAGCTTGTTCACAACGGAACTGTCCTCAGGTTAGGGGGTCACCATTAATTCTGCACTGGAAGCTGATGCTGAGTATAATACAACAAGTTCATTCAAAATATTTGGCTCAATGTTTTTATTTTTTTATTTTAAAGTGAAATTAAGTTAAGAGTTGATATTAAGCACCACACTTGTTTAACCTTGTTTAATTCTGATTCAGATTCATTCCGATTTAAAAAAATTTTTTTTACTGAATCCTTTCCAGTCTCTTCCACACGCAGTTTCTCAAGGTCGTGGCGGCAGCGTCAAAATGGCGCCTGTGACCTCATGACCCCTCCGGTCACGCGCCCGGCCCGTAACCAATTTCTCCCCACGCGCTGTCGCCGCCGTCCCGCCACACGGAGGCGATCTCCGCTGCGTTCCGGAGCTGAAGACGACGGGAGCGTGAGCCGGGAATCCGACGAGCCTCGTTCCGATCCCCGGGAACGGACGGGCGAAAACGAGGAGCGGCAGCTCCGAACGCGGCCCGCCCCCGTCACCGCCATAACCGAGCGGCGGCCATATTAACGAATTAGATCAATTACAAATTACACCATTTTGTAATCGGTCCAAGGCCACTGCGGACCTTTTCTGGGGCTCAGAGAGAACGCCACGCTATTCCTGTCACGCGGGGAGTATTCGGCAGATAATCAGATCTCAAAGGAGCGAGTCGAAGCTGAAATCGGAGTGAAAACGTTATCGATGCCGCATCGGCGAAGCCCGCGGTGAATATGCATTGAGGCCTACCCTACAGCACAGGGCCCGGGCTGACAGCCACCTAGCAGCCGTTACCGAGACAACAGGCTACGAGCAGAGGGGGGAAAACAGCAGTGAACGGCCCTGAAATGTCACCGAAACCAGTCAATATTGCGATTCTTCTCAGCGTATGAGACCCGTTCTCCGCTGCTTCCCCCACCCCCTCGTCTACAGGAAGTGGTTCTGAACAAAAAAGGCCCATCACACGGAGCAACAGCTCAGAACTGATCCAGTGTGGAGCACTGCTCCCTCTCTACAGAGCCACTGTTCCCTCTCTACACAGCGACTGCTCCACTGCTCCCTCTCTACAGAGCCACTGCTCCCTCTCAACTGAGCCACTGCTCCACTGCTCCCTCTCTACAGAGCCCCTGCTCCCTCTCTACAGAGCCACTGCTCCACTGCTCCCTCTCAACTGAGCCACTGCTCCACTGCTCCCTCTCTGCAGAGCCCCTGCTCCCTCTCTACAGAGCCACTGCTCCACTGCTCCCTCTCTACAGAGCCACTGCTCCCTCTCTACAGAGCCACTGCTCCACTGCTCCCTATCTAGAGAGCCACTGCTCCCTCTCTACAGAGCCCCTGCTCCATTGCTCCCTCTCTGCAGAGCCCCTGCTCCACTGCTCCCTCTCTACAGAGCCCCTGCTCCCTCTCTACAGAGCCACTGCTCCACTGCTCCCTCTCAACTGAGCCACTGCTCCACTGCTCCCTCTCTACAGAGCCACTGCTCCATTGCTCCCTCTCTACAGAGCCACTGCTCCCTCTCTACAGAGCCACCGCTCCCTCTCAACTGAGCCACTGCTCCCTCTCAACTGAGCCACTGCTCCACTGCTCCCTCTCAACTGAGCCACTGCTCCACTGCTCCCTCTCAACTGAGCCACTGCTCCATTGCTCCCTCTCAACTGAGCCACTGCTCCATTGCTCCCTCTCTACAGAGCCACTGCTCCCTCTCTACAGAGCCACTGCTCCATTGCTCCCTCTCTACAGAGCCCCTGCTCCCTCTCTACAGAGCCACTGCTCCCTCTCTGCAGAGCCACTGCTCCACTGCTCCCTCTCAACTGAGCCACTGCTCCACTGCTCCCTCTCTGCAGAGCCCCTGCTCCCTCTCTACAGAGCCACTGCTCCACTGCTCCCTCTCTACAGAGCCACTGCTCCCTCTCTACAGAGCCACTGCTCCACTGCTCCCTCTCAACTGAGCCACTGCTCCACTGCTCCCTCTCTACAGAGCCACTGCTCCCTCTCTACAGAGCCACTGCTCCATTGCTCCCTCTCTACAGAGCCACTGCTCCCTCTCTACAGAGCCACCGCTCCCTCTCAACTGAGCCACTGCTCCCTCTCAACTGAGCCACTGCTCCACTGCTCCCTCTCAACTGAGCCACTGCTCCACTGCTCCCTCTCAACTGAGCCACTGCTCCATTGCTCCCTCTCAACTGAGCCACTGCTCCATTGCTCCCTCTCTACAGAGCCACTGCTCCCTCTCTACAGAGCCACTGCTCCATTGCTCCCTATCTAGAGAGCCACTGCTCCCTCTCTATGGGGCCACCGCTCCCTCTCTACGGGGCCCCTGCTCCGTACTCCCACCTCATTCACTGCTGTTTGACCGGAAGAGCAGCCTTCTCAGGGCTGAATTCCAAATATCTGTAAGTTCGGGGAGATGAATGCCTATACACTAAAGTTCTTCACAGGTTAGATTATATATAAAAGGCTTGTATCTAGTCTTAAATAACTACACTCTGGAAATTTACCCTGCCCTGTTTGCCACAAACAGGCATTGGTACAAATGCATTTGCCCTATATATAAATAATTCAACTTAGTCACAAAGCTGCACATTTCACTTCCTTAGTAAATAAATGAGAAGTTGTGGGTTCTCCAGGCTCTCTGGCTTATTGCAGGGTGCTAAAGCCTCATAAACCTTTGCTTATTGTACATTTTAAATTCTGAATGATTAAAATGTCACCCTAAAACCTTATAAAACCTTGCTTATTGCACGTTTTAAATTATGAATGGTTGGTCCCCTATGGAAGGAACTGTAAAGGTAGAACAGTTAAAACGCAGGGTGACTTTGACCTGTTCATCCTAAATTTATGACTCTGATACAGTATTCAAAATATTGAAGAAATTTTTAACAGATCCCAGACCACCGCCGACTTCCCCCCAAGTAAGGTTACACTAGTCCTCCATAGATGGGATTTTACAGAGACAGATGTGCAAATGCTACTTTCTACCAGTACACTGAGAACAATAAGTGTCTCTTCACAATATATTTCAGATGACTATATCATTCCAAAGGCAAGGTCTACGACTCCACTTGGAATACAGCAGAAAGCTAGTAATATTTGATTGTAACAGAGGAGATATGGTGTGGCATCAGGCATAGTGCAAGAGTTAAGGTGCATTTTTTCCTGTTCTTGGCCCGTATGTTCTGATAACATCTCGTAATGGCCGGCCTGGGTTCCGAAGGGGCTTTTTGCTTTGCTGAGGAAGATCAGATCCCTCAATCTCTCACCTTCTCGCAGCGAATTAGCATCAGGCGCGCAAATCCGTCTCCACCTCACACATCCACCGTTTTTAAAAAAAAAAAATTCAGTGCAGCAATACTTTATTCTTTCCCAAAAATATCAACAAAGGCTCAGAAGCAGCGGAGGGGAGCTGAAAAAATTCAGTTCCCCCCCCGCAGCTGGCTGAAAGGTAGCCATGGCGATGACTGCTTACTGCAAGCTGGCAGCTGAAAAACATTCAATGGTCATCGGAAACGTTAGAAACGTTAGGAACGGAGTGTGGCACAGTGGGTAAGGAACTGGACTTGTAACCGAAAGGTCGCAGGTTCGATTCCCGGGTAAGGACACTGCCGTTGTACCCTTGAGCAAGGTACTTAACCGGAATTGCTTCAGTATATATCCAGCTGTATAAATGGATACAGTGTAAAAATGCTATGTAAAAGTTGTGTAAGTCGCTCTGGATAAGAGCGTCTGCTAAATGCCTGTAATGTAATGTAATGTTAGCTGAGCTGAAGAGGGAACACGATCTGGTGCGCTGAGGGGCCCAACGCTTCGAAAGACTGGCCCCTGAAAGATTCAGGGGCCGCCTCCGAAGGGGTCTGTAGAGGCATCCAGATTTCCCAAACGCTCCACGGAAATGTCGTTCACACCTCACGCAGGGCTGGCACTGGCAGCACGTGCGAGAGTTGTTAGAAGGTATTAAATGACACTTATGCTCCTAATGAATGCATCAGGATTCCATTTCCAACTCCAATTTGTTTCGCACATGTTGGCTGATAAAAATGAAAAAAAAATGTATGTAACAGTTTTTTTTTTCTATTTTGGCTTTTCGCAGCAGGATATTGGAACTGATGACAGAATTAAAAATACTCATGAAATGAGGCAAGAATAAGTCCGAATGCATTTATATTGAGCTGAAAAAATATATGTAATAATGCATAAATGACCCTGGAAAATTTAATTGTTTTAGCGTGAATAATTGACAATATTGATATACTGGCTGAAATGCATTTATGACAAAAACTATAAACAAACAAATGAATACATCTAAATAGATGAAATAACTGCTTTATGGTGAAGATCTTAATGCACAGTTTTGCACCAACAAGCATGCACTGCTTTCTTTCTAAGGTTAAACTCAGGTCAGACTTTCAGTACCTTACAGGAAAAAAAAATTCAAGAACATTTCCTGTGTATAAAAATAAATCAGATATCGCTCCCTTGCATATGAAGAATGCACATAGCCTCATCAATCCGGTTCATTTTCAGCCGACATGCTATTCTCCAGTGGGTCCACTTGCCTCAACACAATTTCCTGTCATTTGCGGTGGGTCAACAGATTAATTACATCAATTTTACAGCGGACTGTAAAATATAATAGTGTCTAGCGTTGGCCTGATTTGGAAACGCCGAATTGGTTTTCTTGATGGATGACAACTCAAGATTCCACATTGCTGTAACTTTGACTGGTGCCTGTAAATAAAAGGGGCAAATGGTACGTATTTGTGTTTAATGTATTGTGCTCACTTTTTAGTCTAAAGGGAAAAAGCGCACACATATTTCCTTTCCATTATAAAAAATAAAATAAAATGCTTCACAAGTTACAGCTTTGATAATTCACTAGCCCTGTTAATCAGAATATATGACACACTTCACTGAAAAACAAACAGTGGAAAGATGTACATTTAGTTAGCCAGAACCTTACCCATTTGAATCAATCGATCAGAATGTTTGGCTGTGCATTACTTTTGAGGATGATATTTTGCATGCAGGTAGGCTAACTGGAGATTCTAGATTGCCCACTGGTATGAGGTTCTGGGTGAATGGGGCGTGTACCCTGCGACAGACTGGCGGCCTGTCCAGGGTGTAGTCCTACCTCTCGCCCAATGCATGCTGGGATAGGCTCCAGCACCCTCAGCGACAGGATAAGCGGGTATAAATAATTGTAATAGTAATAGTAATAGTAATAGTAATAATAGTAATAGTAAAACTAATAGTAATAATAATAAGAATAAATTGCCTCCAAAACATAAAAGCTGAGCACAAAAAGCAGTAAATAGTTCAAACTATCCTGATTTTACTGAATGAATGAATGAATGAATGAATGAATGAATGAATGAATGAACTATGAGCTACTATTAACTACAACTAACCGCTAAATTCCCTACTATTGGTGCCCTGGGTTCGGCTCCTCTCATTGGTGGATCGATATCAGAAGCAGGCTTACATGTGCAGGTCATGGCTGAAGCAAAGCTCAACCTCGCCACAGAATAAGGGCAGGGGGAGAGAGAGAGAGAGAGAGAGAGAGAGAGAGAGAGAGAGAGAGAGAGAGAGAGAGAGAGAGAGAGAGAGAGAGAGAGAGAGAGAGAGAGAGAGAGAGAGTTAACACGTGTTAATTGAACATTGACAGTCCTGTGAACTCGCTAGCACTAGCCTCCCTGACACAGACGGGGGGTTATATTTTGCTTCGGATGTATCAAGCGTACGGCAATACGATGCCTCACCAGACCTTTTTTTTACAAGCCTAGGTGACCCATCTTTCACAGACACAGTAACCAGGGAAACCACTGCTCTGGGAAATTAAAACGATATCAAAACAAGAACAGGTGTTAAAACTGCCACAGGCAAGGCCGTGCTACACCCCCTTAGCTGTGCTTTATAGGCGAACGTTGGCCATCTTACACTGACACATTAGTCAAGGGAGTTTGAGGCTTTGTCACCTATCTGGAAAGTAAATAATGTGAATTGTCAAAGACATACTTAGATTCCCACAGTGTTTATACACAAAGAAGACTTCAGAGAACAACAGAGTGAAATATGGAGACAGATACTCCCCTGGACTTTTTAATACTGTAACCCTTACCAACATTCCTTATACCTCAACTGGGCTCAGACTGTAGGACTTTGGATATCTTCGTTTTTAAAAATATCACCAAAATATAATTTTTATCAGAAGCGGGAAAGCTTACACGCAGACAGACTGAGGCACTTCATAAATCCGATCTTTTCCATCTCCTGTCCAGAATATGTATTTTACAGTTAAAGCATTCACTTAATATGAACTCATATCCTGCCATTTAGTATGCATTAGATGACATGGTCCAGAAAATTTTCATTCAGTTATGAAATGCCTGATTCAAATTTGAAATTCCCAAAGTATTTCCATCTCTAAAGGTCATTTACACAAACTGAATAACGATTCCAGAAGGGCAAAACAAGAAGTGGCCAAAAAAAAGCATTCTTAGGATAAACCAGTGCTGAAAAACTCTCTCACGTAGTTAGTTGGCCAGTGTTTTTTCAACCAGTGTCAACAAAACTTTCTTCCACCACTGCAGTTTGAAAAAGTTATTTGGCCGTTCAAATAAGGGTGAGCCGAACTGACATTTTGGCGAAATGGATTCACAAGTAACATCGAGAATGAACCCCAGAGAGAATGGTTCGCTCACATCTATAATGCATATCACTCGGTAGGCAAAACAAACAAGTTCGGTCGGATCTTTAAGTTTGTTCAAACAGAAGGAACAAACAGAAGTGTGGCCATCGATGTAGAACAGAAATCAATGAGTCCTTTCCAGGACTGTAAACAAATTTAGATGCATTTGCAATCCGGTTGCATTTGCAACTTGAGAAGCAATCGGCCAGTGCATTGGGAAGTGGTCAGGACAGAGGTATTGATACATGTCTGAAAAGTTTCTGCAGAAACTGTGGAGAGGTTCATCTCATCATTGAAATGAATGGAGTTGTTTGTGAACTTCACTGTGACAACATCGACTTTGTGGATTAGGTGTTATGAAGCCAAATCACGGTTGTGAATGAATAGTTCCGAACACTATTTTATGTTCCACTGTCTATGAACAACAGTGTTCAGGAATCCTGATTTTACTGAATGAATAAATGAATGAATGAATTAATTAATTTATTAATCATTACATTTATATAGCACTTTTCCAGATGCTCAGTGTGCTTTCCTGTGATTCAGGGCAGCCATTTTGCACCAGAAAGCTAACCACACATCAGCAGAGGTGGAGAGGGAGAACTATTTTTGTTAGCCATTAAAACCAGGGGATGATTAGGTGGCAGGTTGAGAGAGCCAAGCTGGGAATTTAGCCAGGACACCGGGGAACCCTCAACTCTTTTTAGGAAGAGTGTCATTGGATCTTTAATGACCACAGTGAGTCAGGACCTCGGTTTTAACGTCTCATCCGAAAGACTGGATTTGCTCAGTTTTTGAAAGAATGCACAAACATGGGTCAAGACCCAATTACCAGAGCGCTCAGCTGTCAGCGCTGAGAAGCGGTTTGGACTGAATCGGCACACAGACCTGCGGGCAGTGTAAGGAGCACATCCCAAAACAGAGCATTTGGAAATGGGGCCTTTCAAATAAAATGGAGTGGCAATCCTCTTCCTGCGGTACAGCAAAGCAAAACATAGCCACAGAAAGGCCACAATGACTGACTCACACCCGGGATAGTTACATTTTTGGAAATACTTTAATCCAGGGGAGTCCAATCTTGTCCGAAATGGGCCAGTATGGGTGCAGGTTTTTGTCTTAGCCAAGCACTAACACACCTGATTCTATTTATCAAGGTCTTGATTGAAGACCATGATTAGTTAAATCAGGTCTATTAGTGCTGGGCTAAAACAAAAACCTGCACCTACACAAGTCATTTTCAGATAACATCGGCCAGCCCTGCTTTTACCCTTTTGACACCAGTAAAATTTCAGAAGATCAATGACATTTAATTCATTTTAATTCATTTTAAAACAGACATCCATTTTCTTAAATACACCGAACAAAATTAATTTAACATGATGTTATGTTTTGTTTCATTCCAAATGAAAACGTCTTAAGGAGCTTGCAGGTGCATTGCCAAATTCCTCCACATCTCATTTAGTTAAAGTATTTGAAATACACATTTGACCCAGGACTGGGCCCCGCCCCCTTCCTTCTCCTTAGCCACACCCTTTTGTATTGAGTTACTGTCTGTGTGAAGGAAAAGGGGAGGGAAGCGGGGGGGGGGGGGGGATGGGGAATGAGTGCACAAAAAAGGCCAAGCGAGGGAAAAGGGAAGAATGATAAACAGAGGGAAGGGGAGAAGGGAGGTGGAGAGAGCGTACGTGTAATGGCAGATTCAATTAAAAGTTTGGGCGGAGCCCGGTGCACTGGCCCCAGCGTTCCCCTTTGGGTGGGGGGGGGGGGGCGAGAGGCTCTTATCTCCCCGAACTCCCAGAGAAGCGGCCTCATTAATAAACATGAGCCCCTTTGTGCCAAATGCCAGGGGGCACTGCAGAGAGCCCAACTTAAACAGCCTGCCTTTCAACCACAGCACACCGCACAGAGCAGTCCCCCAGCACAGCCTGCCCTCTCTCACACACACACACACACACACACACACACAGCGCACACACACACACACACACACACACAGCGCACACACACACACACAGCGCACAGAGCAGTCCCCCAGCACAGCCTGCCCTCTCTCACACACACACACACACACACCGCACAGAGCAGTCCCCCAGCACAGCCTGCCCGCTCTCTCACACACACACACACACACACACAGCGCACAGAGCAGTCCCCCAGCACAGCCTGCCCTCTCACACACACACACACACACACACACACACACACACACACACACACCGCACAGAGCAGTCCCCCTGCCCTCTCATACACACACACACACACACACACACACACACACACACACACCGCACAGAGCAGTCCCCCAGCCCTCTCACACACACACACACACACACACACACACACACCGCACAGAGCAGTCCCCCTGCCCTCTCATACACACACACACACACACACACACACCGCACAGAGCAGTCCCCCAGCCCTCTCTCACACACACACACACACACACACACACACCGCACAGAGCAGTCCCCCAGCACAGCCTGCCCTCTCACACACACACACACACATACACACACACACACACACACACACACAGCGCATAGAGCAGTCCCCCAGCACAGCCTGCCCTCTCTCACACACACACACACACACAGCGCATAGAGCAGTCCCCCAGCACAGCCTGCCCTCTCTCACACACACACACACACACACACACACACACACAGCGCATAGAGCAGTCCCCCAGCACAGCTTGCCCTCTCTCACACACACACACACACACACACACACACACACACACACACCGCACAGAGCAGTCCCCCAGCACAGCCTGCCCTCTCTCACACACACACACACACACACACACACACACACCGCACAGAGCAGTCCCCCAGCACAGCCTGCCCTCTCTCACACACACACACACACACACACCGCACAGAGCAGTCCCCCTGCCCTCTCTCACACACACACACACACACACACACACACCACACAGAGCAGTCCCCCTGCCCTCTCACACACACACACACACACACACACACACACACACACAGAGCAGTCCCCCAGCACAGCCTGCCCTCTCTCACACACACACACACACACACACACAGAGCAGTCCCCCAGCACAGCCTGCCCTCTCTCACACACACACACACACACACACACACACCACACAGAGCAGTCCCCCAGCACAGCCTGCCCTCTCTCACACACACACACACACACACACCGCACAGAGCAGTCCCCCAGCACAGCCTGCCCTCTCTCACACACACACACACACACACATACACACAAACACACCGCATAGAGCAGTCCCCCAGCACAGCCTGCCCTCTCTCACACACACACACACCCACTCTCACACTCACCCACACACCCAAACACACACACACACAATTCACTGTCAATCTCATACACACACAAGCACACAGTCAGTCACACACAAATACACACACACTCACCCATACACACACACACACGCACGTCCACACACTCACACACACACACACACACACACACACACCACTGCCCCCCTCCCCATGTCATCCTCCTCCTATCCTCCTATCACCTCCCAGTCTCGCCCCATCAGGAAGCGGTGTTTGCGATCATAATCTGCACTCACAGCTGCCCTGACAGAGGAGATGGGAAGGTGGGGGGGGGGGGGAGCGGCACAAACGCGGTCTGCATCCGCTGTCGATCCTGAAATGTATGCGTGTCACCAAAGTGACTTTAATTGTTTTAATTAAAGCCAGGGAGCAGACAGCTGTGCGTGGAATATACGATGCAAACGTCTACGCCTGTCGCCGATGAGACCACTTCCTCCATATTCATGCTCTCGCCCCCCCCCCCCCCGCCTTCGCATCCCCCCCCTCCCTCCCCCCTCCCTCCCTCCATGTGACCTTCCATTGTAAACAAAGAATATTAAACCCTCTTAGTCAAGAATGCGCTAATGAACACATATTACTCTCCCGGTGTAATGAATAGATAAAAATATCTCCCCTCATCAAATATTGATTAAAATGCCATTTCCCACATTTAGCCAAGTGACGGGCTGCGTTGCGGCTTTGCGTTGGTGTTTTTTCCGTGATCAAACTTCTGATGGGAAATGGAAATCAGCATTCAGAAGTGTGATTACGCAGCACGTCGAACTAAAACTAAAACTTCTCAAGTGCTCCTCCTCATTTTGCCATTGTCTCCAAACTGGGAATGTTCAGTTACGTTTGCAGGACTGTCCACTTTTCTGCGATGCCCTCCACAAATTCAAGATTTCTTCCCATCTGCCACATGGAGTTTTTGCCTTGCCACTGTTGCCTTAGGCTTGCTCCTGTGGGGGTTTAGGCCAGGGCTGTCTGTAAAGCGTATTGTGACAACTGCTGTAAAATACGCTATACAAATAAAATTAGATTGAATTTGATTGAAGATGCAGCAGGCTAGCGTGCATGTCCTTAAACACAGGAGTCCGCAGCGTCTTCTCTCCTCCGCAGATCGCTAGCCTTGAGCGGCACTCCCCCGCTAACAGCTGGGAGACAGTGAGCGTCCGTCTGACCGCGGGAGTTGCCAAAGCGCGATGAGCTGTGGAATTCCCCGTTAACCGAAACTCCGGGTCCCCGGGTGGCGCTATGGCCGATTACACTTCACCCCGCGGGAGCTCTGGCAGCGGGCAACATTTCAAACCGAGGGGTGCGTTGTGCCGCTGCAAAGCGCTAGCAGCGCTTTAGCTGGACGCTAACGCTACCCCAAAACGCACTGCAGCGGACGCTTAATTTAAAAAAGTCCTGTGGTGAGTCAGTGCTATGAGTGGAGGGGAAAGGGCGGAGAGTTCACGGATTGAACAAAGCGGACATAATTTCCGAGGACAGTTCTGCTGTGATTCGTGACGCGACTTGGCCGCTGCTCTTTGTCCTAATAATGTAAATGTACACCCTGGAAGCGAATGCGCGTTTTAAAAGTAGATGTGCTGAGAAGACAGGATGTTGGTTACGACTAGAGCGCTTGAGCAAAAGCTTTTGTCGGCTGCTTGAGACAGAAGTTTTTTGACCACGCCTGATCTAACGAAATCAAGGACATCGCTCTAGCGTGACTGGACTCCAGGCCAACAGCGGGACGATTAGGACTGTCAGGGTGATAGGAAATACCTGCCCCCCCCCCCCGCTGGGACAGCCCCCAGGGTATCGCTGTTACAAAATGCTGGTGCGGGCGGCTGACACATCCAACCGGTCCTGCGTACGTTACGAGTTCTGGAACCGGGGAGGCCTGGCACCGCAGCCCGTACAGGTGCCACGCCCGCCGTGCCAGCACCCAGACCCACCACCCCCTCCGTCCCCAGCAGCCAGA
Source organism: Anguilla pacifica (assembly GCA_039654925.1). Classification (NCBI taxonomy): domain Eukaryota; kingdom Metazoa; phylum Chordata; class Actinopteri; order Anguilliformes; family Anguillidae; genus Anguilla; species Anguilla pacifica. The sequence goes on from CM077295.1 coordinate 47,068,480, forward strand.
CCCACCACCCCCTCCATCCCCAGCAGCCAGACCCGCCACCCCCTCCGTCCCCAGCAGCCAGACCCACCACCCCCTCCATCCCCAGCAGCCAGACCCATCACCCCCTCCATCTCCAGCATCTGCTGGGACAGCTGTCTCTCCACACAGCTTCCCTGTGCCCGCACATGGGCCGTTCGGCTTAGCGACTGCGCTAAGCCTAAACGCTCCATTAAAGCGCACACACTTACCGCACGCCCCCCCCCTCCCCCCGCCCGTCCCACCCGCACACCCCCGATCCTCTCAACACCTGCCAAACCCCCCCCCCGTTACACTCTTCACTCCCAAACACATGCTCACGAGGATGTGTCTAGACCGAGCGTGTAGCGCAGTGCGAATAGCGTCGATCCCGATCGCGCCGCTGGGGCCAAGAAATAAAGTGGGAGGAGGAAAATTCGTTAATCCCCGTTTTAAAAAGCAGGAGACAAGCCGCGCGGAGGTACAGCAGGAGTCTGAGGGTCCAGCCCTGCTGACAGGCCAAACTGCTCTCTCATCGTCACAGACTCAAACAGGAGCGGTCCTCCTGCAGCACAAAGAGCGATGACAGCGAAGGGTCCTCACCTGCCTGCCTCAGCCGGGAGCTGGGAAAAAAAAAAGCTCTAGAGCGCCCTCTGCTGGCTGTACTCTCAGCTCTCTGTCGTTTGAAGGGGGGTGGGTGGCGGGGGGGAGTGGGGGTTGCGCATGTGTGTGTACGGGGTGGTTATGTGATTAAGCACGTCTTGTTTTTTTTTATTTGTCTTGTATAGATTTTATGCCAAGGTTTTAAATGCCACTTAACCATACGTCCTGTGATGGAAGCACATTAGCTCTGCCTCATAAGCACTAGTCACTGACACACTCAGGGGGGGGCGTAGTTAGAAATGAGTGTGTTTGTGATGTACCTGTGTTGCTGTTACCGCAGGGGGAGGGGGGGGGGGGGGAGCTGACTCACTCATAAAGCCCAATTAGGCCCAACAGCAGACAGGTACAAATTGCACAACAGAAAGAAGGTGTTTTCGGTTGTTTTGCCATCAATGTAAGACGCAACTTAGTCCCGGTACTGAATACTGAACACCAGAGCGATTGTTGCTGACCCCACACTCCCACTTTTTCATCCCGCTACCCAAAAGAGATTATATTTAACCCTCCTGTTATGTTGCGGGTCAAATTGACCCTTTTTAAAGTTTGAAAATCTAGGAAAAATACTTTAAAAAATTTTTTCAGTATGAAACTTCTTCTACTGGCCTTAATTAGTGTAATCAACATTTGAAATGAAAATGGTTCATTTAATGTATTTGCAAACCCCCCCTGCATGTTTATATCACAGAGATACTGTTCGGGTCAATTTGACCCGGCAGTGAAAGTGGAGGCTAAAAGGGGTCAGAAGTGTCAAATTTAGACCATTTCTTGCTTTGCAGATGTGAGACGTAAGGTATTTCCTACTCCCTCCCACCATATTTCACCCCAATCACACACACACACACACACACACACCCGCATGCACACACGCACACACAGACACACACATACACGTTTGTATTGCTATACTTGTGAGGACTTCCTATTGACTTACATTCATTCCGTAACCTCTAACCCTAACCCTAACCCCAACCAATACATGCCTAACCCTATTCCTAACCCTAAAACAGCCTCTTGAACTTGTGGGGACCAGCAAAAGGTCCCCACCTTGCGTAATTTTCCTCATCCTTCTATTCTTGTGGGGACATTTGGTTCTCACAAAGATAGTAATACATGCTGATACACACACACACACACACACACACACACACACACACACACACACATTTCACCCCAATCTAACACACACAAATACACACATACATACAAACACATTTTTCTCCTTATTATCCATTATCCCTACCTCACCTGTAAAGTGCGAGAAAGTGCAGATATGCCGAACTGTTGGTGATCAAGTATAGGGCCCCTCAATTGTCCAAGTTCGTCTTCACAGACACCACAGCCCTAGTGTCTCATGAGCACTCTCCATAAAAATGCCGAAATCAGCACCAGAGAGGACCAGAAACCAAGCATGATCCTAGATTACAATGCCACCAAAGGGGGGGTGGAACTACTTGGACAAAGTAACGGGGTCCTACAGCACCAAGCCAATGACTGCGTGCTGGCCTTTAGGCATCTTTTATAACGTAATTGATGTATAGGCCTACAATGCGTTCATCATCTTGATGGAGATTTTTCCTGAGTGGAACGTGTCAAAGCTGTACAAGAGGCGCATCTTCCACGCGGAGCTGGGGAAGGCACTCGTGGTACCGCATATACAACGGAGGCAGCACAAGGACCCCAGCCACTGCAGCCACAGTAAGGGAGATCCAGGAGAGGGCTGCACCTAGTACACCAGTGCCTGGGGTAAGTAAGTGAGTGTGTGGTGTGTGTGTGCGTGCGAGTGCATGCGTGCATGTCAGGGGATCGGGATCAGCAAAAAGACATAGTAATCATCTCCCTCATCTTTCTAGGTTGCTGCTGGGGGAAGAAGGAAGTGGAAGAGGTGCCAGGTCTGCATGACGTCAAGATGAGCACGACATGTGCGACGTGCAAAATTCATTTGCACAAAGCACAACGTGACGACACGTCACTCGTGTGCTGTGTAGACACACAGATACACACACACACACATACACACGCCTCGTTCATATTGCTCATCTCTTGTTCATTTTTGTTCATTTCTTCATTTCTAAACATTCTAAACATTACATAAATAAAGTTTACTTTCAATAAAATCCTTATGACTCATTTGGCTTGATTTTAGTGTTCAATTTGACCCTGAACAGAAGAGGTGTCTCATCTCTATTTAGCAACATCACCCCATGAAAAAAAATGTTTAAAAATGTAAAACAAATTTTAAAAAATTAAATGTTATGTAAAACTAGTGTATTTAATATGTAGGTTTTTCCAATATACAGAAAAAAGAGTTTGAACATGTATTTTTTATGAAAAACGAGTGAATTATCCTAATGAAACCATGATCTGTGAGAGGTGAATAACACAATTGCACTAAATTTTGATTGAATTGTTAGCACTGAGGTACCCAAACAATGTTCATTAGGATTTTTTGGTTTCTGACAACTTTTGGATGTTTAAACATGTACCGGGTCACATTGACCCGGGAACATTATTGCTGTACCTAAAAAATGAACAGAACAGGAGAGTTAAGAAAGGTACATCTATATTTACTAGGGATTGTGTCACTGACTGGAGAGGTATTGAGAAAATCTTCCAGATCCCACCCACAGCCCTGTAGAATACAGACTGAGATCCCTTTCTCTAATCAGGCGCCGGCTCACACACATGTATATACAAACATACAGACATGATCAAATGCTGGTACACATGCATGCATGCCTGCATACATGCGCCAACATACATGTGTGTAGGTGCATTAGTACAGACTCATGCACAAACACACAGTGACGTCCATGCACATGCACAGGCAAAATACAGCCATGTTCTCTGAGGTTAGGAGCAGCTCACACCGTTTGCAGTCCTGTGTCACGCAGTCCCATGTCTCCTGTACCTCAGTCATTAGGTGTCTTATGACCCTGTCCCTCTTGTATCCAAACGGGCCAAGAGAGGCGCCCCTCCTCCAAACTTGCACCGCTGCAGGGGGTCCAAATATTGGCCAGCCATGAATTACACAGTTTCAGGAGTCAAGCGTGAATTTTGACGAGACGTAAAATGACCGGATTGCTCAGGGAGTCGGAGAGCACGCGCTCTAACCTTGAACGCACATAAAATCTGAGACAGCAGCCTGGTGCCGTGCCAGCGTGCAGCAGGGTGCAGCAGGCTGCAGCAGGGTGCAGCAGCGTGCAGCAGCGTGCAGCAGGGTGCAGCAGGGTGCAGCAGCGTGCAGCAGGGTGCAGCAGGCTGCAGCAGGGTGCAGCAGCGTGCAGCAGCGTGCAGCAGGGTGCAGCAGCGTGCAGCAGGGTGCAGCAGGGTGCAGCAGGGTGCAGCAGCGTGCAGCAGGGTGCAGCAGGGTGCAGGAGGGTGCAGGAGGGTGCAGCAGCGTGCAGCAGGGTGCAGCAGGGTGCAGCAGCGTGCAGCAGGGTGCAGGAGGATGCATGCCTCTCACGCCTCCCGGGCAGAGTTAGTTACCAGCGAGGCTAAAGCCGTAATTAAGGACGACGGATCGTTTCCAGATCGCTCGCGTTTCCATTTTGATTGCGGCCCGTCCAAGCGTGGGCCTGTCTCCCCGACCGCAGTCGAAATACCAGCTTCCAAGAAGCATGACCCCCCCCCCCCCCCCCCAAACACCCGCCCCACAGGACCCCCCTCAATTAATACACCAAAACCACCAAACCCCATCCACTACGAGAGCGCAGGAGAAATAAATACAAATAAATCAGCTAATGACTAAATAACAGTAAGCGCCCGTACTCCTAAACAGCACGCATGGAATTCAAATCCCATCACTCATGTCCCAGCTGTAATCGAAAGCGATGCGGTTTTTATTAAAGCGCACTTATTGTTACGCTAAGGCGGTTTAAATTGAGACACAAATCTGACTTTAATATGCGTGCAGACGTTTACACAAAGACGAACGCGCCGTCCTTTTACCGCAGTAACGGAAAGCGTTCTTTTTATCGCGATCAATGGCGACGAGCAGAGCTCGGTTGCAGCACAACGGGCCAGACGAGTGAGCGCGCGGCTGCGCCCTGGTGCTGCCGCGGTACTGTCTGCTCATCAGTCACCTGCCCGCTCAAAGCCTTCCCAACACAGCCGCCTTGCGTGAGGAACACGATCTCATCCTCACGTTTGCCTGGGCTTTCCGCCACATCCCACATTTCCCATTTTTACGTCTGGAATTCTGGGTACCGGTTCGGAAGCAGGGATACAGATTTGTTAAATATTCCTCTTTTACACAATGTGGCCATCAATTCACGCCAAAGAAGCACAATGGGGCTACATTTCGGACTGACTGGGAACTACTCGGGTGTAGACACCGCAGGAGAAGCAATGATTGTTAAGGACAAGGATAGGATTCTTCGTTTTTAAATAACATGAATAGGAGGGCATTCGTTAGCATAGATAATGATCAGAAAGGTCATGGGTGCAGTTTCAGTAGCACTTTTAAAACCCAAACCCCCCCCTTGCCTCCCCCCCTCCCTTTCTCGCTCTCGTTCTCCCTCCCTCAGTGACAGACAGTGTTCTTCCCTTCAGGCCAGACTGCAGTTGAAAACTGCATCTTTTCGAGAACCTGACATAAAATCCATGGTTACAGATCAGCGTGGGGGCGGGGCACGGGGGCGGGGCACGGGGGCGCGGGGCGGGTTTGAGTGACACCCCTCCCGTAGCTCCCAGCTCGCTCAGCCGGGACTCTTGGGGGGGGTGGGGGGGGGGGGACAGGTGGGTTTTCGTACCGGCAGCATTTGCATAAGCCCAATTCGTCCAGCTGACCCCCTCGGTATGTGAGTCACACTGATTGATCCAAACTCCCCCCCCACCCCCCGCCCCCCACCCCTACCCCATGAGCGTGCATACAGAGTAGGTACGAGCGGTGTCGGGCGGTGAGATTAACACGGACAGACTCCATCATGTCACCCCCCCACCCCCCGTCCCAGATGCACACACGCTTTGGGTCGGGGCAGAAAGCAGGCCCGGGACGTCGGACGTACCGCTGGCATTTCAGACGCCCCCCCACCCCCCCCCCCCACACACACACACCCCTGTCAATGACACAAAGCCGCCCGTCACCCAGAATATTTATGAATGGGGCCTGGTGGGCGTGCGCGAATGTTTATCTAAACGGGGAGAGGGGAGGCGGGGCACCCCATAAATAACCTGACTTTGAAAGGTCAAGCTTCATCCATCAGCTTGACAAGGCAGCCTAGTGCACAGGAATAGGGGTGCTGGAGAGGGGCGTGAGGGGGGTGAGGGTGGTGGGGGTGAGGGTGAGGGTTAGAATGATGGATTCTCAAGTTTTTTCCCTCCCATGGACAGATTCTCCTCTGTGACTTTTTTATGAGCAAATTCAGTTTTTTTACAGTTCCTTTGCCGTGTTCAAATTCATACACACAACTGCTGCTTCTCTGCAGTTGTTCCTCCAGGAGCACAGCACAACACGAACCCCACGGGTTATAGCTTCAGACAGAAAATCCACTCTTAAGATTAAAAAAAAAAAGAATACAATCTCAGCCTCTTCGAGTGCGATTGTTCTTCTTCTTTTGTTTTCTCCCTCGGTGAGACGAGCGCCTGCCGTGGAGGCGGACGGGCGCGGCGTCTGTCTGCCTGCGCCGACTCCACCAGCTCCGCACAGAGGTGCAGAAGGCCCCCCCCCCCTCCCCCCAAACCACGCCTCCCATCTCATCTGACCTTTCTACCCAAGAGCGGCTGCGGTGCCAAATGGCGAGGAGCTGACGGGACAGTAATTTTTAATAAGGCGTGCGGGGGGGGGGGGGTCCCGTCTATTCGGGGTTCTCTCTGTAATTAGCCAATTATGTCCCTTCCCTGGGGGGGAGGGGGGCATCCTGGGTCAGTGGGGGGGGGGGCATGCCAGCGCAGAGCACAGACCTGCCGAACGAGTGTGGGATGGGGGGAGGGGATATCCCTGTAAGTATGCCCCCGGAGGGCAGTTTACCTGTCCCTCTCCCAAATAAGGGCTCAATATGGGGTCACTCTTTTTTTTACGTTGACCAGGTGGTGCCTCTTTATTATACTGGGCTAATTAAATGTGTGAAATGCAGACGGTGGGGTGATCCATATCACTGCGATATCCCTGCACCGCTCACAAGATGCGCACAATTCTGACACACACACACACACATAATCACGCACATACCCGCACACACACACACAAGCACGAACACGCACACACCCACACACACACACACACACACAAGCACAAACACGCACACGCACACGCACACACACACACACACACACACACAAGCACAAACACGCACACGCACACACAAGCACAAACACGCACACACACATGCATGAATGCACACACACACAAGCACAAACACACACACACACACACACACATACACAAGCAAGCACAAACACGCACACGCACACACACATGCATGCACACACTCACACGCACACGCACACACACATGCATGCATGCACACACACACAAGCACAAACACGCACACGCACACGCACACACATTCACACACACACACACACACACAGACACACAGACACACACACACATTTTTTTGTTCCAACAGCAGTTCCTGCCTCTCCCCACTGTGTGTGCTCTCCAGGTTACTCCATAAAGGGGAGCCCCAATGGATCCCCGCTGGCTGTGAGGCCAGATAAACACGCTTTAAAATCGGCCAGGATTTGGACCTCAGACAGAACTGCATTCCTGCAGTCCTCCGGCCCGCTCCCGAACACTGTGCTCACAGACCAGATGCCATCTGCGGCGTGCGAAACTCTTACCACTCCCCCCCACCCCCCACCCCCCCCCCTCGCTGGCTGGCCCGTGCACAGGGAATGAGTGCCCCCCCCCCTCCCCCAAACAAAGGGGAGGCCAAACAAAGACCCGCTGGGCCAGGAGGATGCACAGGTGGACGCCACCCCCCCTCCTCAACCCCCCCCCCCCCCAGGCCCGGCCTGCACAGGCCCATTACTCACACAGATGGATCCTTCCAAACTGAGTGTGTGAGTGAGGAACCCGAATCCATTTCGGTGATAGATGGGGGCGTTGCTCCTAACCAGCGTTACTTCTACTACCCGTGTCACAGGCACAGAACGCTTTTTATTCTCTGCGTTCCCTTCTCGCCCCCCCCCCCCCCCGTGCAATCCCAAATCCGGAATCCCGCGCGCGGAATGAAAGAAAGGGCACACGGCCCGCCCCGCTGGTCCCGGAGAACAAAGACAGCGAATCAGGCATCACTCAAAAACACCTCTTCTCTCTGCCCCCCCCGCCCCCCCACCCCCACGCCATTATCTGAGAAACGGAACCGAGCTCATCACCTGCGCCTGATGAACCCATCGATTCAGATATCTCAGACTGAGAGCCGGAGAGAGAGTCCATTATCATGCGTTCATCTCATTCCCCGGCGTTCTGCAGGCCTGACGCATCGCGCGGTTCTGCAGGCCTGACGCATCGCGCGGTTCTGCAGGCCTGACGCATCGCGCGGTTCTGCAGGCCTGACGCATCGCGCGGTTCTGCAGGCCTGACGCATCGCGCGGTTCTGCAGGCCTGACGCATCGCACGGTTCTGCAGGCCTGACGCATCGCGCAGTTCTGCAGGCCTGACGCATCGCACGGTTCTGCAGGCCTGACGCATCGCGCGGTTCTGCAGGCCTGACGCATCGCGCGGTTCTGCAGGCCTGACGCATCGCGCAGTTCTGCAGGCCTGACGCATCGCACGGTTCTGCAGGCCTGACGCATCGCGCGGTTCTGCAGGCCTGACGCATCGCGCGGTTCTGCAGGCCTGACGCATCGCACGGTTCTGCAGGCCTGACGCATCGCGCAGTTCTGCAGGCCTGACGCATCGCACGGTTCTGCAGGCCTGACGCATCGCGCGGTTCTGCAGGCCTGACGCATCGCGCAGTTCTGCAGGCCTGACGCATCGCACGGTTCTGCAGGCCTGACGCATCGCGCGGTTCTGCAGGCCGGGGGTCCCTCCCGGGCTGGGGAGAAAGCACAGGGCCCGCTGACTCAGAGCAGCAGACGAGTCTGGCGCTTCCGGGCCTCTGGAAGTATTTGCGCGTTTAGCACTGGCGGCTAGCGCGCTCCACGCTCGGAGACGGTTCGTTTACTTTGTATGGATCGCGGGGGCTTACAGCGCACGAGCAGTTTGAACGCATATCCACGGCACGCCTCCCTCAGCAGCCTCTCGCCCGACAATAAATCATCTTCAGCCTCCGATCCCCTCCATTTTAATAAACCCACGTGCTTATATGCAATTTAGAGAACGAGGGGCATCTCACAGGAACGCTGCCATTTTGTAGATAGCAGTGTATTATTTCTCGATGCTGGCAGTCACACTGAATTGACAAAGGCGCAAACGCACACACAGACACACACACGCACACACAGACACTCACACACACATACACACAGACACACTCACTCACACACACACTCACACACACACACACACACACACAGACACACACACGCACGCACACGGGCACACACACACACACACACACACACAGACACAGACACAGACAGACACAGACACTCACACACACATGCACACACACACACAGACACACTCACACACATACACGCGCACACAAGGAAAGTCTTTCTCAATCGTTCAGTCATGAGGAAACACATCGGCATAAAGGGAGAGGCAAATACTATTACAAATAACATCATGTTATTAAGTTAATTCCCTGCTTTTCTTTTATTCTCAGACACAAGTCAGACACACACAAACACACATACACACACACACTCACTCACACATGCACTGCATGCATAGACACACATATACCCAGTGAACCTACACACAAATATAATTTATCTCTGGGGGAAAACAGAATTCCTGGCGTTGCGATAAAGCAAGCTGGAAGTACAAGATACATATTTAAATCCGCGCCGAGCTGGATTCACTTACAATGCCTATTGTGACTGCCGAGGGGAGATAGATCTCTGAAGAACTTGTGGTGGGAACCGGTTGCTTCACAATACCAGAGAGATACGACAATCCACTCACTCCGCAGTTCCATAACTGCACTTGGAGATCGCCAAACTACCCCGCTTGTCCTTCTCTGAGGCCCTGAATGAAGCCAGACAGGCATACCTCTTCCCCTGACATGGACTTACGCTAGAGTACAGACACTCTCTGGAACTGAGGCTCTCAGTGAACCTGCACATTGTGACATCATCACGCAGCAACATTCTAATCTGTTTAGAATTCCTGCACCTGGGTATTCTGTATTGGACCTTTGGCTTAGTAGAGCGGCATTTTACTATCGGCAACAAAAAGAGCTGGCAATGCCGGCAAAAGACCCACCCAATTGCCCGACGGTGATTTCTAAACTTTACATTGATGGTTCACTCGCTTGCTAATGACCAGAATCGTTTTGGGCCAGGAGGGAGGGGCAAACACAGCACAGATTTCATCATGTGACACGTGAAAGCAGCCCGTGCACGTCCCACCTTCATGCACACCCAGGCTTCACCTTCACTGAGGCGGCAAACGCAGCTTTGGGTCTCTCTCTCTCTCTCTCTCTCTCTCTCTCTCTCCTCTCTCTCTCTCTCTCTCTCTCTCTCTCTCTCCCTCTCTCTCCTCTCTCTCTCTCTCTCTCTCTCTCTCTCTCTCTCTCTCTCTCTCTCTCTCTCCCTCTCCCTCTCTCTCTCTCTCTCTCTCTCTCTCTCTCTCTCTCTCTCTCTCTCTCTCTCTCGCTCGTGGTTCAAAGCACCGGAGTTCAAAGTTCAAAGTTCTGCACCTCCACGCATCCGCCCAGATGCCGGGACCCACAAAGAGGAGGATGAAAGACGGGGTTCGGCCCTGTGGTGGACCCCCGTCCTGCACGGGAGGGGGCGGGGGGGGGGGCGCATGGAGTTCAAAACGGTGGCTGGGAGAGAGACGGCATTGTTCCCGCGCAGCTCGAGGGGGGGGAGGCTGGGGAGGCTGGGGAGGTGAGCCATGCACAAAGATAAAGGGCTGAAATAATCTCTCTCTCTCTCTCTCTCTTTGTTTCTGGTGGCTGCGGGCGACCGAAGGCACAGCGGTGAGGGAGTCGTGCTTCTCTCCTCCAGAGGTACCGTACCCCCGTTAGAGCCAGCGCCCGCCAGGGAAGAGCTGCTGTTTGCGTTCTGAGCAAAAAAAGCCCTAAAGACAAACCACTGCCAGTCCCACAGACAGGGTAGGCCGCGGGACAAAAAGATTTCGGTCGCGAAACTAATTTACCCAAATCCTTCCCACCAGCAATTTACTTAAACACACACACACAGGCGGGAGCCCGAGGGATGAATTGGTTATAACAGCGATAAATAATCAAAATTTGAATACATCACACCGCAGAAGAACCCTTGGTGGAATACAAATGAGTGAATTCATTAACAAGTCAGATGATGAATAACTTACCCCAAAAAAACAGAGGGCGAGTTAGTGTTTAGCTCAATTTGGCCACATTACCTCGAGCGATTCAAAGCGGCAAAACAAAACATTATATATTAGAGCATTTTGAAAGAATATGTTTATTTCTCAGAGCAGGCAGTAAGGAGGGCTTTCTCTCTCCGGCTGGACGGGGGACCTCAGTACCCAGCAGGCAGTGGGGCAGGGCGCCTGCGCGCCCCGCTCAAGGTCAGGGTCGCTGAGGGGTCGGTGTTTCGTTTTGGGTGTTTCTGCGGCTTGCCGCCTCCCGCTGACGGGGCCTGCTGTCTCAGCACTGTCCCGGCCTACGTGCCCCGCCCCTCATCCTCCCGCCCTCTTCAACGCTCCACCTGTCAGGCGCCCCGCATCGCACCGGTCTGCTGCAGTGCATTGTGGGGGATGGGGGGGGGGGGTTCCTGCTGGCAGAGGGGAACGCCCGGTGCCCGGACCGCACCAGACTGCTGCAGTGCATCGTGGGGGATGGGGGGGGTAAGGCGCCCGCATCGCACCAGCCTGCTGCAGTGCATTGTGGGGGACCAGGGGGGTGGGCGTCCAGCTGGCAGAGGAGAACGCCATGGCGCGCATTTAAAAGCAGAAACTTTGCCTTCGCCCTCCCAGCCAAAAAAGCAGAACAAAAACGAGCCAAGCTCAGGCTTCAGCTTTGGTGCGTCTGTAAAAATAAACACCTACACAGGCCATAAAGGGCAATAATGACTGCCTCTCAGTGACTGCCTATGGGAGGGGGCTGCTGAGAGAAGACACAGGACTGGTAGGAAGAATAAACACACTGTGGAGCCATCATCAGGAAAACAGGATGATTAAAATGTTGGGTCCTCCTTTTTTCACCACACCACACCATTACATTACATTAGAGACATTTAGCAGACGCTCTCATCCAGAGCGACTTACACAACTTTTTACATAGCATTTACACTGCATCCATTTACTGTATACAGCTGGATGTATACTGAAGCAATGCAGGTTGAGTACCTTGCTCAAGGGTACAACGGCAGTGTCCAACCTGGGAATCGAACCTGTGACCTTCAGGTTACAAGACCAGTTCCTTACTCATAATAGTACACTGCTGGCCAATACATCACATGAACACAGTAAACTGTCCAGTGTAAATTCAGCTCTAAGTTGAGTACACAGGAGTCCAACAGGGAAGCATACGTGCTCTGCAGGAGCTGATTTAAAGCTGAAAAGTTTTTACAGTGAAGGGGCCAGAGTACAGTCACACCCAGCCCCCTGTTCCACTGCGCTCCAGGGGCTACGAGGCTGGGAGGGGAAAGGCCGGGCGGCCACGCTGGAGCACTCTCCGCTGATGAGCTATATTTTAAGAGGAGCGGAGGAGAGCGCATTCATCACAGAGTCTCCCCCTCCCACGCCCCCCTCCCCCCCTTCGCACACGCTCCTCCTCCTCCTCCTCCTCCTCCTCCTCCTCTGCTGCGCAGTAAAAGCTCGGGGAGAGAGGGAGAGAGGGAGCGCCGGTGATTAACGGCTTCCTCCTCGCGCAGCTCAACACCGCTGTGCCGGGCCCGCTGTCCGTCAGACCGAGGGCCCGTCTCATTGGCTAACCGAGCAGCGGGGAGATCCGCCCCGCGGCCCGGAGAGGGACGGGCAGACACAGGCCCGACTCTGCCCACCGGGGGTCCGTCCCGGAGATCGACCGCACGGGGCGTGGCCCAGGGGGGTCCGGGGGGGGGGGTCCACCCCCCATGCCTGTAAGTACCACCGTGGAAGAGTCCCAGGTGGGGAAAAACAACCAGGTGACACAGAGCGCTGTGAAGGCGTGCGGTCACAAGGGGGAGTCGCAGAACGGCGACATGGCGCTGATCCGGCGCACGCGAGCACTTAGACCTGACGTGCGTTCAAGATGACGTTTTTGCCGCAAGGTGATGAGTTTGCGGCGAACGGTTAACGTCGAACGATTCGAAATGAACATTCCGTTCGGTTGTTTGAATATGTTCGCGAACGTTAGACAACGCTCGCCATCTTGGACGCACGCCAGGGGACTGGCAAACTCTTGGCGGGTTTGGCGGCTGCAGTGCTGGAAGCCCACTGCATCAGATGGGGCTTGCTCTGCTCCATCTCTTAATTGTTTGATCACGGCGATTGTCTGGACAGGAAGTCGCCTCATCTGCCGCGCCAGGTGTAAATCTGTTACTAATTCAATGGAAACCCTAAAGTCTGGAGACCACTGGCTCTGTAGGACAGGAGCAGGCTCTGTAGGACAGGAGCAGGCTCTGTAGGACAGGTGTAGACCTGCAAGCACAGAGACACACATGTGTGCGTGTGTGCACACACATGCAAACACGCATGCACGCACTGACGCACACACACACACAGTCCACTGTGTCAACTGAATGGCCATAATGAAGCTTACAAAGGGTAAAAGCCGTCCCTTTCTATCAATAAGTCCCTGAAGCATCAGTATGAATTACTCCACTCCTGCGGTCAGATTCGCTAAATCAACATTACCCCCATCACCACAGACACACAGACAGACAAACACACACACACACATGCACGCACACACATGCACATGCACACACACACACAGAAACACAGACACACACACACATACACAAAAACACACACCTACACACACAAACACACACAGACACATAAACACCTACACACACACACACACCTACACACACACACACACACACACACACACACACACACACTTCAGAGAAATGGAGGGGAGACTGGAAGAGCAGATGGGTTGTGATTATTCACCACACATACACTCTCTCTCTCTCTTCCTATCTCTATTGATCCTGTCCCATCACACAGGTCATAAATATTAATAAAGGGGCTTTGTTTTAGGAACCTGTATGAAGATCAGAGAGCTAAGAAAGAAAAATATTTGGACATATATATATAATATATGTGTATATATTTTCTCAGTCTCTGCCTGGAGGGGGGCTGCAGTCCCAGGGGAGGTTTAGCAGGCTGTGTTCAGGTGAAGGGCAGCTCAAGGGGAGCTACTAATTTGTCCCAAACTGTGGGACTTTCCTCAGAACGCAGTCCATTCAGCCCCAAACACACATTCATTTTCCCCCATTTATCCACAGGCTCCTAAGAAAAAACAGCAGCAAGATTTCAACTCAGGACTCTAACTGTTTCTTTTTTGCGGGTTTTTCCTTTAGGACTATGAATAATTGTCATGGCTCTACTGATCATAAAAATGTTTAAAGCTTAAATTGAACCATCATGTGTCAGAGCAGACTGGTCTATTACTCTGCTATACCAGCACACACGTGTGTGTGTGTGTGTGTGTGTGTAACCCAATATTCTCAATACTAAATACATACATAATCCTCCACCCACAGATCCTGCTTACGAAGGCTTGCGTCGGTATCACCAGACGGCTGAGCTGCTGAGAAGGAAGCTTAAAGGAAAATGAAACCAGTGCAGCGTGGGCAAGCCGGAGCCCAGCTCTGCAGGAGAAGAAACGGGACCTTCCCATCACCGTGAGCCTGAGAATATTACATTACATTACATTACAGGCATTTAGCAGACGCTCTTATCCAGAGCGACGTACAACAAGTGCATTGGTTCAAGGTGCAGAGGTGCAAAAGAAACACGCTAGAGTGAAGTAAAGATCGTAGTGCCAGAAGTGACCACATAGATCAGGACTCCAACCCTGTAGGGTAACCTGTTCAGCAAACAACATTCAGTCAGAATATCAACCCAGCAACCCAGCAGCTCTGTTAAACTCTAAGGCGTCTCTAAGCAGGGTAAACAAAAGGCCCGAGCAGATTAAACTGTGGCGAAAGCCGGGCGTAAGCTGCCGGCAAGCGCCCGAGCGCAGTGGTCCACGGCGTGCTCACAGCGCTGCGCTCCCTGAGACGTGTAAACCAAACGCGCGCTCTGAGAGAGCAAACTGCGCGAAGGCAGTGGGGTCAGAGTTCGTCCTCGACGGACCGGACCCCTCATTTATCCCACTGTCGCTCGATCCGCGAGAGTAGTGTGTCCGCTCTGTGTCCGGCGTCCGCGCCTGGGGGGGGGGAGATAAGACGGGGTCGCGCTAACCCATGCGCCCCCCCCCCCCCCCCCGCCCGCCCGCCAACCTCCCCCCCAACCCCCCACCTCAGCGAGACATCTTCATTTAATGCTTTACGCAGTTTACATGAGGAAAACAGCCCTGCGTGGAGCAAGTGGACCCCCCTACAGAGAATACCGAAAACGCTGGAGTGTTCTGTGTCCAGCGGTGGTACGGAAAGTCAGAGGGGACAAACAGGCTGACAGACACTGAATTTTTATAATGATGGGGAAGGGCTGTGAAAAATTAACAGCAAGCATGGGTGTTAGCGAGAGAGAGAGACTTTGAGAGAGAGAGCAAGAGAGCAAGAGAGAGAGAGAGAGAGAGAGAGCAAGAGAGAGCGAGAGAGAGAGACTTTACAGTCACTTTCCCATGATGCGATAAGTACTTGTCATGATTTAGTTGAATATTTAGATGATATCTCTCTCTCCAGCTTAGGCATCAGCTTCGTCAAAGGAAGCAATCCATCGTGAGAAAGTGTCCATTAAGCCCCATTGGCAGGTGGATGATTAACTTCAGCCCAAATTTATGGACCCCACCGCAGTAACAAAGGGAGCCCATGCAATCCCAACCACAGGCGTTAGAAAAGCTGCGTGACAATGATGGAGGAGACCACCTGCAACAGCGTACTCAATTCTTAGAAACGAGCGTGGATACGGATTCATTCAGTCTCTTTCAACAAAGATATTATATACGTTTGGCAGCATTAAAAAAAAATAAAATAAAAACTCTGCAAGGAATTCTAAATAATTTCACTCTAGGAGGCTACGGGTGATTGATACATTTACCCTGAAACATCTGCCATTATTGGAAAAGTAGCACAACGGCTTGCTAGTTCAATGATTCATTAAATGTGTCTACATAAAAAAAAGTCATTTTCGTTATTGATCGCCCTTGTCATAAAGGTTTGGCACTGGAACAGCACGCAGCCGTGATTGGGTTTGACTTTAATGAAACCCGGGGTTTCGTGAAATCAAAAAACGGGCGAGGTTATCAGTGACTTACAGGCGCACGCTGTACTGTATCTACCCTAAGGCCACCTACGAAGCAGATGAATAATATCGCACACGTTAATGTTTGCCTCTTGGTTGTCTGTCTCCTGGACTAGACTCCAGGTTTCCAAGGTTACTCTGTAACTTCATTCTTTAAAAAAAGAAAAAAAAAAAAAGAAAAGAAATAATGGCTTGGGGGGGGGGCTTTCCAGATGGTGGAAGTTTAATTTCTGATTAACCCTCCGTCCCCCCCCCCCGCCCCCCAGCTCTTAAATCAGGAGCCGCTGAAACAACGCTACTGATTAGGTCTGAAAACGGTGGCGAAAGGTTTATCTCCGAATCAGATTGGGGGTGGGGTGGGGGGTCGATATTGCAGTCGGGCCCATTTTACAGTGAGTTACGGTTGCTCGGTCAGGGAGCAGCCACCGATATTAGCCACATCCACAGCAGGGGGCTCTTGTCGGGCGTTGATGTATTGGGCTTGCGGGAGAGCACATGCAACAGGGAGAGGCCCTCCAGCACAGGGGATCTGCTTCCTGCACTGTTCCCACGAGCGAACCTCTTTATCCACATTACCCCGGCGGACGACACCACATTCACACAAGATAATGTATTGCAATCTTCTGAGTCACTGCGGACTGCAGCATCGACCGCAAAGCTAGAATAAGGCTCGCTTGTTGTTTTTTATTTATTTGACAGAATGGTTCAGACTGTACAAGTCATCTTGCCAAAAACCTCAATACGTTAGCTTTGCTGTGCACAGTAGGCTGTTGTGCAGCTTTTCAAAGGCTGCATGCGAACGTATTGTCGTATTCGTCCTCAAATCGGCTTAGCTTAGCACTCATTTATTAAACATCCATACGGTGTCACCATGCCAAACAACACACCGTGGAAGGAGAACGAATAAAAGACAGCGCCTGACGGTTCACCATTATGGTCGAATAATTTGCCCAGTCACCGAAAATAATGGGAAAATAACATCAACCAGCTGCGTGAAACCGTTGGACATTTTCAACCAAAACCTCCTTCCTGGGAGTGTTCTGTCAACAAAGATAAGTTGGAGAACTGCGCTGGCGACTTCAGTTGCTCATTTAAGCCTGGCAGCGGAGGTCGCCGTGGTTACGATGACAGAAAGCGGATTGACTCAGGGGATGATGGCTACTCTTCCCTCCGCAGGGTAGCAAGGGATTCTCTCTCTCTCAGGTCCAGGGGGGGTTAAAATCCACTCAGAGACACGGGAAAGGTGTGCGTGTGCATTTCATTTCTTGGCCTTGCCTCTTCAAGAAAACATTTTAAAATATTAAAAAACGGTGGTCTATTCAGTGAACAAGTTCCTCGGAATCGAGCCGGCCAGCCTGTCTGGCTCGCGGACCTGGGACGGCACACGCGTCACAAGTGTCACGCACCAATGGCTTAATTTAAATGGAAATTGGATGAACTGCTTGGAAGTGATCCAGCCATCCAGAACAATTAACCCAAATTACTGCCAGGCGTTGAAGGAGCAATTTGACTTTGAATGAGTGGTTGGTCGGGGATGGGGTTGGGGGGGGGGGGGGGGGGATGGTGTGTGGGGGGGGGGGGGGCACTGGTATTTAACAACAGTCTGAACACAATAGCCTGCAGAGAAACAGAAATTTAATTCCCCACCACCTTCTCTACTTACAGACTGAAAACCGCACTTCCTGGATCACAATATGGAGGAACAAAGCTGTTATCCACAGCTGGGAACATGCAGCGCAATATTACAAACCCTGCGTGTCATTTTATTTTTGTGACTGGCAGTGCCTCACATGGGATTTGAACATTTGACCCATGAATGTAACACAACCTCCACACCACCCTGACATTTGTTTTCACAAGTAAAAAGTGCCAACTCCTGTTGTGCACGGAGTGTCATACATTTCGGTGTTTATGATTTATCACTGTGCGAAAATCTAAGATTTATATGCTGCAGTAAAAGCCAGATTTTTCTCTATGAGCTCTATAAATATGAATATTCACTCCTGCTCCAATTGCAGGATTTGGGTACTGTCTGTTCATTGAAAAGTGCTGACCGTCTTTGTTGCAGTGAAGAAAAATGATCAACACTCGCCCAACCCAAGCTAGGTCTACCAAGATATGAGACAGATTCCTCACGTATTCCCAGTACTTTCAGCGAGACATTATTCTCTGGAATCTACTGCAACAAAGGAAGACAAAAGCAAATAACTTAAATATATCTTATTTTCAATAAACTCTCCTCATTGGATATTTACTCCGGGGAGTGGCCTGCCTTACACACTGATGGTGTTCCCAGATTGGCTGGGTTTGCTTTAAGTGACCTGCTGGGGTGTGTCTACCTGCGCTTCGCCCCCGCTCTTCATCTTCCTCACGCGGGCCGGGACCACGGCAGAGCCGCACCGCACAAACACGCAGGCAGCGCGTTAGGGCTCCTGCCACAGCATGCGCCGGCCTCATCCCTGATTTCTAAAAAAAAGCGCTCACTCCCGCGTCCAGCGAAAGTCGCCCGCGTGTCGTCGCGCTCCGTTTGGATTCCAGAATCGATGCGCGTGGAGCGACGCGCGCGGGACGGGCCCCAATTTGCCGCGGGGGCGCGATATCGCGGGGGGGGCAGCCGGGGGCGGCCAGACCGACCGCCGCAGTGTTTTAGAGACGAGAGAAATGAAACACGACCGTGGCTCGGCGTTGACCCTCTCGCCGAGAGGAGAGAAAGACGGAGAGGTGGAGGGGAGGAGGGGAGGAGAGGAGAAACAGAGGGAGAGAGCGGGTGAGACCTTGGCCAGCATCTAAATACCTGTTTGTCTGTCCTGCAGTCTTCCAACACCACAAATTACACACCGCGACAATCCAAAGCCAATCGAACCCAACGTCAAAAAACAAAAGAAAATAAACGGTCTGAGATTGGACAGGCCTAACAGGCAACAGATAGCCTGACAGATCTCAGACCCTCAAGAATTGGATTTGTTTTACCAGCCGTACGTTTTTTTTGTTTGTTTTTTTGTCATTTAGAGATAAAAGCAAGACCAGCCAAAGGCACGGTATGCTCACTAAAAAGGTCTTTGGGGTGTAAAAATTTCGAATCAAATCAAGACTGAGCCGTGCAGCCACCGGAGAGAACCGAAATAGTGTGAGTATTTTTTTCTTTAGCGGGGTCGAGAGAGAGGGAGAGAGAGGAAGCGGGAAGGTAGGGTTCAGCCAGTGGGCGCTGCATGCGTGCGTGGGAGAGAGAGAGATAGAACCGCAGGTAACCACGGCGACGGGCGGGGCGAGGCGCTCGGGTAACGGGCAGAATTGTGTCCCGCGCACGTTGGCTTATAAATCGCGGTGCTGGCGGTATTTACCTCCGTCTCAGACTCTCCTAGCGGGGGAGACGGGGGGATGAGAATCAACTGCAGGAGCCCCCCCCTTCCTCACCTCCTGTCAGGTCATTTAATCTCATCCTCCTCCTCCTCCTTCCTCCTCCTCCTCCTCACGCCAACATGTGAAGAGAAAATGATAAATATGAAGCAGTGGAAAAAAGGACCGGCTCTTTCTCCCGTCTATTTCAGCTGCAGTCAGCTGGGGTTAATGTAATGTCCTCCCCCCCCACCCCACCCCCACCCCCCTCCTGCTGTACCTGAGAATTTGGAACTTCAGCCGAACAGCATCTCCAGAAGAAGACGGGAGAAGCGGCATTAATATATTTGTGTTCTTTAAAAACACCTCACCCACTGTCACTGTAAAGGTCAAACTCAGAATATTCATTTGCTCCAAATCCTGAGACACATCATATCACAGAGATCACCTCATATCTCCTCTCTCCCTATAACTGTGACCTCAGGTCCAACTGTCTGCTGTCTCTAAAAAATCCTAAAGCCATTTTTCCTACTCTTCTCTTTAAAAAAAATCACTACGTATCTCGTAGTTCTCATCACAGAAACCACCACTTCCGTTTTTGCATGCGTTGTGTGTTTGACGCTTAGCAGGGATGTGTTACAAAATTAAGTGGGCTTGCCAG
Source organism: Anguilla pacifica (assembly GCA_039654925.1). Taxonomy (NCBI): domain Eukaryota; kingdom Metazoa; phylum Chordata; class Actinopteri; order Anguilliformes; family Anguillidae; genus Anguilla; species Anguilla pacifica. Next base: position 47,088,585 of record CM077295.1, read on the forward strand.
GCGGTTGGAAGAGGGAGGGGGTGGGCGTTGAGGAGGGAGGGATGAGCGAGGGAGAGAGAAAAGGGGGGGAAGGAGTGAAATAATAATAATAATAATAACCCTCATTGTCATTCCACCCTCATTCCCCTCCCTGGCGCCTGCCAGGGCCCCACTCAGGAATATAATCACGGATGTTGTCAGACTCACACCCCAACCGAGATCGAGTTGATTACTTGGACAAATTTGCAAGTAACAATGCAATTTAGCGCAGCGCGCCAAGCGAGGATCAAAGGTAGCCCCCGCGCAACTGGGACTCTCTCCAGACAGACAGCCCTAGAGATGGGGGGGGACATCATCCCCCCTCCCTCCCCCCCAACCGCAAGAGGGGTCTGTTTCTGCATATTTTACAGAGTCAAACATACCAAACCGACACATTATTTTCCGGAGGGGGGGCTGGTGTGCATTGTGTAAGGCTACCTTTGCGGCGCATGGATGCAGTCCAGCCACTCCCTCCTCCCTCTCCCTCCCTCCCTCTCCTCCCCGCACCACGACACACATTCATCCGCCGTCTGGGGAATTCTGCCGACGCCACCACAATTTGTCAGCCTCTATGCGCCTGACGGAAAAAAAAAGATGACCGTTTTTTTTCTCTCTCTTCTATCTAAGCTCACCAAAACGGACAACAACAAGAGTCAAACCCCCCCCCCCCCCCCCCCCAGTCAATGCGTCTCTCCAGAAAGACGGGGGAGAATGCTGGCGTGCGCAGCCCCGGTGAAACAGATCGGACGTGTCATTCGGCGTCGCCGCCCCATGATTACAGGCCGTAAAAGACTCACGGCTCCTCTAAGCGGCCCGTGATTTGTGAATTGGTGGAGGATTGGTTTCGGCTCTAACCCCCCTCCTGCCACCGCTCGTTGGAATGAGGATTAAACATTCCGGTGACACCGCAGGGGGGCTGGAGAGAGAAACGGCCTTTCGTTTATGAACATGACAGCCCTTATCTCCCTCAGCAATTATACAGTAATAGATTCTGACCAGTTTTTAAAGAGGGGAGGAGAGGAGAGGAGAGGAGAGAGAGAGGAGAGAGAGAGCAGGAGAGATGGAGAGGAGAGGAGAGGAAAGGAGAGAGAGAGCAGGAGAGATGGAGAGAGAGGAGAGAGAGCAGGAGAGAGGAGAGAGAGGAGAGAGGAGCAAGAGAGATGGAGAGGAGGGAGAGAGAGAGCAGAGAGATGGAGAGGAGAGGAGAGAGAGAGCAGGAGAGATGGAGAGAGGAGAGAGAGAGAGACAGAGAGATGGAGAGGAGAGGAGAGAGAGAGCAGGAGAGATGGAGAGGAGAGGAAGGGGGAATATATTTGTTTTAAAACAAAAGGACAGAGTCTTAAAGTGACGAGCCGATGTTGCTCACGGAGGAATTAGGCGCGTCGGAGAGAGCGGGCTCGTCCTGGGGAGCGAAGGCGGGATTATTATTCACGCAGCGTGTCACTGTCGCGGCTCAGAACCGCCGCTGAATACATTTACGCCTGAACCAATATAAACCAGGATTAGAGACAAGTTGGCGGTTTCAGAAAATAAATAAATATATAAATAAATAAGCGAAAGTGCATGTAGATACCAATTTGTGACATGTCACTTATAAAAACGCACCTTCTGTGCTTTCTGCTGCTTGTGTTTTTGGTTTTGTGACAGACTTTGTGGGGGGGTTGGGGACACATTCAAAAAGGGGGGGTAATGGCCCCCTTACCTGCGTCCCTTCCCGGTTTGGCCAAAAAAATATCACAGCATGTTTTTCCAAGCTGAGCTGTCAACCAAAGAAGTACCTTGAGCTGGGGGCGGGGGGGGGGGGGGGCATGCAACAGCCCCACAAAGCAAGGCCCCCCCCCCCCCCCCAACTAAGACTCTTAACACCAACTGGTGTTCGACGTTTCTGCGAATATTTCCGATTCAATTACATGACGATGGCAAGAAGAGAAGGTTGGTGGTCGAGAACCATTTGTTGTCCTGAAACCTGATGGAGATCTCAGTTTGAGGACAGAGGGAACGTGCATCGCTCTCAGAGATCGGGGTTCCCGGGGAGAAAAGGGTTAAGGCGCGGGGGGTCCTCTGAAGCTTTTTTTTCACCCCGATCCGCGCGGGGACGCGCGATGCTGTCGCTAATAGGCCGAGACGCGCTCATTTGCATACGTATTCCCGGGAAGAGCGGCGCAATCAAACCGAATCAGTCAACCGCTTTCCGTCACAGGGCGCTCGCACGCCGCACGCATGAAGATAAAGACGGAAGAAAGAGAGTACGGTCTCCGCAGAAACCTCCCGCTTCTTTCCCCTCCTCCCTCTCTGATCTCCGGGATTTTTGATGTCTGTGCGCGCGCGTTACAGCACGCACCTGCCGCCGCAGAGCAGGGCGCGTCTCTGCGCTAAACACGCCTAGCGTACGCGCGGCGCTTCCCAAACGCGCAGGAGCGCAGGAGCAAGGCGCCCGAACGCACACGGCGTCCCCTCGCTCTGCCAAAAAAGGGCTCCGGACCGCGTGAAACAGGCGACCGAGCCGGGACGGGTCAGAGGCGCGTGTGCGCTGGACGGAATCCGCAATTACAGAGACCGTTTAAAAATCGGAGATCGCGTATTCTTTTCCCCGAGCTAAAATATTCACTATTAATCTCATTAACGTAGCTGTGTACGCCCGACTGGGTAAAAATCACCAGAATAATAATTGGATTTTATACACATCAGCAGTTGCTGAGTAGACCACTTCACTGGCCCCCTCCAGCAGAGGTGTGTAGAGAGGGGGGTACACGGGCACAGTTGCCCCTCAGAACTCTTCCCAAAAGGCAATGTCTATTTACAAGAAATGCCATTTTTCATTCATGGGAATCTAGAACCACTTCCTGAAAATGGGCATACATTTGTCAGTTCTCGAATTACCTTTTTTAAAGAAATTCTTTTTATAAATAAAATAAAAAAAATTCACTAGTTAGTGTTTTCCGCAAACTGCGACCTGCACACAGGTGTAATTGCATCTCAGCGATGTAGGCAGCAGGGCAAAACCTTACAGTCTAGTCTTGCCTAAACTGAAGAAAAATATTATGTGCAGCAGGGTTTTTCATTACCGTACAGTAAATTTGTTTGGCCGACAGATGTTAATTCAGTTAAAGGTCTCCAGCCTTAATATAGGCTGGGGGAAAAAAATAGTGTAAATCAGGTTTATTATAAATGAATATTCCTTTCTTGGTTTTTTGCCGTCAGGAGGATAAGAACTCGTTAATAGTCCTACTGAAAGCAGATCTAGAAACCCAGCTCTATTAAGTCCAACACCTGTGGTGACATTTAAGAGGTGATGAGGTTTCCCATCAGCATATCAATTTCGCTGATGAAAAGACCTTGCTGAAACCTTTGAATCAGCAGCCTCCTCTTCACTGTGCTTTCCTTTTACTGGTATTTAGCCGACGCTCTTATCCAGAGCGACTGACGGTACAAACACGAAGTGCGAAGAACAGAGATCATTACGAAGTAATTTCCTAGTAGGGGGGAAAAGTACAGTCCAAAGAGAATCAACTAGTTCAAGAAGTGCAGACTCAATTGAAAACTTCTGAAGGACTCCAAATGAATATTAAATGAAGTTCAACCAAACAAGAACAAAACTACCATAGTGAGCAGGAACCAACGGTATATGAACTACAGCCAAGAACTGCAGGCTCTGGAAAATGAGGTATAGCTTGTTAGGGATGGGTAAAAGTGTTAGAGAGGGTCGAGGGGGAGGAGCCAAGGAGCAGACTGAAGGAGGTGGGTCTTTAGCCTGTCAGCAAATGGTCCACCATCTCTGCTGTCCTGACTGTCTTTTTTAACCAAAAAATTTGGAGCGTAGACTTAATATGAATGAGCTTCTCAAAGCCGGCCACGGACTGCCTCCCATGACCCTTCTTATACGCATCTCCATCAAAAAAACATCAGGATGTAATGGTCTGTAATTTCCCAGACATGGATTAAGCATAGTCCTAGAATAAAAAACAGTCCTGGAATGGAGATATTCATAGAATTTAGATTTTTGTTTTAGTCTAGGACCAGTCTTAATCCATGTCTGGGAAACCGGCCCACAGAGGTGCATTCATAGGCATTTCAGTAGAAAAGATGCACATCATGCACAGGGCTACCTTGAAAGCTGCAAAGTGGCTGACATCATTGAAATCATTGAAAATGTACTTAATAACCGGTGATATCAAAACACATCCCCTTTAATCAAGACCACCTATCAGCCTTCTGAAGACTTAAACCGTAAAATCCACTTATTATCTGTCCACGCGTGTGTCTGAATTCCAACGTCGACTCCTGTGAGCAATTAATCCTGGCAGACATTATCACCGCATAAAGCAATCATCCCTCCTACCTCAGGATGTCTCTCTCATCAGATTAAACCAGCTGATCGAGTTTAACAACTGAGACAATTCATCGCAATTTCTCCTCAAGATTTATGAAAGGAAATATAACAGCTATTGCCAAACAACAGCAGAACTAACATGAAGACGTAGGGGGGAAAAGGCGTTCTAGAAATGTTTACATAACGTTTGTGTGCTGATTTTGAAACAGTCATGAGTCATCATTAGGCTTTTTTGCCTCTTGAAAATATTTTTGATAAAAAATTAAAATAAAATGCCTTATGGATAGACAGCATACTGCATTTATATTATACCTCATATAAATGTGTATACAAGCATTGGACACAAAAAGACTCATATCATATCATCAGTGAATCCAATCATCTCCACACGACCAGTGACTTGTTTTAATGAACTTTAACTAGCAGGTGAACTGGCTTGTAGTGCAACACCACCATAACCTATCAAAAGAATATAATTCGTATCAATCCTTTTCATGAAAAAGCTTCTGAAAAGGGTGAACTAACAGCAGCTGTCTAATTTGACTGAGTTAACCGGCTGAAGCCATTTCAGAAACCCAGATTATTATTAATGTGATGGTGCAAGCTAAAGCCCAGCTTACCCCGTGTAATTCTGTGCAGATCCATTGTTAAATTCCGTCTGCCTCTGGCATCCTGCTTCCCTGTAGCCATGGCAACCAACCAATCCTTTTTCCCCCCGTCCAGAGTGACATTCAAATTTTCTGAGAAAGCAATAAACATGGGAATTTAAATACTGGTTAACCAAAATGACTGCTGCCCGCAATTGCATGTTCGACAAGGTTGAGCCATGCATCAGGTCTAACAAAAACATTCCAGAGAGCAGACGTAACTGTGTGAGCTTTGGCATGTAGTAAAGTATATAATAAACCCTTAACACGTTCTGGATACAGTGTGTGTACCAGAGGCCCAGTGGGTGACTCACCCTGTTAAGATGTGTTTGGGGGGGGGGGGGGGGGGTGGGGGGGGCGTAAAGCCAGCAGCCCTGTAGGGTGCCACATAATTGGTCCAGGGAGGAAGGGACTGGGTGAGCGCCCCTGCTGGATGATTGGGAACCTGGCAAGGTCAGGGTCAACAATCCTGTTGTTAATTCAGTGGACTCACAAAATTAATTTAAAGGCAATTCCAATGAAATTGGAAAATGGCCTTTACGTTCCATGACGCATTTTCCAGTTGATAAATTGAATTTCAGTTGAATTGACAGCATTGAAAACAGAGCTGACCCTATAGACCCGGGTCCCTGCAAGCCGCCTGTACAAACCGTACGACCTCAGAGCCAATTCTACTGGTGAACTGCAGGGTGAGAGGGAACAGTGACTGACAGATCAGCGCGTTTCACTGCAGGACTGTCTGTTCCCTCTCAAATTCACGAGGGGGCTTGCAATGCGTAGGTTGGCTTAAGATACAAATAGGACATTTCCAAATTTGGAGAAAATGAATCATGAGTAGAAATTGAGAAAGTGGGGGGGAGAAAGTATGCATCATGAAATGGATCCATGCATCAAAATGAAGAAAGTCAGTTTATTTCACTTTTTTTTAAATGGTTGATCAAACAAAACAGCTCATCACAGTCAAAGGATTAAATATTTACACGCCAGATTTTTCTTTTCGTAAAATGTATGACTCTCGACAAGCAATCAACCAGGTTTTCAGCGTATCAGTCTCTTTTTTTCTTCCCCTCTTCCCTCTCATCCCTGTGATGTGGCACTCACTCACGCGCTTCTCTTCTGATTGGCTTGATGTGTCACCTGACCTGACAGGAGCTCCGGGCACCAGAATGTCCTCCCTTATTACAGCAAATCAAGGGCCGCTCCCACGGGCCCCTGGAACGGCAGGAAAGTTGTTGTAATGCAAAGTGCGCGTCGCCTTAGCATCTGTACACCAACCAAGCTTTTCATCCAGAAAGCTCTCAGCGTTTAGCGTCCTGGCTGTCTCTGCCTCAGGATAAGGAACAAACGTGTTGGGTTATTGAAATCAGTAAGGGGGGGGGGGTCAGACTTTAGATTGACAGACTGCTCTGGGATGGGTGTCTTGGCTGTCGCCTCTTCTCGCTTCATCAGAAAAAGCCCACGGGGGTTGGGGTTGAGGGGCAACGTTTCCCCACTGCACCTAGAGACAAGGCAGTCTTCACAAGACTACACACTCACAATGCAAATGAATCCCCATTAAACAAAAGCGAGTGTGCATAATTATAAAAATAATTCTAATTCTTATTTTCTCAGAAAGCCAAATTTCAGCAAATCATGATTGACACCTGAAAATGGGGTGCACCATGCCACACATACACACACACACAACATAAAAACAGAAATGGCTTCAGGCAATGAAAAAACAGACATACACACACACACACATAAAACAGAAATGGCTTCAGGCAATGAAAAACAGACACAAAATGCAGACAGCAGTGAAGGAAAACAGACCCCTGGGCGTAATAGTCTCAGGACGAGCATGGATTAAGAGGTAACATGAAGAGCAGTCCGGGAAGCTGAAAAGTCAGCCCAATAAATGTCTTCACAAACAAACTCAGCGGGGAACTGCCTATGAACTCACAAACTCACTCGCTGTCTCACACAGACACTCACACACTCGCACTCAAACTCCCTCTCTCTCTCTCTCTCTCTCTCTCTCTCTCTCTCTCTCTCTCTCTCTCTCTCTCTCTCTCTCTCTCTCTCTCTCTCTTCTCTCTCTCTCTCTCTCTCTCTCTCTGACTGTTTAAGCTTTAAGTACAACACGGAGGCACTTAAGCCTCTCTTTCATGACGATGCCTGGGGCCACGGCTCTGGACTTCACAGTGACATGAGAAACCTGCGTTATACTGCGGAGAGGGCTGTGGCAGAACATGGCAGCACAAGTGCCTCCTTGCCCTGGGCAGTCCAATATGGTGTCACTGGCACAGGGGCATAAATAACCACCCTGGGGAGGGGCAGAGAAGAGAGAAGCAGGCCGTTTCACCTTGGCGACTGTCAACCCCGCACTCACACTCACACACACACACACACGCACACACGCACGCACGCACGCACACATACGCGCACACACACGCACACACATGCACACACGCATGCACGCACGCACGCACACTCACACACACACACAAACACACATGCACGCACGCGCACACACATACGCGCACACACACACGCACACGCATACGCACACACACACACATACACGCGCACACACACGCATGCGCACACGCAGACACACACACACATAGAGACG
>CM077295.1:47696293-47881293 GCA_039654925.1 Anguilla pacifica
TCGCGTAGAATCGTAGTGATAAGGTCAAGTCGATATTTTTGTTTTGTGTTCATCTGGACTTTTTACAGATATGGGGGTTTTGGTGTTGGACGTTTTGACAAACCCAGACCATTTGCCATTTGGTCGAGTCCAGGTCACTGGAATTGCCCGACTCTCTCTGTCCCACTCTATTAGTGGATTCTTCACATTGGTGTCCCCAACCTCTGAAAAGCTGGGAGAGTTACAGGTATGATGGATGGACGTTACTACCTTTTCTCCCACACAGTTATGCAGGTCTAGCTGCTTTGGTCATTGCTTTTGCTGCATATTTTCCAGATTGTCTTCAGATCCATGTCCATTTGGCATGCATTAATATATTCCCCCAATTAAAAGTAAAATAATAATTACAACGTTCAGCTTCTGGGTTCCCTCCAACTTGTACGTTTACAGTGGGTAACCTCTGTCCACTGCGTCACACAAACGCAATCTTAGTTTGAAGTCTGTAAAGGATGACATATGCCAGATATGAAACGACGTAATTTTTCTGCTGTCCTGAGGTGGAATGTTACCCTCCTGCCGCAGGTCTCTCTCACCCTGGAGCCCCTGATGGAAACGTATGACAGCTGCAGTTCGGTTCACACCGCGGACGCCAGCGTGGACACAGCGGTGCCCACTCAGGGCCCCCTGTCCAACGCCGCCGCGCGCAAGGACGTGCTGGTGGTGCCGTCTCTGTCCCGCCCGCTGACCGCCAACAGCGGGCGAGACTCGGCGGCCAGCAGCACCGCCAACGCACCCAGGTACGGCGGGATCTCACGCGCGGTCTCACCGTTTATCAGCCTGTCCAGCGTACCGCCTTTTTAGTGTTTCGTGTCGCCGCTTTGCTATCTGCGTTTTATAAGGCTGGATTTGAATTGCCCTGCGGGGAATAGTAAAGTGAAATTGCGGTGAATCGTGTCGTGTCGTTCACCTCGTAGCGGGGGCACCTCCAGCCACGTCCCAGAGGAGCCGTAGCTTAGAGCTCTTTCAAGGCTCTCTGTGTACTGGAAGTGCTTCAGCTATATGCAAGGCTTTGGAAAAAAAATCAGCGCACAGCCAGTACGTAGGAATGGTGTCTCTCTCTTGGTGATCATTGTGTAGTGTTTAACTTAATTAGTGACAGCAGAAGGTGTTTTAGTAATATATGTAGCAAATAGCAAAAAATTGCAAACCTGGCCTTCTTCTGTCAGGAAATGTTGTACGTGTGTGTGTGCCTGTTTGCGCTTCTGAGCGCGCCATGAAAATTAGAGAAAGCATGTTTGGGTTTTTTTCTTTCTCCTCCCTTTTTTCACTCCGATTTTGAATGCCCGTCTGCTATTGATTTGGGAGAGTGCTGGCAAGCACACTCTCTTCCAAAGCTTGAGCTGACACGTGCCACTAACCACACCACAGCTCACAAGTCAGGCTCACACAGAGATGTGTTGCAGTAAGACACTTCCTGTGCGGTGGACTTGCAGGTGTCCAGTCGTCCAGTGGAGGTCGCTAGATAGCAATGAGATACAAATCTCTGCCCACTGATACTTCTCTAACCCTAACATGCATCACACAGCAGAGCTATCCAGCCCGTCTGCACTGACACAATTCGGCTAAAGCTACTAAAGCAAGAACAGAGCCTTATCCGGATTAGCCACCCAGCAGCCCCTAGAGAGCATATTATTAACTGCTCTCTCTGACTGATACCATGTGGCTAACATTTTCAGAGGGAAAGATCACTTGTACTTCCAAGAGACAAGTAACGGCCAGGAGGGGCCCAGTTCTGCAGCCCTGAGGACCGTGGCCTTCGTAGGCAATGGACACCCTTCAGTCTCTCAGTATGAAGATGAAGAACTGAAGAACAGAGCTCAGGTGTCAAAGCAAGAGTCTGCCAACATCCTAGCTGACGGTCAGACCTCCAAGGACATCCTTTCAGGTTTGGCCCTGTTGTTCATGGCGATAATGGATTGAATTTATATAATACTATACTGTTGCTTAAATAGATAATATTCGTGGTAATAAAAACTTGATGTAACTGGAGTAGTTGTTTTACACAGTTTATATATAGCATATTCATGGAGAAGTGATACTTCATGAACTTCATAATGGGTGGAACTACAATGCATTATCAATCTTGTGTAAACCTTGTGTAAACCAATCAAAAGAAGTTGTTTGCCATAATAACACACTCCGATGAGCACAATTAAGTCACCGATAATGCATGTTCACTCCACCCAATCTGGGGTTCATAAATCAATAGTCTATAGACCCTGAACAGGAGGGTTACAGGGCAGAGAAGCACCAAGCGAATTCTGCTATGGAAAAGAGTTTCTTTTCATGCATGTGATTTCTGAAAAATATGATCCTGAAGGAGTTTTCCTTTTTCTTCAGTTCTCTTAGACCGCGGTAGCAAGCTCAGGAATGCTATGGTGGTTTCAGCTCTGAAGTCTAACCTGGATTCTGACCTGGCTCTGAAGGACATACCATTGCCTGTGTCAAGAGACAACATCGCCACACCGCCATCGCTGTGTGTACACCGTCAACCCTAACACCTCGTAGTGTTCTTACTCTGCAGGCCTTCATGGTCTCCAGCTCGCCAGTTACTGTCATTGAGCAATGTTTGTTATCGTTAAAAATCAATGCCTGCATTTGCTTACTCAGCCAGGCGATTAATAATGAATCCACTGGATCAATTAATCCCTGCAAAAGATGTGCCCCTTAATGTTGTGCCTCTTGTCCCTGTAGGCTGCCCAGGCCCTCATCCGGGAGGTTGCTGGAGAATCTTCTTCACAGTGAGCCTAGTGTCTTCCCCACCCGCGGTCTGCACTCACCGGAGCACCCGGACACGGACTGCTTCCCCGACGCGGAGAACAGGGCGGTGGAGCTGCTCCTGGGCAGGTGAGCCGCTCCACGTTTTGAAAAACCTCTGCGCTTGAAGTGAAAATGTTTGGATTTTCTTTCAGAATTTAATTGGTAATTTGTTCATATTTTTGACGTTTAAAGAAGAGGTCTTTATAGCAAGGCATATGAGCACTTTTAACTAATACCGAACATGTTCGGCCTGAAGATATTTAATGATTGTAATGTAGAAGATTAGTTTGAAGTTAGCGTTTCAGTTGAGCCCAGGTTAGCGTTTCAAGTTGAGCCCAGGTTAGCGTTTCAGTTGAGCCTAGGTTAACGTTTCAGTTGTTATGTTAAAGGGATAATCCGTTCGTATGTTTGGTGCTTGTAATTTTCAGCGTGGATGGGTCGACCTTATGGGACTGGGACAGTTCCCCACTGGAGTTCCTCTCTGGGGGCAGCAGTGTTTTGGGGGACAGTGAGCTGAACGACCCGCTGTATGACGAGAGCCTGCTGGAGACCCTCTTCTACCCATCAGCCGTGAGTACTCCCACAAACGTCCCACAAAATCTCTTTCAGCATTACATTACATTAAATTACAGCCATTTAACAGACACATTTTTTAACGTAGCACTTACGTAGCACATTCATCCATACTTGCTCAAGGGTACAACGGCAGTGTCCTACCCAGGAATTGAACCTGTGACCCTTACAAGACCAGCTCTTTACCAATTATAGCCTGAGCAGGCTGCTCATTTACCAACAATCCAGACTAGAGAGTATCCAGATTTTCGTAATAAAACTTAGGTTTCAGAAATAATGTTTTTATTTCATATGAAGCGTGAAGTTGGTAGTCTGCATGCTCGTGATTCAATACTAACATGGCTTATTGGTTTATGTAGACGTTGAGCTTAAAGAGTTGGTGCACGTTTTCAGATAGTTTAGGATCTGCTAAAAGAAATTGGCTTATCTGTTTTGATTTTTTAGAAGTCTGATGGCAACGTGAGTGAGTTCACCGCTGATGAAGATGATGGTCTGCCCATGAAGAAGAAACAGAAGAAGAGGCAGAGTACAGGAAAAAATGAGAAAGAGGAGGAACCTGGCATGATGAAGAGTGGCAGGTGAGCTGTCTTTCCTACCGGTGTGTGTTTTACCTCACTGCTTGCTTTTTGGGGGTTCAGGCCTGGTTCTTATTACTCAGTAAAGTGTCTATGGCAGTCCTCTGTAATAGATAACTAAAACTGATTACATTTTTAATTTTTTTTTTTATATTGAAAAAATTTCATGAGCCAACCACGGGGCAAACAAGGTCAACCGTGTCAAGTATGCAGTTACAACACAACTGTATTGTCATGTGTGGTGGGTCTTCTGCCAGAAATGACCATGAAAATTCATACAAGAATAGCCGTTTTTAACTTGCATGTACTCAATACATTTTACTGAATACTGACTGAGGACAGCTGTTCATTTTCAGTGTCTTCAAAGATTTAATGTTATTGTTGATAGAATGCTGGAGAAATACTCATTTTAAGTCCAGGCCAGAAGTGGGCAAGCCCACGTCCAGTCACAAGTCATGCAAAAATCATGCCTGGAGTTGAGCTGATCACCTCTTCCTGGACTCTACGCACTACGACGCTGCTCCGAGACATGGAAGCGTTTGTCATATGTGCACGTTTCGCTTTGCTTGTGATCAGGTTGAGCTCGCGAGACCCCAGTGAGATTCCAGAGGAGGGCGGTGCACTTCCTGACCCGAGCTCGGACCTCATCGCTGCACTGCGCCGAACCCACCTGGCCAGGGTGCTCATCCACTCCCTTACTGTCCCAGCTGACAGCGCCCCCGCCACGCCTCACAAGACCCCCGGCAGGGGCAAACCACCGCGCCCCCACCCCCCCAGGAGATGGTACGGTCCATTCCGCTCTCTGTATTTTCCTTTACTGTCGGTAATTCTGTTTACCGCCTTAACTGCTTTTCCTAGCGTCCAGCCTAGCTACTAGACATTTCTAATGAAAAAACGTCTCTGCTGTCCTACTGTTTTTTTTTTTTTCTCTCCCTCAGCTCATACTTTGTGGAGTATTTATTTCCTGTGGCGCCTTCTAGACGTGATGCCAAACAGGGAGCCATGGCAACGGAAGTGACCCGAGTTGCCTCCTGTAAAGTTGCAGGAGGAGGTAGGCCTCTGCTCATCCTGTCACATGCATACAATTAACTAATTTATTTTTAAAATTTTTTTAAAAAAGGTTAGCCCACGCGTACGTTAATTTTTGCTCTTTTTCATTGCAGTGGTGAAGTTCCAGCAGCAGTCTGCGTTCCCAGTTCAGTTTAGCGAGGCCACTATCAAACACTGGTGGAGCACAGATCTCACCTTCAAGATCTACTCCAGAGAACGGTTCCAGAAGAAAGTAAGCAGGGTGGGATTTATGTGTGAATAAACGCAGTTCATCTGATCTAAAAAGTGCAGTTCTGAAACCAAAAATAAGCAATTTTCAAAACTCATGTGTATGTACAGTCCAGAGTGACCTGAGTGGCCTTGTGAGAGGCTTTATAAAAAATCTATGGGGAGGAAGTAAAATGTAAAGTGCGCCTCACAAACCTCTGAGTGGTTATCCACCGTCCCAGTTTGACCTCTGAGTGGTTATTCACTGTCCCAGTTTGACCTCTGAGTGGTTATCCTCTGCCCCCATTTGACCTCTGAGTGGTTATCCTCTGTTGCCGTTTGACCTCTGAGTGGTTATCCTCTGTTGCCGTTTGACCTCTGAGTGGTTATCCTCTGTGCTGAGTGGTTATCCTCTGTCCTGTTCCAGCCTGTAGCCTTTGGCAGAGCCGTCTTCCCCCTGCGCTCCCTCCTGAGCAGCGAGCAGCTGAAGCAGGCCAAGGCCCTGCCTGTCCTGGGCCTGGAGGGGGTCACAGAGGGACAGGAAGTGGGGAAACTCAAGGTGAGGTCCAGGGCAGCTGTGTGGAGCAGTGCTAGCCCTGCATTATCCTGCTGACTTTACTACTGTTTCCTGCTGAATAGTGCCTGACTTAAACTGCACTGGGTTTATATCCCCAGTGTGTGTGTAGCTATATAATCAGGGCTTGACATTAACTTTTTGACTTACCTGCCACTGTTGTTAGTGGTTTTCCAAATTCACTAGCCACTCAGCATTTGTAAATTGACTTAATTATTTCAGATGCCTTTTGTATACTAGAATGATTTTTATTTTTTTATATAGAAAATGCTGCCAAAAGGTGACCCGCCAAAGTGGCTGATTAGAGTGACAGAGTTACACATCAAGCCCTGTATATAAATGTGTAAAAACTTGTCCATATTATGCCATGCATAAAAATCTAAATAATTCCAGTGTGTGAATTTTGGGATCTGAGGTTGTGTAAGTTCAAATAAAAAGGAGCTATACTAGCAGGCCTTTTTGCAGTTTCCAGCAGTTCTTGGCGTGACTGAATGTCATGAGCTGTGTACTGCTTCAGCATTCATCTGAGGAAGCCGTTCTCCTCCCTTTAAAGGTGTCTGTGGAGCTGGGGGCCGTCAGCAAAGATTTCTCACCGGCCAAAGTGAAAGGCAGCGATCAGGGCTGTGCTGAGCCCTCGAACACGGCCCCTAACCCCCCGAGGAAGGCCACGCCCACGGATGACATCATCAGCACCCCGCCGCAGAGGTCAGACAGGGACAGGGACATGGAAGAGACGCCTTCCGTACCTACAGGAGGAATAGAGAGGGAGGGAGGGGCCCCCGTTTCTGGCGTCTGGGGTGTCCAGGACAGTCAGGCGGTGAGGCACCCTGTCCCCGCCCATACGCCTGTACCCCTGAGCTCTCCAGTCAGGATGCAGCATCATCATCATCATCCTCATCATCAGCAGCAGCAGCAGCAGCAGGCTGAGGGGGAGGGAGGGGTTCTGCTGCACGCCCTGCTCCTGGTGCCTGATGGGAAGGATTTTAACTGCAGCCCCACGCCCCCTAACGTCTACCTCAACTGCAAGATGTTTGGCTCCGACGAGACCACGAGATCAGCGGTCTGCTGGGGCCAAACCGATCCCGCGTTTAACTTTACCCAGGTAACAGAGCCAAGGGGCCACATCCCAGTAGCCAGCACTGAATGTCTGGCTGTCAACGTTAAGTCTGTAACCGTAAAATTGAGTAATTTCAGTCCCCTCTGGATATGTGACAGCAACCTGAGAGAGAGAGAGAGAGAGAGATATATTAGTCATTCGTTCTGCCAACTCTGTATCCGAGTGAGAGATGGGTTTAATGTGTGTGTGTGTGTGTGTGTGTGTGTGTTCTGTCGGTTTAATGTGTGTATCTGTGTGTGTGTGTGTGTGTGTGTGTGTGTGTGTGTGTGTGTGTGTTCTGTCGGTTTAATGTGTGTGTCTGTGTATGTGTGTGTGTTCTGCAGGTTTAATGTGTGTGTGTGTGTGTGTTTGTGTTCTATAGGTTTAATGTGTGTGTGTGTGTGTGTGTGTGTGTGTGTGTGTGTGTGTGTGTGTGTGTGTGTGTGTGTGTGTGTGTTCTATAGGTTTAATGTGTGTGTGTGTTATGCAGGTGGCTCCGGTCGTCCTGTCTCCCAGACTGCTGGAGAGGATGAGGAATAACGTGATGGTGATTGAGGTGTGGCAGAAGGGCGGTTCGGGGCAGAAGGGCAGTTCGGGGCAGGATCGGCTCCTCGGCCTGGTCAAAATGCCCCTGCAGCAGTTCTACATGTCCTTCAGGTGAGGGTGCTGCTGCGGTCCTGCAGCAGGGCCAGGTATCACGAACACGTGGGCACTGGTTAACAGGTGGCTGTGACTCCTGGCTGCTGACTGGGACACCCCTATTGTACTCCTGACTGAAGCACCTCTCCGCTGTATTGTTTTATTCGTAAAAATTAGAACTGCATCTGGACAGCATCAGTAGAAATTTAGATGTCTTTTGAACATGAAAACATTAGCCCTGCTGGACAAGAAATGATTCAAAAAGGCGGAAAAAGTGATTTACCATCCTGTAGGCGTCCACTCCAACCCAAACAGAGCATCTCGTTGAATCAGGTGTGCCAAATTAGAACAGGGTTGTGCAGCCCTGTTGTTAACTAAACAAGTATAATGTAAAATGCCCTCATTCACACTCAGTAATGGTTCGGGCAACAGTAGTCTCTACCCTGGTCCAGGAGGTGGCGCTGTTGCTCATATTCCAATGTGAGCGCGTCTACAGCGTCTCAGTGCTGACTTCAAAAGACTGCCTTTGAAGAACTCTTCAGTCTTTGAAGAAGTAACCGTACAAGCCTTTAGAGACCTGGCAGCAGTTGTTATTTTAAGTACCTGGGGGATTAAAGTCGTTTGTTCTTCTTTTTTCCCCCGCGTCTCTTTTCCAGAGACCCGAAGATCTCCCGGCTGCTGCTGCAGGTGCAGTTCCCCGTGGTGGCGGTGGACAGCTACATGCCTGTCGTCGACGTGTTTTCGGGCAGCGCCCGGGGCAGCCTCCGGGTCCTGCTGGCCATGGGGCTGGCGGAGCAAATCGCGTCCTTGCAGCGAATGAGGGACGAAGACCTCGGCTCAGTGCCCCGCCCTCCACGGCCAGTCCACTCCCTGGATCAGAGGCAGCACAGAGAGCTGAAGGTTAATTACGCTCAGAACACATAGCAGGTTTATACAGGGCCATGCATGACTCCTGTGCTATGCCAGATATAGTGAAGTGTGGTGCTCACAACAGGACCAAATTTACTAGTAAATATCAATAGATCAATGCACGTTCATGGTATGCTGTAATATAAAGCATTGTGCATGTGTAAAACAGCCTCTAATTACCGCAATATTACAGACACTTTGAGACCTCATTTCCTCGTTTTTCCTTGTGATGTCACAATCAGAAGAAGCACAGTGCTCAGTGGGGTTATCCTTACGCGACCCTCAGTGCGCCCTCTGCTGGACGTGCTGGGGTGTGACGCGGGTGACGGTAAAGCTGTGTGGCCCCCCCTCCCCCAGGTGAACGTGCAGCAGGAGGAGACGACGCTGGAGCACGTGTTCGAGGTGACGGTGGAGAGGGTGAAGGGTCTGGCGCCCCTGCAGTCCACCGTGTGGGGGGAGGCCGACTGCTACGTGCAGTACTCCTTTCCCACGCAGGAGGAGGACCCCGCCGGAGCCCTGGACTCACACACCATAGAGAGCAGTAGGCCATTCCCCCATTACTCTGCTTCCTTATCGCTGCTTCATCTTAATTTCCCAGAAACCCCTTTTGAAGGTTGTCATCTGGAGAGAAGAGACGAGTGAAGAATGCAGTTAGTTGTAATTTACAAATATAAAGTAGTTCCATCAGTAATCGGGCTGAGAGGGCATGTAGATGAAAGAAATGGGTAGTGTGTACACTTAGTAAGTAAATTACCATCCCGTGACTTAAGCTGTTCGAAGTTGGTTTGCTGAACATCTCTCTAAAATCAAAAGAAATTCAGCTAGGGTCAGAGTCGGATAAATCACTTGTTCTGAGCAATGCGGCGTGTAGCATGGTGAGTGGGGTGGGCGTGGCCAGGGGTTCGAGGCCCTCTCTGACTCCCCTCCTCCCGCAGGCGTGTGTCTGAGGTCGTTCCGCACGGGCACGGTGCTGTGCGTGCCCGACCCGGTGTTCGGGCACAGCGAGAGCCACGCCCTGCTGGCCCCCGCGGGCGTCCCGGTGCAGAGGCTCCTGCTCAGCTCCTGCTCTAGCCAGGGCCCCTTGGCCCGAGGGGGAATCCCCTTCCAGGTGTGGTGCAGGTGAGCACGCAGGTCTTAACTCAACCAGCAGGTGGCAGTAGAGAACTAAATACAGAGCAGTATGCTGGCCTGTTTTTCATTCTGGTTGCAAAGGACACATGCAACTCTGTGTGGTTCCAGTGAGTGTTGAGCTTGCAAAGCTGTGGTTTTTTTTGTTATTAAACAGCATAAATTAATTTGGTATTAAGAGAAAGACATAAGTAATCTTTTGTTATTTGATGAACTCTGGCAGGTATTACTACCCCAATGTCAGGGACCAGCTGGTGGCCAAAGGGCTGCTTCCTCTGTCCAAACTGTGCGCCATGGTGACCATGCAGACTCACGAACCGACCGGGCCCCAGGTGTTCTCCCTCCCCCTCCTGCCCCAGACCGAGGGCACTGCGGAGCACCACCCTCAGCCTTCAGGTATCTCTCTATCCCCCACTCTCTCTCTCTCCTCCTCTCTCTCTCTCCCTCTCTTTCTCTCCCTCTCTCTATCTCTCTATCTACCTCTCTCCCTTTCCCCTCTCTGTCTCTCTCCCTCTGTCTTTCCCTCTCTCTCTCCCTCCCTCTCTCCCACTCTCTCTCTCTCCTCCTCTCTCTCTCCCTCTCTCTCTCTCTATCTCCCTCTCTCTGTCTCCCTCTCCCTTCCTCTCCCTCTCTCTCCCTCTCTCTCTCCCTCTGTCTCTCTCTCTCTCCCTCTCTCTCTCTTTCTCTCCCTCTCTCTATCTCTCTATCTCCCTCTCTCTCTGTCCCTCTCTCCCTTTCCCCTCTTTGTCTCTCTCCCTCTCTCTCTCTTCCTCCCTCCTTTGCAATTCAAACGCGTATGATTACCTTTATCGTGTGAGAACCGCTGGGCGTTGTGTCGCTAAAGCACGCAAGTAATGAAAGCAATGCACTTCCAAATAGGGCAAGACCAAAACAAACAGAAGACATGAAAAACTGAAAAAGAAAAATCAAACAGTTCTTAGTCTTTCTTTTTTCAGTTTTTCATCTCTCAGACACACACACACACACACACACACACACACACACACTCACGCAGACAGGCAGGCACACATCCCCAGTTGTTAAGGCTGTCTTGTCACAGCACACATGGAAACTTTTTTGCTTCGCTTGTAACGCTAGGGTTATTATGTAACTGGACGCGTCTGGTTTCTGTCTCCCTGTTCCCTCCCAGGACTGCTGGATGTGTGTGTTCGTTACAAGCCTCGGCCAATGAGAGCCCACGGTTTGAAAGATGGGGCTGTGGCCTCCCGTGTCATAGCCCTGGCAGTTCAGATACACAGAGCAGCAGGCCTGCAGGCAGCAGCACGGTACGCCCTCCCCCATTTCCCCGTACCCCCCCCCCCCCCATTCCCCCATACCCCCACCATACTCCCATACCCCCCCAGCAAGTTTACATACAGCTCAGCAGTGCCCTTGTAATATTTATACAGTAAAGCCGGTAAAACACCATGCCTACAGACGCTGTACATTCGGCCAAGGACGGGGGGAGGGGGGAGGGGGGAGGGGGGTGTTAGGGTTGGGGAACTCGTCGACCTGTCCCTGTCCCAACACCCTGCCGACCGAGCAGCCGCACTGCGCCAGCGGTCACCTCCTCGCCTGCACCTGTTCCCATTCTTTGCTCACGGCATTTCTGTCGGGGAGTGGGGGGGGGGGGAGGAGAGCGCAAATTAGCAGAGTTTCTCCCGGGTGTTTTACTGGCCTGTTCTGCTGGTTAGGAGAGTCGCTGACTCCTCAGATCACAGCGGTAGAGTACGAACTGCGGAGACGGCTTCTCCAGTTAGCAGCGGCTAACGATAACTCCGCGCTTCTTGGCCACAGGGAAAGGAAAGTTTGCCAGACCGGTAAAATGTGATAAGGTGCACTGGTAACGACACAGCGAGCAGGGCATGTCGTTACATGTGTAATTATAACGTTGCATGTGTTCTCTGAAAGCTCTGCAGACACAGCAGCCACTTGTGCCCATTTCCGGCCCCCGCCCCAGAGGGCCGGTGTGGGTGCAGGTTTTTTTGTTTTAGCCCAGCAGTTCAACACCTGATTCTACCTGTCATTGTCTTGATTGACGAGCGTGATTGGTTAATTAGCTGAATAAGGCCTCGTAGCGCTGGGCGAGAGCGAGAACCTGCGCCCACACCGGCTCTTTCTGGATACAGATTGGACGCCCCTGATGTGCTGCATGCTGATTGGCTACGTCTCTCCCCCTCAGGGCAGCGGCCGGGCGGGACGAGGCGCTCCGTTACTACGCCGACGTGGGGGTGAACGCCTACGTGAGCGCGCGCCTGTCCTTCCTCCCGGAGAGGGAGAGGAGGAGCACCCGGGTGGTGGCCCGCTCCTTCTGCCCCGAGTTCGACCACCACACGGAGTACCCCTGCAGCCTGCTGGTGCAGAGCCCGAGCGGGGAGGCCCGCAGCCTGGCCGAGCTGCTGGACGCCGCCCGCGCCGTCTTCACCCTGTGCCACCGGGACAGCCGGAGGGCCGAGGGTACTGCCCGCACCCGCTCGAACCTGCCCGCACCCACCCTCACCCACTCGTACCCGCCCTCACCTACCTGCACCCGCCCGAACCCGCCTGCACCCGCCCGAACCTGCCCGCACCCACCCTCACCCACTCATACCCGCCCTCACCAACCCAAATACCTGCACATCGCTTTAACCCAGGGCTGCCACACACTGCGTCACACTACAGGCCTGGAGCGCCGCAGTGTCTGCTGGTCTTTGTGGTTTCCTTTCACTCAGCAGCCAATTAAGGCCTTCAGAACAAGCTGCCGTGGACTCTTCAGCCAATCAGAGACTGAAATGAATCACTCGTCCTGCAACGCTATGAAAACCAGCAGACGCTGCGGCCCTCCAGGACTGGAGTCTGACTCCCCTGCTTTGAGGCAGAAGAAGCAGATTATTGACTGTGTAAACAGAAGCATTCTTTTTTCATATGAATGCTTGTTTTGGTGTGCTTTGCTGCAGGTCACTGAACTGATCTCATTCACGCAGTATAGTTATTTCGCGGTGTTGTTGATATTCTAGGAAATGTATCACGTCTGTCACTGAGTACAATGCGTACACATTACTGATCCACACCCAGTATAATGTACTTGTGATGCAACTCCCAGCGTAGAGACTTACGATGCGCAAAATGGATAAACGAAATCCAGACGGCACACAGACACTTCAAAAGACTGACACACCGCCCTGCCCAGCCCGTCTCCCCTGGTCAAACAGCTGGCCCGCATCTTCTGTGTCTGTCTTTGATGTTGCAGGTGCAGAGTTCCCAGCATCAACGGACACTGTACTGGGCACCGTCACAGTACAGCTGGGAGACCTCATTCATAAAAGAACAGGTATGAGGAGCAGCGAGCTTGCATTTTAAAACGTTCAGTTCAGTACCTACTTTAGCAGGTCTTACAGCTGTGTATTAAATGTGGAGGAATGGCTGTTGATAGAGACTTTTTACAGAATTAAAACTGGTCCTGGAGTGCAGCAGGTGTGTCACGGTGTCTGTTTTAGCGTTTGTTGCTGGGTTTTTGTGTTGAAGGGATCTCCGGCTGGTTCCCCATCTGTCTGCCCCAGGACCCGGGGTCCCCCGGGGCCCCCTCCATCCTGGCGGGGGGGCTGGAGGTTTCGGTGAGCTTCGCGCACCACGCGGACAGAGAGAGGGTGATCAGCGCCGCCCGCGGGCTGGGCTGGGAGGCGGGCGAGGCGGAGGAGGAAGACGAGGAGGAGGAGGGCGGGGGGGGGATGGTCACGCTCTCGGTGGCCACGCCCAGGCTGTGGCTGCCCCTGCACTGCCTGCTGTTGCCGGGACACGGGGCTCTGGAGCGCTCCACCTACTGCTACCTGCGCTACCGGCTGTACGAGGAGCCGGCCTACTGCTCGCCGCTGCGCCACCCCCGCGCCGGCGGGGACGGGGGGGCCGGGGGCGTGGCCACGGCGGCGTTCGGCGGCGGCGGGCGGGCGGTGGAGCTGAGGCACACCCTCCCGCTGCGCTGGTACCTGCGGGAGGAGCGGCTGGAGGTCCAGGTCTGGGTGGCCTTTGGGAAGGAGAGGAGGGCCCGGCCGCACAACACCGACCGGCTGGTGGGCTCCGCCTACGTGGACCTGGCCGCCCTGGCCCGGAGGACCGGGAGCAGGCTGACCGTCAGCGGTGGGTGGGCCCTCAGACGGCCATTATACAGCGCGTTATTATACAGCGCGTTATTATACAGTGTGTTATTATACAGCGCGTTATTATACAGCGCGTTATTATACAGTGCGTTATTATACAGCGCGTTATTATACAGCGTGTTATTATACAGCACGTTATTATACAGCACGTTATACAGCGCGTTATTATACAGCGCGTTATTATATAGCGCGTTATTATACAGCGCGTTATTATACAGAGCGTTATTATATAGCGCGTTATTATACAGCGCGTTATTATACAGCACGTTATACAGCACGTTATACAGCGCGTTATTATACAGCGCGTTATTATACAGTGCGTTAGTAACAGCCTGCATCCTGGGAGAGGGGCTTGTTCTGTTAGCTGTCTTAAAGTGGCTCAGAACAGGAGTTGTTGCTAAGGGCTAAGGTGGCTAGGCTTTGAACTCTGTGGCTGTTTACCTGTAATATCAGTGTGAATGTTGCAGGCACTTTTTAATCCAATAGCTGCTGCTTCTTGATGCAACATTTGCTATTTGATGGGACACAGGCCATCATTCAGAGAAACTTTGTCAAAAATCCTTCACATGAGAAACGGTGTGTGTGTGTGTGTGTGTGTGCGTGCGTGCGTGCGTGTGTGTGCGTGTGTACGTGTGTACGTGTGTGTGTGGGCGTTGCAGGTGTGTACCCCATTTTCAGACGCTCGGCTCCTGACCTGGAGGGGGCGGCCCTTCGGGTGCACATCACCATGACTCCCACGCGGGACACGCCCCTCCCTGAGCAGCCCCGCCTCTCCAGCGACGGCGAGGACGAGCTCGGGAGACAGGGGGCGCTCTGCTCTGCCGAGGAAGAGGAGGAGGAGGAGGAGGAGGAAGGGCCCGCGCCCCCGATCACAGCCGCCTCCCGCCAATCCGGCGCCCACAGCCGACGCCGGACGAAGCCGTCCGTGAGCCCCGAGGTCCTGGCCTCTCGGGACGCCGACGCGGAGGACACGTTCGCCGTGACCGTGACGGTGGACCGGGCCATGCACCTGAGCCTGAGAGGTGAGCGCCAGGTGACACACGCTGCACAAACACAAAAGAAACGGTTTAAATAATTGTAAAAATATGAAAAGTGTTCTGAAGGTGAACCCGGAGTTTTCTGTTCGCCGTCATAATGACGGAGAGGCCAGTAATTTGCATGAATATTAGACAGTTTTGCGTGACTCAAGTGAATAGGTGTTAGGCGGAAATTTTACCCCGGGCGTGGCAGTTGGGTGTCAAACAAAGCGATGTCATTTATTGTTTTTAAATCCCCAAATAATCACCTATTTGCTTTCACAATCAAACTACGTATGTAGCAATTGCAGTTAATTATTTGGTGTTACGGTAACCAAGCGTTTAATAAAAAGCAAACGTGCTAGTGACTGTCTCAGCCTAGTTATATTCAGCGATCAGCCCTTGCGTCAGCGCTGATGGGTGCTGGTGTTGTGCGCCCCCTGCAGGTAGCCCGCTGGCAGAGCGCAGCGGTGGGACGCCCAGCTGCTGTGTGTCCTTCGCCACGGCCGAAGCCGAGAGCCCCATCACCTCCACGCCCGTGGTGCCGGAGAGCAGCTGCCCGGTGTGGGACCACCAGTGGGTGGGCAGGTACCTGGTCCCAAACCCCCAGGCCTGCGAGCAGTCACACACACCCTACACCCGCGCCCCCAGGCCTGCGAGCAGTCACACACACCCTACACCCGCGCCCCCAGGCCTGCAAGCAGTCACACACACCCTACACCCGCGCCCCCAGGCCTGCGAGCAGTCACACACACCCTACACCCGCGCCCCCAGGCCTGCGAGCAGCCACACACACCCTACACCTCAACCTGCCCCGGCCAGCAAGCGGTCAAACACACACACACACCCTACGCCCAGGCTGCGACCTGTCTCTCTCACACACACACACACACACACACACCCTACACCCAGCATGCGACCTGTCTCTCTCACACACACACACACACACACACCCTACCCCCGGCCTGCGACCTCTCTCTCACACACACACACACACACACACACACACACACCCTACACCCAGCATGCGACCTGTCTCTCTCACACACACACACACACACACACACACACCCTACCCCCGGCCTGCGACCTCTCTCTCACACACACACACACACACACACACACACACCCTACCCTCGGCCTGCGACCTGTCTCTCTCACACACACACACACACACACACACACCCTACGCCCAGCATGCGACCTGTCTCTCTCACACACACACACACACACACACACCCTACCCTCGGCCTGCGACCTATCTCTCTCACACACACACACACACACACACACACACCCTACACCCAGCATGCAACCTGTCTCACACAAACACACACACACACATATACCCTACCCCCGGCCTGCGACCAGTCTTTATTACACACACACACACACGCCCTACCCCTGTACGTACTGTTCCGATTCGCTGGTCTTGCTTAGCCTGTTTTGAGTCTCTTACTGCTTTTTCTAGGAATTCATGACTGCTTTGCATTAAAATTCATTCACATATAATATTATTATTATTTCAAACAACCCTTTGTTAAAACCATGTTTTAAAATAAGAGATGCAGCAGTGTGCACCCTGCCATGTTGTGCCAACTCCTTCTCATCCCCCTCCCTCTCTATGGCAGGCTATCTAAGGAGGTTCTGTTGGATCCACAGCAGACTATGGTGTTCAAAGTTTGGCACAAAGGAGGTAATGCAATATGTGCAGACTCTCTTCCTTGTAGCTAATAGCCGGTCGTGGGCAAACATTGTGAAGAAACATAATGTTGTGTAATGGCTTCTAACAGAATCATATTCCCACCCCCACGCCCCCCCCCCCCCCCCCCCCCAACTCCCGCACTCTCTTTCTCTTTGCAGACATGGAGCGGGTCGTTGGGTTCGCGTCCGTTGACCTCTCCCCACTCCTGTCGGGGTTTCAGTCAGTGTGCGGCTGGTACAACATCACCGATTTTAACGGGCAGTGCCAGGGGCAGCTAAAAGTGGCCGTTTCCCCCCTGAAGGGGGTGCGCAACCTCAGGGGACAGAGGCAGGCGGCGCAGGAGGACGACGCCAAGGACCCCGCGGTAAGAACCCTGCCGCGCTTCACGGGCCTTTCGGCGTTAGCCTAGCGTCCGGGATGGTCCGTGCTCAAGAAGACTTGTTCACGAAACGTCAGTGCCAGACCCCAGGGGTGCTGCTGGTTACTGGCCTGTGCATAGATGCACAAGGTGTGTGTGTGTGTGTGTGTCCCTTTGTGTGTTTATATGTGTGTCTGTGTGTGTGTGTGTGTGTGTGTGTGTGTGTGTGTGTGTCTGTGTGACTCTATCTGTATGATGAGTTTTTAAACAGCCCAAGTAGTAAAGCAGCACCTGTTGAAACACAGCTGAAGCTGACATTTTGTGGCATTATCCAACATTTCTCAAGTCCACCGATTCTTGAAGCGCTCTTTTCCTGAATAGACAGCAGCTAGGAACTGCACAGCCTAACCCATAAAGCGATTAAAATATTTCAGTCAAAGCCAGCTGTGGTTTTGAGTTTGACAAAATGTCACTCATACATCTTAGATCCTGGGCAGCAAAAAAGCAAAAAAAAAAAAAAAAACTGATCTTGCGTTGCAGCCAAAAGACCTAAAGCCAAACATGTTCCCGAATGCACTCATTCCACAGTCGCATGCAGACAAACTTGTTCATTCAAGTCACACGAGCAACTGTACAGACACTGGAACAGTGTTCACTGTCTGTGCCAGGTCCATACCTTCCCTGCTGCCATTAACACACCACATGCTTTCTTCCAATCCTTTCATCAGTCACTTTTAATGACCACACGGCCGAGGTCTGTGGAATTCGCTTTCAGTACAGCATGGTGGCGAGCTCAATACAACGGTGTCAGTGACATCAAACATAGGCAGATATCAACATTACATTAAACACAATAACTAGCACACAGACACGTCATCAAACATCAGTTACACCACCAACATTCTCTGTCTAATGCTCTGCTTCGTGGCCCGTAAAAATGTGACGTCAGAGAGAGACCCAGAGAAGCATGCATGAGTTGCACATGCAGAAGTGATGCCTGTATTTGTGGAGGACGCCCGTGTTCTGTGTTACAGCCTCTGTTCCAGACCCTTCCCTTGTGCTACCACACCTCCGCCATGTACGCCAGCTTCCCGGCTCACCTCGCCCGCTACCCGGAGCAGAGGATCAACGCCTCGCCTGAGCAGGTGGAGGCGCTGTTGTCTGGAAGGTAATGGGGTTGTCGTGGCTACGTCATGCCCTACAGTGCGGGGGGTACTACAGGAGCGGGCTTGCCCTGTGGGAGGAGAGGTGCATCTCACTGGTAGACTGGGGCTGCCTGGCGAGTTTTTGGGACAGATTAAGTTTTAGATGAACCTATCGAATTCTCAACGGCTTCAGCCCCCACACTCCAGGTGGGACGTGACCACGTGTGCCCCATCATCGCAAACTCCTGGCCGTATTTGGCCAACAAGGCAAAGTCGCGTAGACGTATTCCTGCGTCAGATACTCTCACCGGCTTTAGCCTGTTTAGTTAAACGGCACCAGTGAACCATTATCTTCAAAAGAAATGTTTTCACAAATTAACAATTTCACATAATTATATTAAAATTATGAAAGAACTGCAGGAATGTTTTTCTCAGATTTGACGAGTACCTGAAGCTCTTGAAGTATTTGAGAAATGTGCCGGATTCTGGTCTGATGAGTTTCTGCGTGGGGGAAGGAAGAGGGGGGAGGGGGGGTCCGCGTCATGGCGAGTATTTTAAGTATTTTAAGTATTTTTGTGTGTCTCCCCGCGGCTGGTCCGGCAGGTCCAGCGCCAGCGACCGCGACCGCGACCATAAACGCCACGAGGAGCACGTCCACAACGTGCGGGCCTTCCACCAGAGCCTGCAGGGGGGAGAGCGTCCCGCCCCGAGCTCCGCCCCCACCGACCTCCCCCCCTCCAGATCCACACTCTTCTCAGCGCTGAGGTACTGCACATGACAGGAAGTGACATCACGCCCCGAAGAACGCAGTTTCACCGGTTTTGCGTCCCAGTGGTGTTGTGTCGGGGGAAGGGACTGGCATCTCAAATGATCTTTTTTGAATTGACCCATTCTGATATTCTGTTCTGAAAGACTGTAAAAATAAAAATAATGAGATTCCGTTAAAAGAGCAGCGTCAGACTGTTGCTGTGCAAATGATGACTATTCTCTTGCACTTTCAGGCAGTAATAACAACAAATCAATAACTCATTTGATGCAGGACTGTCAGTCTCTTCTCAAGTACTCCGATGAAACTGTAGCTCAGGATTTTTCTGAGGTCTTTTCTTGATAAGCAACCATCAAATACTGATAAGGGACCTCAGGGTAGGACATGTGATCGTTGCCTGGTCCCCTCAGGCTGGCAGTGACCCCCCAGTTCTCCTTGCTCATCCGTCCAAAATGGTGTCTGCATTCTGTGCATTCTGTGAGCAGGAAAAACCTGAGTGAGCTGGACGACATTCAGCGGTACTTCAGCCGCAAGCTGACCACGCCCACGTTCCCGAGCCTCTCGGACCAGGCCCCGCCTCCCAGGCCGGACGAGTGCAGGGACTCCGAGACGGACAGCGCTCAGCTGCTGCTGCGGTCCAATCGGCTGGTGGGGGCGGTGAACAGCCTGATCAGCGGTAGGCCACTGACTGCATCTGCGCATCCCTGTGCATACACACACACACACACACACACACGCATATGTACCTACGGCTTCGCTATAACTGAACGGGTCACCTTTTAGAGCTTTCTGTGCTGTTCTGTGTTTAAAAAAAAAAAAAAAAAAACTCAGGTTCATGCATTGCCCAGTTCTTGCAGATAATGCACGTAGCGTTTGGTTGCCATGTGTTGGACAGGCTGTTCTTCAGGAAGCCCCTGACGCACTGGCTGGGATACGGTGTGCTTAAAGATGCATGCTGAATGTGTATGGAGCTTTATGACCGTGGAGAGTGCTTAGGGGAAGACAAAAGCAGATGCCTGTACAGGACAAGCATGCTACAGAAACAGCACAAATTGGGCCAGGACACTGTGTTTCATATGACAGCTGTTATGACTGAGCATTTATGATTCCCTGTCACCTCACTCCAGATCTCCATGGACACCGTCTCAGTGGCCCCCGAGAGGTTACCCAGTGCACCTCCGGTCTGGCCACGCCCTCCGAGGACCACTTCCTGTCTAACGGGAACTGCTTTTTGCCAGGCGAGCGCACTGAGCCCCAGCGTGGCCCAAGTGAAGAGGCAGGGACTCCTCAGGACGGAGGGTCCCTCTGTAGCTCCCCCGTCCCGCAGGGGAGGGACGGACCCGGCGACGCGCTGGCGAACACAGAGGAGATCCGCCACGGAGACGACGGCCTTTCCCCCGACGAGGGCGAGCGTCGGCACGGAAGCGAGGAGGAAGACGAGGAGGAGGAGGAGCAGGAGTACGAGGAGACGGTGATCGAGCCCCGAACGCTGAACGAGGTCACCGTGGCGACGGACAGGACCAGCCCGTGGACGAGCCTCCTGTCCGAGCCGGACCTGGGCTCCCTGCAGAGCCTGGAGGACCTGGAGGAGCAGCGCGGTCCAGCTGAGGAGGAGGAGGAGAGCGGGAGAGGGTGTGGCAGGAGTTCTGCGGAGCTCCTCAGCTGCTCCTCCCCGGAGGAGGCCCCGCACGCGGACCACAAGCTCTCGGACGGGTCGGATTCAAACGGCGCCGGAGCGGGACTCCTGGGCCCGGGGGCTGAGGAGAGGGCGGAGCCCACCTCTGCCCCTCCCCAGGATCAGTCGCCAGGCGACGAGGAGACCCCCAACAGGGGCGAAGATTCAGAGGAGGAGAGGCACACTGCTTCACCCGTCCCACAGAATATTTTGGAAGTGGGGGACAGCCGTTTGTCAGAAAAGGAAGACTCCGGCGCAGAAGACAAGGAGAGCAAACAGTATCCTTAAACCACCCGCTGCCCTCTGGAAGGCCAGGGTTCGATGATAACACTCCATTCCAGATTCACCTTGAATTCTGATAACTAGCTAACACACAAGCATGTCACGTTTTACTGTTTACTGCCACGCCTGCCGAGCTGTCTTTGATCCTGTGAGACTGATCTTCAGCGTTTTATATACAGTTTACAGCATCTGTGATGAAAGGTGGCTTTCTCCTTTCTTCCAGGGTACTTTGATATACTACATGGCAAAAAGTATGTGGACACCTGACATCCAACATCTCATACAGAATTCTGGGCATTAATATGTAGCTGGTCGATCCTTTGCTGCTATAACAACGTCCACTGCTCTAGGAAGGCTTCATACTAGATGTTGGAGCATTGCTGCAGGGATTTTCTTCCATTCAGCCAGAAGAGCATTAGTGAGGTTGTGCAATGATTGGGCGATTAGGCCTGGCTCGCAGTTGGCTTTCCAGTTTATGCCCAAAGGTGTTGGATGGGGTTGGGGTCAGGGTTCTGTACAGGCCAGTCAAGTTCTTCCGCATCGTTCTTGATAAAACAATTTCTGTATGGACCTTTCTGTATACCTGGGGGCATTGTCACGCTAAAACAGACAAGGGCCTTCCCCCACACTGTTGGGGAAGCACAGAATCGTCTAGAATGTGATTGTATGCTGTCGCATTAAGATTTCCCTTCACTGGAACTAAGGGGTCTAGCCCAGACCATGAGAAACAGCCCAAGACCAAGCGGTGTCCAGATACTTTTGGTCATACAGGGTATGTTGCCATATTCTTCCTTAATGTGACTTCCTCAGGCCTGATCCTGTTGATATCCCAAATTTCTTCCTCTCAACGGTCCATCTGGAGGCGTCAATGCGAGCCATGCGTATGGCCCCCGTGTTCCCAAGGCCTCTCACAGACACGGTAACTACACCCCCCCCCCCCCCCGAAAACACCCCCCACACTGCTGGGAAAGCTGCTTCCACAGCGGGGCAAACGTTCTAGAGCTTTCTGAGAGCTGGAAACTCTCCATACTGTTCACTGCTGATAATGAAGGATGCAGCCACATGCACATACAGTCTGTGGCTTGTTGTAATGGAGCGGGAAGAGGCAACACGCTGCCTGATGTACTGAGTACTTAAAATAAACCCAGGTCCGAGCAAATATCACATGGTAGTCCCAAAGCTACCGACACCGATTTGGTTTTATTTATTAGGTTACCAGGGTGAAATGATTTTTTTTTTCCAAGAAGGACGAATGGTTTGGCTTCAAAAAGTGCTGTAAGAAAACTAACACCATTAACACCACCTCATCCCCCCCCCCCCCCCTTCCCCAAACTGTACCCTGCTTTTGGTGTTCCTGAGGTATTTTTAACCTCGTGAAACATAATTCCATCATCGCCTGAGGTCTGTACAGGTCAGTGTACTGAGGAAAAGGGTTGTGTGCCACAGCACTCCCCCAACTATTGTTAAGATTATTCAAAGACTAATTTGCTGCTTTTGCCTTTGTCTGCTATTCTGACGTTAAAGGAAGCAAGCATTAAGTCATTTTTAAATGTTAATCTGCTACAGGAATGGTCTTAATCCTACTGGGTTGGGTTGATTTAACAGCAGCTTGTGTGCGTGTGTGGAATACAAGATGGAGAAGGTTCCAGAATAGATGTGCGTGCCGACGGTTTAGACAGACCGATAGAAACAGAAGAGGTTTCTTGTAAACGGCCGTCCTCTTGTATTCGTGCGTTAGGAGCCCGTAGCTCAGGCCACAGTTTCTATGTACGTCGGGTTGTAGAGCATAATAAACCTCCCTGCTGTCCCCTCTCCTTCACAGCCCTGCGTTCCTCAACGTTAAACACATTCAGTCCTGATGTGTGTCTGCGTTTCATCTTCCTAAGAAAAGCCAGCATTGCAGTGCTGCCCGTCTCTTTCTGTAGCTCTGCTTTTAAAACGCTTGCTGTTGCACAGGCCGTGATGTGCGCTCTGTGCAGCACAGTGACTGCTGTGCTGGGCTGTGCTGTGCTGTGCAGAGCGGCGCTTCTGAGGCTGAGAGTCGCGTGAAGACCCCAGTAGAGCTGATTTGGGACGGCACTGATTTGGGACAGCGCTGATTTGGGACGGCGCTGGTTTGGGACAGCGCTGGTTTGGGACAGAGCTGATTTGGGAAGGTGCTGATTTGGGACTGCGCTGATTTGGGACTAGGCTGATTTGGGACGGTGCTGATTTGGGACAGAGCTGATTTGGGACGGCGCTGGTTTGGGACAGAGCTGATTTGGAACGGCGCTGATTTGGGACAGAGCTGGTTTGGGACAGAGCTGATTTGGGAAGGTGCTGATTTGGGACTAGGCTGATTTGGGACGGTGCTGATTTGGGACTAGGCTGATTTGGGACGGTGCTGATTTGGGACGGCGCTGATTTGGGACAGAGCTGATTTGGGACGGCGCTGGTTTGGGACAGAGCTGATTTGGGACGGTGCTGATTTGGGACAGCGCTGGTTTGGGACAGAGCTGATTTGGGAAGGTGCTGATTTGGGACAGAGCTGATTTGGGAAGGTGCTGATTTGGGACAGAGCTGGTTTGGGACAGAGCTGATTTGGGACAGCGCTGATTTGGGACAGAGCTGGTTTGGGACAGCGCTGATTTGGGACAGAGCTGGTTTGGGACAGAGCTGGTTTGGGACAGCGCTGATTTGGGACAGAGCTGGTTTGGGACAGCGCTGATTTGGGACAGAGCTGGTTTGGGACAGAGCTGGTTTGGGACAGCGCTGATTTGGGACAGAGCTGGTTTGGGACAGAGCTGGTTTGGGACAGCGCTGGTTTGGGACAGAGCTGGTTTGGGACAGCGCTGATTTGGGACAGAGCTGATTTGGGAAGGTGCTGGTTTGGGACAGTGCTGATTTGGGACGGCGCTGGTTTGGGACAGAGCTGATTTGGGACGGCGCTGGGGACTCGCAGTGGGCAAACCCCGCTTTTGGACAGAGCTCTGAAGGTCAGGGGTGGAAGAGGCGGTCGCCCTGGTGCTCGTTTTCTCTCCGAGCGGTTACTGGAGACACCGCTGGCAACCGCGCAGGATGCTCTTCAGATGAAATCTGCCGGTCCAAAAAGGAAGTGTGAAGATGACAGTGCATCCAGTGGAATGAGTTAGTGAGCTGGTCTCACACTGACTGAAACTGAGACCCTGAAAAGAGGCTTCACAGGAATGTTGTACTTACAATAATGCATCTGTAATTAAGAAATGGATGAAACAATGAAATCAGAACATGCCCCAAGATGAATCCTGATGGGATCCAGGTGCCTCTACTGTACTTCTGTTGCTTCTCATTTTGCACACTGAAGCGTGTAACACTAAACCTTTGTAAGATTTCAAGGTTACATCACCGCGTGGTTGCATTTGCTAATGCTGTCTGTCTGCCAGCCAGACATGGCTCCAATACAGAGAATTGTCCGCTTTATTTTAAGAAATTTTAATGTGTGATAAAGCTTAATGAACTGGAGTTCAGATGCAGAACTAAAAATATAAAACCGACGTCACTGTATAAACCAAAGCTATGAGAATGCACGCGTGCCGTAGAGCAAGGCGGGTGTGGTGGTCTAGCAGCAGGGGTGAAACAGTGCGGCCTGGGCGAAGGTTTGCAGCACAGCCATGCAGTCTGAGCAGCACCGCGGTTGCGCATGGTGTCCGTGGACGTTGCGCAAGAGATGAGTCAGTGTAGTAATGTCACTCTTAACTGGGCAAGGCGAGAACCCGTCCGCCGGTCTATTTCTGTCACAGGCTGGCTGGGGGCATGGGGGCTGGGGGGCTGGGGCTTGGCCTGGTGCTAGGTGCTTGCGTACAGCCTGGCTGGGGGCTGGGGGCTTGGCCTGGTGCTAGGTGCTTGCGTACAGCCTGGCTGGGGGCTGGGGGGCTGGGGGCTTGGCCTGGCACTAGGTGCTTGCGTACATCTGTGTCTCCTGCCAACTCTGCTGGGTGTGTCAGGGGTCAGGAGAATGGGGGGGCGTTGGCGTCGCAACACGAGTGGCCCCCGTTTGGCCGGGAGACCGTCACACCGGACGTCCCGTGGTGGGGGGCGGGGGAGAAGGGCAGTCAGCAGTTCCATAACACCGCCTCATGGAAATACCCGATCTAGGACATAGTCCTGAGGGCGCGGGCTTAAATAACCGGCTCGCAGAGGCCGCCGCTCGGGGAATTCGGCCGCGCGTCTTTGGGCCCCAGCAGCGTTGGCGGTTGGCAGTGCGCTTCGCTTTCGTGGGAACGGAAAGCCCAGCACAGAGAAACGAGCTCCGTTCGTCCTGGAGGGGAGCCGGAACCGAGCTCGCCTTGCGTCTGTGTACCCGTCTCCAAATCGGATCGTGTCTCTCAAATTTAAGGGTTTGTTTGCAACCCTGTCAGTATTTGTAGACTCATTTTTCCTTGAACTGACTTCAACCTTCCACTGTCATCCCTACTCGTTGGCTACAGAACACTCACTGAGTCCATAATCCTGTATGGTATTTAAGGTTCGCATTTATTTACTAACAAAACGGCTCCTACTATTTCAAATTTTTATTAAAGTATATTCTCTTTTTGAGTGCAGTTTATGAAGGGATTGTATATTTTTGGAGATGACCGCTTTACTCTGTCAACAGAATCTCTGGATTCCACTGACGCCATTTTTTCCTATTGCTGTTTTTTTTTTTTTTTTTTTTAACCTGAATGAACTCGGCCTTTTGTGGGGATGGGTAGACACATCTGCGTCAGCCTGTCGTACCCGTATCCAGTTTCATGTTTGGGGGGGAGGTGGAGGGGGTAGGGGTGTGGGGTTGTTTATTGGGGAAATGTGTGCACAAAGGTCAGAGAGCCTCCCGAAAACTGGTTCTGGCCGGTGTGGCGCTGCACCTCGTGAGGGAGGCAGAAACGCACGGGGGGTGTCATCTGGCTCCTTCGACATGCTGGAGGAGAGCCGGTCCTCCTTCAGGAGACCTCCTCGCCATGAGCCACTTCTTACCCAGGCTTGGGTTTCGAGTGCTGACCCCAGGAAACGCGTTCCCTCCTCCAGCTCCATTACAACAAGCCACCGACTGTATGTGCATGTGGGTGCATCATTCATTATCAGCAGTGAACAGTACAGAGATTATCCAGCTCTCAGAAAGCTCTAGAACGTTTGCCCTGCTGTGGCGGGGGGGGGGGGGGGTCCTCCTGGGTTTCATGGATGAAGATGCAGAGCCCACAGCCACTGGCACCGACACCAACACCAACTGGGTCATTTATTAGGCAGCCAGGGACAAACTAACTTCATTTCGAGAAGAACGAACGGCGTCCACAGGAGCCACACCTGTAACGCATGCCTGTCCGGTTGCATGGGAAAGCTCTTGAACCTGAGCCATAAAATGCAGAATGACCTGTTCGCATTATTGCAGTGTCGCATTGTGTTGTTTGGCCCGCGCTCACACTATTGTTGTTTTGAATAGAGCTAAGGTGTATCCCGTCCCAAGGGCTTAATAAATCTGCGAATGTTACACTCCCACTTGTACGAAACCAGTAGTTACTGGGCATGCCGTTAATATTCACATAACAAGAGATCCTTGTAACGTGTCTCTGCTTAGTATTAGCAATTAGCGAAGCAAATGATACAAAAATGAAGTTGACAGAAAATGTTTTTTTTTTTTTTTTTTTTTTTTTTTACAGCAGAAGTCGTCGGGTCAGCCAGGAACTTCGTTGCAAAAAGCTTCACGACCAAGACCCAGCATACCCCCACCGTCCGCTCGGAACAGAGAGGAAACAAAGAGGATCGCCAAGATTTTTGCATCCCGTTTTACACAGGAAAAATAGCAGTTTTATCTTGTTTTTTTAAACAAAACTTTTCAACTTTGTTTCTCTGAATGTATAGTGTATCTGTATATAATGTCATTTGTATATTATTTGCTGAGTCTGTCAGATCTGAAATCTCCTGTGCTAATTTCGGTGTTGGATTATGTTGAGATTCCATATGTACAGTAATTTTAAAATAATGTAAAGGGTGTACATTTTTTTGTTCATGCAGTATTTCTGTAATTTTTTAATAAATGAAAATAAAAAGGTATGGTGTGCGATGCTTGGACAGTTTAGGGGGGAGAGGTATGAATATTAATCTTGGTGAAAAGTAGGCCTTATTTCCAGTATCAGTATTTGCAGGAACAGACAAAATAGAGACAGCAGCTACAGCTGTTACTGGTGCAGGTGAGTCTGCATCTGGCAGAGGTCTTCTCAATAATTAACCTCTAGCTTAGCCTGCCCTTGTCTTTGTACAGGCTTAATGCTTTGGTTCTGCATGACATTTGTGTGCTGGTTTTTAGTTTAACCATGTATTGCTAGTATGATTTGAATTATTTTCTTTCCTAATTTTACATGATTTCTTCCTGCCAATGTTATACTGTACAAAAGTTGGAACATTTTGTTTTGGCAGCAAACACTGGGTTGACTGAGGACAAACTGTGGCATTATTCAGCTTCTTTTTTTAAGAAGCTGTAACTAATTCCCGCGTCCCCCCTCCCTCTGTACACACCCCCACTTCTGTCAAGCAACGGCTTGATTTATGCCAACAGGTCCAGATCTTTATACGTGGCCCCTACCCCCCATTTAGTTCTTGTCCCACATGTCTGAAGGTCTTTAATGCCATGCAGGTGCTAATACACCCCTTCAGCTACACACAGGATTGGCTCGAGCCATACTGTGCCCTCCTGCAACAGCCGCGCCGTTACGTAAATTTAATGGCTGGCGGAGGTGAGAGAGAGCGGTATTCCGCGTGCTATAGTGTCTCGGTCTGCTATGCAGACGTCATGTACCATACCAACGGAGGTTATGAGCGTACTCGAAAGGCTGCCCGCCTCGTTAACATGTTGTGTGTGTAAGCAATGCATGTCGGGTTATTGCACATCATGAGGCTATGGCAGTTTTTTTTTAAAGTTATGACTACAGGGATTGGAGATTATGGGACAGAAAGCTTTGAAGAAAGCATTTGCATAGTTATGCCGTTCTCTGCAAGCAAAAAAATGTAATAAAAATAAATACATTTATTTGATAATACGATTCCACTATGCAGTGTTCCCGGTACAAATTAATGGAGTGTTTCAAGATATTTGAAATATTTCTACGTAAATGTACACGTTTTCTACGTTCATTTTCTATGTGAATAATTTTGAAGTATATCAAATCAAAGGCAGTGTAGTTTAAATAAAAAAACATGCAATACTTTTCCTTACAGGTCATAATCATTGGAAATTCTGCTCTAGGCAAGCTCTTCCAGAATTATGTTTCAATCTCCAACACAAGCAGTATTCTTGGTACTGTAATTCTTAAACCTGTATTCTTGATGATGCCAAACAGGTGCGTCATATTCTGACTTTATGCCCAGTTGATCCATTTTAAACGTTTTTTGTCTTTAACGTTTCTGTACATACGTGGCATTGCGGGACATCCCGTACAGAGGTTTCAACAGCTGTGACCCTGACACACAGTAACAACCGGTTATTACCGAAATTAACTGCCATTTTTAAAAATTAAGCCGGCAGGACGAGCCCTCGCGTTTGATTGGTTGGCAGTCCACTACCCGCCTGAGTCAGGAGACACCCGCTGAGCTCGACTTCGGCGAAAAAAAAAAGAAACGGGAGGATGCGAGAGGGAGGTTCCTTAACGAATGTCACAGTCTTCAAAGAACACGTGCCACTGAATCTTATAGGTGTTCAATCTTATATCTTAGTCTTAGATCTTAGTCTTTCACGTAGGATATGGCAAGGCAAGTGTCACGTAATGTAAGGCAAATGCCTGTAATGTAATGTAATGTCACAGAGACACTCTTAGTCATTCATGTACACTTTTAATTGTTTGAAAATTAATGTTATATATATATATATATCTTACTCCAAGTATTTCAATGTCGCTTTGCAAAACCACTAACATAAACGTAAAACGATACACGCAGGTTTGGGGGGAGACATGGAGACATGTCACCCCCAATATTTTCACAATTGGTCCCCGACTTGTGAGTATGCTTGTGAGCTTTGACGTTTGACTCCGCGAGCCTCGGAGATCCAGCAGTGTGTCTCCCCCAAAGATGAAATGAAGCCAACCCCTATAAAACGATTGCTATCACTGTTGTTCTGTACTGTACTGCAGAATAATTGTTCAGGTAGGGTAGTAAACATCACTGGTACCTCTGAGCACAAATCAAGCATCAGCGACGCAAAGCAAACACCAGCCCATCACAAAATCATTTTTGCGCTCTATTTCTGGGGTGTCCAGTGTCATACCGCACATTTATGGTTTTATTAACTAAAACTATGAAATAACTGAACCCGAATTCAATTCGAAATATTGCCAATTCTGTCTACTAAGCAAACTACAAATACATTTGCGTTATTGAAAAATAAAGGATACGCATGACACCCTATGCATGCCATTTGCTGTGTCACGTTTAAGGAGAAAACTGGTAAACACGTTTGGAGCAATACCCGGGGCACGGATGATAGGGTGTACACTTGGCACGTCAGAGGACAAGGTGTATAAATTGAGAGGGTTTCTTCACACAGCAAGAAACGCAGAAATTGCTCAGTGGAATAAGCTTCCGGATCCTTTTTCTACCGTATTTTGAATCTGAAACATTGGATGACATTAAATTCAATCAGGTAAAAACACATCGAATAATGTGTATATAATGTGTATAATGTATATATAATGTGTAGAAATATTTATTTTATGTTACTGTGCTTTTTGAATGTAGACCACACATTGTATTTCGCACATTTTAAAATGTGTTGTACTGCTTTTGCGGTACAGTTTAACTTTTAAGACAGGTTTGCAGTTCACAGTTAATACACTGCTTGGATTAGTATGCCTATTTTGAAATATACCGTAAAACAGTAGATTAGCTAACCATTAACATACTGATTTTAATTCATTCTGTCATTATTTGTCGTTTCGCAGGCAGGAAGTGGTATGTTGCTTTCGCGCTGTACCTTAATCAGTTTTATGGCCAAAAACGGTATAGTTGGCCAGCACTCTGAACGGAGAAACTTCTCACTGCCTGAAACCTGAGACTGGACCAGCTCTGACCTGTTTGGTAACAGAAAACTCCAAAGGATTCATTAAAGGAAGATCAGCATAAAGATTTACTTTTCTCCGGTCATCCACAACGTGCAGAAACCCTAGACTGCTTTTTACGCCCTGCTCAAGCACAAGTGGACCATAGCTGAGCGTTCAGTTCACATTGAAAAGAGCCGGTGCGACAGCTTTTTTGTTTTTGGATTTTCTACACACCGGTTTAGTCATGGTCGGAATCAGACCCACAGACCTGGCCCCCACGGCAGCCGTCAAGTTCTTTGGGGCAGGAACGGCAGGCTGCATCGCAGACTTGGTCACCTTCCCGTTAGACACGGCCAAAGTCAGGCTTCAGGTGAGGAAAGGCAAATGTTTTTCAAAGCATGCAAAACATGGCCAGGACTACCAATGCATAAGCTGACATAATAAGACCAGCCAGTCAGACCAACAATGCTTGCCATGTTCCTACCAAACGGTACCTAGTGCTCACCGTTGACCTACAGACAGATACACAGGTCATTGTGTCATCCACACAGATTTTGTTTAGTATAAATAACTTTGGACAAACACGTTCTACAATTCTACTCTTGGTGGATCTCAGAATCCTTTTGGAGCTCTTTTTATCGAACACATACACCATAAATCCCAGTTTTTTGGAGCTGCACCCCATGACCCTTACCTTATGTGTGTGTGTGTGTGTGTGTGTGTGTGTGTGTGTGTGTGTGTATGTGTGTGTTCCAGATTCAGGGGGAGACCCAGCCAGCAGAGGGGGCCAAAGGGACGAGGTACAGGGGCGTGTTTGGCACCATCAACACCATGGTGAGGATGGAGGGCCCGAGGAGCCTGTACAACGGGCTGGTGGCCGGGCTGCAGAGGCAGATGAGCTTCGCCTCGGTCCGCATCGGCCTCTACGACTCCATGAAGCAGTTCTACACGAGAGGATCAGACAGTAAGCTTTCCACCATCAACCACCAACAACACTGCCCGTGCTGCTGCCATGTCACTGATAAGGGCGGGAGTGTAGTGTAATGGGTAAGGAGCAGACCTGGGTCAAATACGCACAGTATTTGTTTTGGATTCAAATACTTTTCTGTGCCCAGTTGATCTTGCCTGGTGTAATTGAGCCTGCCAATATGACCAGAAGGCAGGGTTTCGCACTTTTTGAGAGTGTTTCATTGGTTCCAATGCACCAGACAAGGTCAGTAAAGAGTAGAAAAGTATTTAAATCCAAAACAAATACGTATTTGACCCAGGTCTGTTAAGGAGTTGGTCTTGTAACCTAAAGGGCCCAGGTTCGATTCCCCAGTAGGACACTGCCGCTGTACCCTTGAGCAAGGTACTCAACCCGCATTGCTTCAGTATATATCCGGCTGTATAACAGGATACAATGTAAATGCTGTGTGTGGAAAAAAAAAAAAAGTTGTGTAAGTCGCTCTGGATAAGACCGTCTGCTAAATGCCTGTAGTGTAACGTAATGATAATAATGGGGGATTTATTTTATGGCGTGCCTTTCATGGAAGTGTTTTATTGTGCGTGCGCGCGCGCGTGTGTGTGTGTGTGTGTGCGCGTGTCTGCTTCTCTGAATCGGGCCGCGGAAAAGCCGCTCACATCCGTCCCCCCTCCCCCTCCCCCTCCCCCTCCAGGCGCCGGCATCGTCAGTCGGCTGATGGCGGGATGCACCACGGGGGCGATGGCGGTGGCGTTCGCCCAGCCCACCGACGTGGTGAAGGTGCGCTTCCAGGCCCAGATGCGCCAGGCCGACGGGATGAAGCGCTACAGCGGCACCATGGACGCCTACAGGACCATCGCGCGGGACGAGGGGGTCAGGGGCCTCTGGAAAGGTACAGGACCCCCCCCCCCCCCTCGGTTTACCTGTGAAGTCATGTGACGTTCAAGATCACTTTCCGCCATTGGTTTTACTATAACCGACTACCACACAATGATGGATTAAAATTACCTTTGCTTTGAAAATATTAAATGTAGTCTTCTTTAAACCAATAGAAAGAAAAGTGCAAGCTCCAAATGTAATTTCACTTGTGTATATTCTCACTGTCTCAGGTTGCCTGCCCAACATAACGCGCAATGCCATTGTGAACTGTGCAGAACTGGTCACATATGACATCATCAAAGAGCTCATCTTAAAGTACGACCTCATGACCGGTAAGCCTTCTATTGGAACCCCAAGAATAACTTCCTTAAGAGATTTGTAAATATGTACAGTGTATTATTCTGTATGATTCAGTGTACTTTTCAGTGTCATTCACATTGAGAAAAAGATTTGGCAATAAGTTTAGCCAGACAATGTTGCTGGGGTCAAAGTCTAATTTTTGACTGACATACAACGTGCATTATAAAACAAAAGGAGCTTTACATTACATTACAGGCACTTATCCAGAGCAACTTACCCAACTTTTTTTTTTTTTTTTTACATAGCACTTACATTTCATCCATTGTATACTGGAGCAATGCAGGTGAAGTATCTTGCTCAAGGGTGCAACAGCAGAGTCTTACTTTGTAATTGAACCTGTGACCTTTAAGTTACAAGACTAGCTCCTTACCCGTTTTACACTTAACGTACACTGCCCCCTGGCTTTAAGCTATAAAAATACACGGACTGAAGCGCAGCTGTTACGTTACCTAATCTCAGGCGGCTCCCAGCGCTAACGGCGACGCCGCTGTGCGTTCCCCACAGACAGCCTGCCGTGCCACTTCACCGCCGCCTTCGGCGCGGGCTTCTGCACCACCATCGTGGCGTCGCCGGTGGACGTGGTGAAGACGCGCTTCATGAACTCGCCCCCCGGGCAGTACGGCAGCGCCATCGGCTGCGCCGCCACCATGCTGAAGACGGAGGGCCCCACGGCGTTCTACAAGGGGTGGGTAACGGGGGGGGGCGGGGGCTGAAGAGTGGGAGTGGGAGTGAGAGTGGGAATGGGGGGGGGGCAACTAATTACAAGCACTCTCATTCTGTTCTTCCATTTTAATGAGTTTATACTCCATCTTATTTATTTGAAAGGGACAATGGACAGTTAGTAACTGCCCCAGAATTAACTTGAGAGTATTACAGATGAAATTTCGCTATCATCTTATTGGTTCTTCCCTGATTTTGCCGCTGATTTTTTTCCTCCCTCCCTCCCTCCCTCCCTCCTCCTCTTCCTCTTCCTCCTCTTCCAGGTTCATGCCGTCTTTCCTGCGCCTGGGCTCATGGAACATCGTGATGTTCGTCTCTTACGAGCAGATCAAGAGGGCCGTGATGAGGACACAACAGTCCTGGGAATCCCCAAATTGAGCTCCTAAACCCCCCCCTTTTGGGCTCTGGGATGTCCGTGGACGTTAATTGGAGGGCAGGGCTTTGGGCCCCTTGCGGACGCTCGTACCTGTGTTGTGTGTGCGCGCTGTCTTGCTCCGCCAGCCAGTGAGAGGCCACAGCACTGGACAACACGTTAGCCTAGCGCACGGCTGCTGGCCCAATATTCCATTTCCGTGACGACGAAACGGAGAGACCACGGGTGCGTCTGTGGCAGAGAAGAGCCGGACTGCAAACTCGACTTCCTGCCATCAGACAGAGCATTCTTAACTGAGAGCTGGAGGAAACTTTCTAACCCACTCAGGGTCAAATCTCATTTGAGGACTCAGATTTTATAAGCTTGCTTTTTTTGTTGTTGGGTTTTAAAAGTTTTACTGCTTTTTTTTTTGTTTTGTTTTGTTTTTGCTATTGTCTGTGTTATATATGCCCAGTCCTGCTTTTTGTAATGTCAAATTGTTTGTTTTTTTGTTTGTTTGTATTTTCTGTAATTTATCACACCTGATCTTAATGTTTTCCATTTGCATCTCTTAATGTTCTTACTTTTACCTCTCCTTTAATTGTCTGTAAAGCACAGTGTGCTGTATTACTTGAAGGCTACATCAATTATTAAAATTCTCATTGCAGAATTATAACTGAATAAATACATGTAATTCTACATGCAATCTTGTCAAGGTTTTTCCCCGTTGGAGTTTCTGATATGTTAGAAAAATCGCCAGTCAAAGTGATTCCTAGGTCAAATATAATTTTTTAAAAATAAATGGTTATTGTTGGAAAAACAACCTTTAAATTTCCACACCCCCCCCCCCCCCCCCCCCCCCAGATACATAAGATGAACTGACACATTCTCTTTGCTGAACAATTTCTAAATCCAAGTTTCTAAATCCAAGAAAAAAAACCTGAAATCCCAGATGTGAATGATAACTACTTGGTCGTTTTCCAAACTTAGTCGCCCTAAATAGATAAACATGAAGCAAGAACAAACCTCAACTCAATGGCAAACTACAGTTAACGCAGAAATAAAGTGGAGAACACCCTCCCCCTCACAATTTGCAAGGAAAAGAAATCCCATTAAGACATGTGCATTTCAATACTTCAAACAATATACCCATATCCACAACAAGGGAAATAAAAATGCAAAAACTACATTTGTTTAAACTTGGGACACCCCACTCCCTGCTTCAAAATAACATAGCATGCCAGGGAAGGTTGAGACTACCCACCTTTGATCTTCTTACATAATGCAAGCTTCACCATGTACTCAGAGTATAAGCAGGAGTGAAGGGTCATAGGCCCCTCTATCCGCGTGCATTACAGGAACATTACCATGTAAAAGAAACCAGGTACCCATATGGCAGAATGCATGGTGCTGGAGGTACGGAAGTTACACTGACTCGGGACTGTCCAAAATCAGTTAGTTTAACACATGGGGTTTCCAAA
Organism: Anguilla pacifica; assembly: GCA_039654925.1. Taxonomy (NCBI): domain Eukaryota; kingdom Metazoa; phylum Chordata; class Actinopteri; order Anguilliformes; family Anguillidae; genus Anguilla; species Anguilla pacifica. The sequence continues at coordinate 47,730,703 of CM077295.1, forward strand.
TTTGGTCCTGAATCCTCCCTGTGTAAATGCGATTTCGTTCCAACTGCAATAGCAATCCCGTAATTTTAACAAGCTGCTGATTTTTCTCACTTGAGTGCTTTTTCCTCTTTTGAGGGATTATTTACCCTCTTAAACCATATTATGCCTAAAATTCCCATGTTCATATTGTGCTACATTGAAGACAACTAGATAAAAAGCAGCAACTTTTTTTAAACCAAAAGACAGCGGGAAATCAATAAGCTCCTAATTAGGTTGTTGAACACGTGTTTCGTTTCATAATTTGTTCCTTAACTTAACACAATGCACGTTTGACTCATTATCATTTGTGTTTGATTTCTTCATTATCTTCCTTTATCTTTTATATTTGAGCTTGCTGCGAGGATCTTACGTTTTTAAGTAGCCTATAGTGTCATCTTTAGAAAAAGCTTGAAAACTTTACAAACAGCAGAATTAAACACGCATTAAAACAAACGAAGCAAAGTCCACATCTGCATTTGGTTCGTGTTTTGCGTACCAAAGATTAAAGTGGATTTTTATAAATGAAAGGTAAATACTGTAGTTGTTATACAAGGTACTCTTCATAAATCACACAAAACACCACCTGTAAATAGGGTTCGCATGGCAACCGAAAGTGAATGCAAAGCGCCCTCTGCTGGCAAAAAGTTGGCAATACAAGAACCGCAAACGTTTTAAACATGAAGCAATTAGCGCTCGTTCAATTTGAAGTAGGCCAACGTGTTTATATCGTATATTGTAGTCTTCGACACAATTTTGTGTTCCGATCCTTCGGGAAAATCAAGTGTCAGCATGATATTCAGTATTGAGGCTATACATTATTATGCTTCACACAAGCAACTGAAGGCAGAAGGCGTCGCCAGCTCTTTACCTTAGAGGGTGTCCAATCTTAACCCCAAAAAAGGCTGGTGCGGGTACAGGTTTTTTGTTTTAAGCCAGCACTATGACACCTGATTCAACCAATTAACTAATCATGGTCTTAAGACCTTGATTAGTAGACTCAGATGTCTTATAGCTGGGCTAAAAGAAAAACCTGTACCCACAGTATCCTTTCTGGATAAGACTGGACAGCTCTGCTGTAGATAGCCTGTCAATCATCTTAGCCATTCTTGACTGGATGCTAACCGTAGGGTTTGTTTTTACATTGGTCCCTGTGTGAATAGAACACATATAACAAGACTTGGCATTGAGCTTTCTGTTAATTAAACTGAACGTGTCAATATTATTAGCTACTTTAAACATTAAACTATTTGTCATTTTCAATTGAAAAAATAATATTTATTTTAATAAATTTAGTCAATATAAAATTGCACATCCCTTCTACTGCCACAGTCGACATGTGTGGCTCGCATTTGTGTGAGAGAGATGGCACAGGAAAGGGAGAGGAAGAAAGAGGACAGGTAAAGAGTTCTCCCGTGGGTTCTGCTGATGCCAGCTGAACACACCGACAGCCTGTCCACATGAATGCAACCGCGTGTCTTAACGGACCTCGACAGCTTTCACAACAGCGCGTCAACGGCGGTGACTGCTCTCTGCGACCTCACACACAAAGCTCAGAGGAGTCCTGCCCTCCCTGGATCCTTCTGCTCACAACACTCGGGCCATTTGTCACTGTGAGTCTCTACACGGCACACTTCTGTGATGACCTCATCCTGACACAGCCGGATGCACCTGCATGGCTCCACCCCCCACCCCCTCTGTGACATCACAATCGCAGACTCTGAGTTGCGTGACTGAATCCCCTTGTCAAGGAGGGGGTAGTTAATGTTAATTGGATGTGGCAGTTGGGACACTGTAACTTTGAAAAAAAAAAAAAGGATGATAGGATCAACACAGTCGCACAAACATAGGGGCTGTCGGGGAGCGATTCATTATTTTCCCTCTGCATTTTGCGTCCTGAGGAGCGTTGAAAGCTTGAGGGGGCTCGCAAATTAGCCACAGAGCTGCAAAGCCAGCTGAAGGGCTTTGCTTATCTGGCCATTGTCTCGTGGTGAATTTTATCTGGGAAATTAATCTGTCAAACTGCCAAGCTTTCTTCTGAAGACGAACAGTCTTTTGTGAGAGTATTCTTGTCACTGTACTTCTGAGATCTTTATCTTTTAATTGTGTAATCTCACAACTCCAAAGTCTACTGAACCATAATAGCAATGTTACTGGCAGTATAAAAAGATTCATAGCGCCACTCAAGATTTCTATAGATGCTTTAAAGGGGAAACTCTTGCATCGATGATGATGACCTTCATCTACCTAACAACAGAATATTTGAAATTGGAGGCTCTTCTGCAATACAGTCATAAGAATTCTTGCTGCCCAAGATGGGGGTGTGATATGACATCAACCATACCACAATGAACACAATCTTAAGATGGTGGCACAGGACAGTATAGCACTGTACATAGTGTGTGTGTATTGACTTGATTAAAGGAATTATTGTGTTATGTCACTATTATGTACAACCCATCATAGACAGTATTACTGTTGCGCACACCTGACCAGTTAAACATAGCAATGCTGATTAAACAGCTGCATGGAACAGAATTAGAGGAGACAAGGTTCTGGGGTCCAACACAGTATATCGTTTGAAATTCCTTTCATGTAGCACTACAATATCAAATGGATGTTCACAGTTAGCTTTCCAAGCACGTCACACCTTCGGAACTGAGTATAAAATCAGATATAAGTAGTTTTATTTTGTTGAAAAATGTCAACAGAATAAAATGTAGAGTATTCTAGAGTGCAAGTAAGTGCATTAATGAAATCTTTCATAAACAAGAAGAGTAAAATTACCCAAAAAAGTTTCAATGCTTGGATAAGCCTGTCATGGAATGTGGAATCACAAAAGATGTTTCTGTTGGATCATACACTGATTGTGCAAAATCAACTTAAGGACCTGTTCAATTTACCATCTTCCAAACGGCTCACATCTAAAACCCTATGTAGTTTTCATCTCTTCTACCGAACACAAGCAGCATTTTAGACCCCACTGTGTAGCTGGTCTGGAGAAGCGAAGTTCAAAGGCACTAAATGGACGTGCTGACAGATGGGAAAAGTGCCCAATTTGAGCTGCCGGGGACAATGGCCACCGTCGACGTTGATGTAACTGAAGTCTGATTCACGGACAAGCGGGCCTGTCGTCTGACAAAGCCTCCTGCGTCTCCCCATTTCCGCACGTCTTCAGGCTGGCTGCCGCCTTTGGGTCTCAGGACTAACGGGGGGGTGGAGTTGTGGGGTGGTGGGGGGAGGCGGTGGCGGGGGGAAACCGGAATAGGTCAGGTGACCCAAAGGATTGAATCCCTCGGGATATCAGGTGGGTCCAAGAAAAACCCAGAGCTCAATCCATGATCCCCCGGCACAAATAAGATGTTCCCAGATGCACAGTACAGACCAGGGGAAAGCAAGACACGTTTTGTGTGGCCTATCTCGTGTCCTTCTGGTTTTTCTTATTGCAGCGCTGTATTTTCCCCGGTGTTTACACTGAGATATGCATTCTGTTGCCTACATATCTGGTTTTAAATGGATGCATTTGGCTTCAGGCCTATGGGCTTTCATGATAAAAAATCTTTTTAGTGTACTTTTAGATTTTAATGCATCTGTCATGTGATCGCTCAAAGGCATTTCATGACAGCGCTTGATTGGGTCATGTCTAATTCATTGCCCAGTTAGCCGTACAAATTGCCATTACCCTAAAGATGGGCCTTCTGATGTAAATCCACAGGAAAGAAATGTTCTGCCTTCATCAAACCTTACCAGGTTTGATAACTCTGAACTCTGAATGTTTTCTGTCCTGTCCTTGGTGTGGTCTCACAGTGCGATTTCCCATAATTCAATGCTATGTCATACCATTTTATGAGTCTGATTCACTTCCCTTCAAATGACATTACAGTGTCATTTGATTTGGCCTCAGAAAGCCTTGCTCAACCTGGAGGCAACAGAAAATGTGGCAGCATAGATAAAATTCGACTGCCTTTGCATTGTATTAAATACCCTTGAATATTTGAGTGAGCATTATTATTTCATTTTATTTTTTTGCAAGTTGTGCTTTATCAAGTAAAGCTGAAGGAGAATAGTTTAATTTCACCAGCTTTGAAACCCCCAGATGAAACATTCCAAATTCCAGTGCTTTAAGCACAAAAAATAAAAACTCGTCTATGATGAACAAGCCATGCAGTCTTATCTGAACCGCAAAAAAATAAAATAAAAAACAGCACAAATGCTGTGCTTAAAAGGATTGCTTCTTATCATTCCAATCGCAGAAAACCGAAGCTAAAAACCTAGAAAATAAAAAATAAAGTTGGGAGACTGCTTGTATATTATGCAGAATGGCAAGCATCCTTTAGTATTTTTTCCCTATAGTACAGATTGAGTTGGTAATGAAACTGCATCCGCTTTGGCATTGAGAGATGTACCAGCACAGAGCATGTCTATGAAGCATTTGTGAACTAGGTGCTTGCGCTTTAGGTACTTATCTGGTACTTAACTGTGAGAGGAGTGGAGCCAGCAGCCATTGTTGTTCCTAGCAGGAGGACTATTGTAATATTGGTCAAAACTGCACTGGGACCTGCAGGGCTGCTTGAGGGGAGTCAGGGGGGTCCTTCTTGGGTCGGACTGCGGCTGTAGTGGCACCCAGGCCTGTAAAATTTAACAAACGTCAGCTGAAGTACTGCTCTCAGAGACGGGCTGTTCTGTCACCTCGGTCAGGCCACGTCCCCCTTGACTAACCCTGGGAGAGTCTCGGCAGAGAGAGAGAGGGACCTGGAGAAGGATCTGCGCTATCGAGTGACGGTAAAAAGTTCAGGTTCACCTGCCTGCCAGCTGTGCTGTGGAGCCTGTCAGCTCCAACGCTTGGCCACCCCCATCCCCCCCCACCCCCGGGCTTTGCTGTGGGAGTCAGGTCGAGTCCAAATTGGGGTGAGAGCATCCTTGCGCCTCTCCCCTTTGTGGATTGCTCAAGTTGGCAGGATCTGATGAGGGTTCCCCAAGTTTACCCACAGGGATTCCTCAGCGATAGCTGTGAACGATCTGTTAATCTGTTAATTTTCCCACAACAGGAATGCTGTATCTTCCAGCCCTTGCCATGGTTACGCACTGTATTATCCAGCACCTGTCAAGGTTACACGCTGTATCTTCAAGCACTCGCTATGGGTACACTCCATATATCTTCAAGCACTTGTCATGTTTACACGTTGTATCTTCAAGCAATAGCCATACTTATGTGCTGTATCTTCAAGCACTTTCCATGGTTACCGCTATATCTTCAAGCAATTGTCATGGTTACAGGGCTAACATGCAGTTACTGACCAGCCCGTATCCCCTCCACACACACACACACACACACACACGCGCGCGCACACACACACACACCAAGTCATTAATTCATGATTTCGACCACAAAGTAGCACAACAAACAAACCCAGTTCACTGCTGCAAGGAAGGGGTCACTATGATATTAAAAAAAACATAAACCTGCAGGGGGGAGAGAGGAGGCAAGCTGGGTTATGACACTGCAGATCGGATACCAGCAGAAAGCTGGGTACAGCCAGACCCCCAGGCACACACGATCAGATCTGTGCAGCGGGAGGGAGATGAATTTAGACTCGTCCCCTCTTCTGTCACCTCTCCTCCAGACTCTGAGCCCCCCCACTTACTTTGCCTCTTGGCAGCTGTAATATAAAACACACTGTTCCTGGAGAAAAGTAAAACAACCGCCCCTTTAACATCAGATCAGAACATGCTCCTGTCAGACCTAACACGCCTAACCAAGAGCTACTATCAGCACTGCAGGGGTTCAGACAGTGAAAGAATTTAATCCCAGAGAAAATTAAAATGTACTCTGGTTGGTGCACAGAAGATTAATTAACGTTGTCATATTTGAGCATTTTTGTAATGCATCCGATTAAACACCAACTTTAAAAATTAAAAAAAAATTCAGCAGGCTGATTTGACAGGGTTAACACACCCACCCCCTGGTGTATGGACATGCAGTAGATATTTGAAAATAAAAAAAACTTACTACTGGCTGGAACATAGCATCAGAAAATGGGAATGTTCACAAAACCTTTCTTTCTTTTATTGGGAGCAGTTTTCTAATGATATAGATATTAAATAAAGGCATTAACTTAAAACTTCCATGTCAAAAAGGCATGCGCTTTTGGTTCAACAAATACTCAAGAATTCATAATAAACACCATCGGTAGGACTTGATTGTCACCAAAACAAAATTCATCTGACGTTTTTTGTTTACCCTTGTTCATCACATACACATAAATAATGCTTACCCTTTTTGGTAGACTGCAGTTTGCAGCAGGCAAATCAGAAGAGCAATGCCAGCAAGAAGCTGTCATTCAAGACAGTTGTGCCGAACACTACTGATAACGTTAAGCACGATAATGAACCACATCCAAATTTCCTTCCATTACAATGAACATCAGCAAAAGCAACTTCGAGCCATTTTATTGAGTCCAATCAACTGATCAATCATATCAATAACTTAGACCTAATCAATAACAACCCTTAGTGGTGGCAGTGTCCAATATGCAGTCGCCTCGGCTGGCCGTGACTTCCCATACCATACCGAGAAAGATGTCAGTCAACGATTTTCTGCGGAAGTCTGTGATGTCACCCGGCAGTTGGTGTGGACGGAAAGCGGTAGCGTTATCGCAAGGGGGGGTCTGGCTGCTGCTGATGATGGCGGTTTGGCTGCCTGCAAAGCTGCTGCAAACGCACCGGCCTGGCCGACCATCCAGGGAGCTGGCCGATCACTCTGAGGCCTACCGGCTGGCCGGGGCCCGGAAGGGGAGCGCTAGGCCCGAAAGCCTGGGGCTGGCCTAGTCGCTTATCCAGAGGAGGTAGGCAGGGGGCCGGACTGGAGGCGAGGGGGAGGCGGGGGAGGATGATGGCCGGGGTGAGGCCGTAGCGGAGCTGAAAGACACGCAGCGGACCCTGAGAGGAGAGGCCGTTGGCGGGAGGATCGTGCCGCTCGCCCGACTCCTTCTTGGCCTCGTTGAGGTTCCGTAGTTTCCTCCGCGGCCTGCACAACTCCTGGAGCTTCTCTGCCTGGGCGCGGCGGATGTGGTACGTTCTCCGGGAGCTGTGAAAGGACTCCAGGAACCCCTCCAGCGACATGCCACTCGCCATGAACTTCTCCAGGAGATCCTGTCAAAGTTGACCAACAAACAAAACATACGTATATACACTTCTGTAATTCACTCTGGAAAAAGGGTATGCTAAACAACTGTAATGTAAAATAAAAATAGGACTAGGTGGTCCAAAACACACCTGGCCACTAATTTCCCAGTCTTTTCTCATTTTTCAAGAGGCTCAGATGTGACGTGAGTTATCATGGTCTCCATGGAATTTAGTGTCTCTAAACAATGTGCACCGCTTTTTTATCTTTACATTTTTGGAAATTATTTTGTAAATGATCAGTTATATATTTGAATTGCTTAGCTTTTACCTCGGATTTCTCCTCAGCACGGACCACCTCTTCCTGGAGAAGACGCTGGGCCATCGGAGGGCCGTGTCTTTCCATGCACGCGTCTGTAGGGACAGGGCAAAGTCAGGTGGAGTGACACCGTAAATGGTAAATGGACTGCATTTACGGTACAATGGACGGAGTGTGGCACAGTGGGTAAGGAACTAGCCTTGTAACCGAAAGGTCGCAGGTTCGATTCCCGGGCAAGGACACTGCCGTTGTACCCTTGGTACTTAACCTGCATTGCTTCAGTATATATCCAGCTGTATAAATGGATGCAATGTAAAATGCTATGTAAAAGTTGTGTAAGTCGCTCTGGATAAGAGCGTCTGCTAAATGCCTGTAATGTAATTTATACAGCGCTTTTATCCAAAGCGCTTTACAATTGGTGCCACCCATTCACACACACACACTCACACACACACCGTACACACCGACATTCAACTAGCTGTGCTGGAAGAAGGAGAGAGCCATAGACAGCACACTACAGCGAGGCTGGTCAGCCCTGGTCCTGGTGCTTACAGAGGTGTAACCCAGAACTGGTTATTAATAAATTTTAAAAATAACTGAAGATACATGGGCTGGGCTGGGCTGGGCTGGGCTGGGCTGAGTGAAAGCACTGTTAGAAAGACAGCCTTGGGCGGTGGGTACACTCAAACCCCTATCTCAGTCTTTCATTTTCATGTGAAAACCTGCCTGTCGACTAGAACCGCTTCCACGGCACAGCAGGAGCAGCACCCAAATGCCGTTCCCGGGCCCCGGAGGCGAGGCAGGAGGCGATCTCTTCGCATTCGCGTTTCCAGCTGGATGAAGAGGCGATGCATCGTGGGAGCGTCATTTGACTAACGGGTGGTGTGCACATGCAAGGTGTGCACGAGTTAAAAGCTTCTTCTTACAGCAGCATTTATATCCAGAAAAAAAACAAAACACAGCAGGGCTACTCCAATGAGGGGGGTCTGTTCTAACTCAAAAGCTCCAAAAAAATGGCAGATAAAATGAAATCATGGATATGGCCGTGTCTTAATATCACAATGAAGATCATATCAACGAGCCCTTACAGCAATGCAGTCTTCTACCTGGAAAAGGTAACACAAACAAATAAGCAACCCTTCAGATGTCAGAAGTTTGATGGGAGGAGACACAAAAGCACCGTGGAACAGCTGACCTAGATTTGGAAAGGAGATGATTCAGATCCTTTGATTTCGCTCGTCTCGTGAGAACATGTGCTAGAGACTTCTCTTGTGAGGTAAATGGTACATACATTTCTCCATCTCAAGGTGGGAAGCAAACAACATGGAAGCCATCTTGGAGAGAGTGCGCTCATACTAGCTGGGGTAACCTACAGTCGTCTCTGACGGACAAACCACGTCTCCATTTCCAGAACCGAACCATTTCCAGAATCTCCATTCAAGAGCTGGTCAGGAGCAGATGTCTGCCGCCAGTCTACTGAAAAGGCTGCAATGCATTTTAATTACAATGAGAAAGCCACATCTATTCAGGTTTTTGGGTTCAGTGCTCCCAGATAAAGACAGGTAATAGGTTTTTCTGAGTGAAAGATAGCAAGAAAGCCCTGTGAAGAACAGCTCCTGGCCTTTCCAGAATACTGATCAGGATTGCAAACCAGCGATGACAAAAAAAAAAAAAAAAAAAAAAAAATATTCACGACACACTCTACAAACCTCAGTACAAACTGTCCTAAAAATATTTCCTTATTCACAGTAGCAAAAGAATGTCAGAAAAACGCCAGTTAGAGTATCACTAGAAGACTCACTGACAATAAATCACTCTTGACATTATCTCTTCTGACATCAGTGCTGCTAAGACACAGTACGCATGCAAGCTGAAAAGGCACTCGGCCCTCTGACAGACAGTTCAAAGGACACAAGGCTAAGCGGCCCTACTGCAATTGATCAACACTTTATAAAATGACAATTTCATATTTCATAATAAGATTACATTTTTTGGAAGCTCATTTGTGCCCACAATTTTTCTCCAGCATTTTAAGAACATACGACCCATCGCATTTGGCCTCTGAGAATGCAAATGCCTGCATATATCCCTGTGCAATATCGCAGGAAAAAGTCTGCATCCTGCCCACAACGGACACATTTAATCCTTTAATACACAATTACAAAGTCCTAAATATATGCCTCATAACTGCCAGTCACCTGCTGTGCTGAGCCTAGCAGGTTTGGTAGAGCAAACAAAAAATAACGCGTCGCGTTGTGTATTGAAACTTCCAATACAGTACTCAACTATATTAAGTGGTAAAACTAATAAATAAAAAGCCCAGAACAAGCGGCAGAAAGCCTGGTATTTCTGTTCAGAGAGCGAGGCAGGCAGGCACTGCGTCCCGATGGTTTACGATTAATGTTTTAACAGGATTTTGAACTGTAAGGAGTGAGGAAAAAATAGTTTGCATGGGCCCCGTTGCACAGCTTTACATTCTGCACTGCGGGACTGCTGCACTTATCAAATCCCGCCACATGCTCTCCTGAGAAAATCCGGAAAAACCGGCCACAGGAAAACTGTGCCACCGCATTCAAAACAGACGCTGAATGAGAAACTGGCAACTCGTCTCGCGAGTGACGAGCAGGGACCACAAACCGTCTCATATTGTCACCTCTCAGAACACGCTTAGGAGCCACACGGGTGTGAAATATGAAAGTGTAAAACATAAAGGCATGTAATAATTGTGTGTGCAGTTTCACCCAATGCAAAGTAGCTGGTTTGGGAATTTTATGTTACTCCTTGCTCAGCATTATTCAAAGTTATATTCCTGAATTTGTTGCATCTCTGACCCCAGGACAATGTACAACGTGTAATGTTTCAAGCATCTCAGAGGACACTTGATAATGCAACAACAGTAGTTCTACAAATCCTGACGCTTCTTGCTACTGTGAATGTTTTTTCCCCCTGCCACATTCTTTATTTTTCTAAATTCAGATATTTGTTGGGGGGGAAACTCTCTCCAAACACTACTGCCATAAACACTTTTACTTCCACAGAAAGTTACATCACACCCTCCTTCTATCACTGAACTACCTCTGTAGCTACAAAGGGAAGCATATGGAGGAACACAGATTAGTGCTAGAGGTCCTACCAAAAGCATGCAGTCAGAACCACCTGATCTAAGCCAGCAGTTCCTACTGCATCGCATCAAAGAGGTCAGATTCATCACAAAGGTCCTCCGTAGTCCCCAAAATTCCACATCTTAGCTTTGCTTGGAGAGGACCAAACCACCACAACTACCCAGACCTCCATGGCTTAGCACATTGAACAGCTGTTTGTCCATATTTAGCACATCTGCCTCTGCTTGTGCCATTACACTGGGATCAGCAGATATTGCCCATCTGGGAGAAACTAAGAAAGCTCCGCAAATCCAATTATGATGCCATTATGCCACGTCTGATTCTATGTCGGTTACCCACCATTTCCATTCCCATGGGCTGTGATCATTCGTACTGCAGCAGGCTGGAATGTTAGAACTTACGTCTGGAAAGGAAACTGTTTTAAAAAAACAAACTCTTTCAAGTCCTCTTTGCAAGTTGGCGCAGGACTGTCTGCTACATCTAATAATACATTTAATAAGACCGTTTATTTCCCAGTGACCACGAGGTCAGACGGAGAAGATGAGAAAGAAGATGACCACTCAATTTAACCCTACGGGTTTTATGGGATTATGCCGCTTTCTGTCCTGTTCTTTAACCACAGAACATCACAGCACACAAATTCATCATTTTTAAAAGAGACATTTTTTATGCGATCTATTATGTTTCAGCAAACGGTTTTAAAATGATGCAATATCTGGGCACAGTACCACCCAGCTCTACCCAGCTTCTCGTCCCCGATGCTCACCGAGTCGGCTTTGCTTCTCGCGGCAGGCGGCGATCAGCTCCTCCAGTTCCCGGTACTTCTCCGCCAGCAGCAGCTTGTGGTTCTGCAGACGCGGCCGTCGAGAGAGGTTCTCCTCCGCCAGGCCGCGATTGGCCGTCAGCAGGGCCTCCCGGTCCACCTGCAGGCCCTGAAACTGCGCACAAGGACACAAGGCTGGGCTCAGGTACTGCTCTCCTCTCCGTTGGTGTGTCACAAAAGCGGCCCAACCCCAGCCCAGCCCAGCGTCCTTCCTCCTGGGCTTCTGTGGGTCACTGAACCATGTGAGGAAATGCAGCGATGATTAACTGAGCGTCACCACGAGCACATGACTCTGGAGTGACACAAGGAAACGCAAGCAGAAGTTAGCCTACGAGCAGTAGGCTAGTGCACAGAAAAATGTCAGCAGTTTAAAAACAGGCAGAGAGGTGAAGAATCTTCTGGAAACGTAAACTTTTTTAAAACCCGTAATAAGTCTCTCCAAACTGACCATAGAAGAGAGTTGCTTTAGTTGTTTAATCCAACAGTTACATTCATCTGCACCCTATGCTGCTATGAAATGTATGGCATGCAGGACCCCACCCCACATCTCCCTCTCCACGATGACCACATTGCTGGGTCCTTCTGTGAAGCTCTTTCTAGAGATACTACCCTGCCTGACGGCACTATTAATCCGTTAAGAAATACCAGAATGCGCATGCAAACAATATATTTGATTATAATGCTAGCAGCGCATCTGGCGACTCCACTTGATGGCAGTGATGAAGTTGGCTGGGACAGCTGAGCATAAAGAGAAGATGAGAGAAACACATAAATCATGACTAAGAGTTTCTGTAGCACACAATCCACTCTGCTCCAGACCCACACGAGAGAAGGTGGTTTGCTGCCCACAATATGCTTTGATGTGGCCCTGCCAGCCAGTAAAAGGATCTGGAGGACCAAGGGTCCCTTAAAGAAGGAGTTTTCCCACGTTTCCACATCACTGTAAAACCTCAGACCTAAGTGTCGACAGTATAAAACAAAATGGCTTCTTTTTTATTGGAAGATTTGCTTTTGAGCTGAAACTCTTTCGGCACGAAACCTGTGAATCACAAGAACATAACCAGAGGCGTTATCCATAAAAATAGAAGAGCAACGTCTGCACGTGTACACAAGCAATTCATTTTATTTCTGACTCAAAAAAGAAGAAGCTTGTATTAAAATTTACCTTTTGGATGAGTACGCAGCCATAAGTGCACGGGAACCAGACTGAACACAATACACAAAGGATTAATAAGATTGATTACAGAATCTATTTCCACTAGTGTTCCGTGATCAGAATGAGAAATACACTTTTCACTGATATTAAGATGATAATGTTTTCCTCACTAGCACTGGGATGCTTTTTTTTTTTTTGGTTTGCGATTTTATTCCACGCAGTACAATTTATACATGGAAAAGCTTACGGGATCCATAACGGGAGGTGCATCAGAAAGTTTCCCAGACAACAGTCAGTGAACTTCAGGGAACGTCGAGCAGACGGGAAAACTTTCGAATAGCCATTTTACGCATGCAGCATTCGAGACTATGAAGAGGTTTCATCACTGGCTAATAGTGTTGCCACTCTAGGACTACATCTGTCCAAAATAGGCCTTGTAACCAGCCTCTAAAAGTGAGTTGCACTTACTCTCCACAAATGCACTCGGTGAGGGGGACCACTGAAGACGTACCTCTTAACAGCGAGCACTCCTCTGAACCGCAGGTTTTAATTAACCCCCAATTCAGTTAACGACCCCCCAAAACAACACTTCACCCCAGCTGCGGCGCTGTTGGCTCCACTCGTCCCACTTTGTGTGCAGCAGGCTAAATGAGACTTGTTCCAGCCAGCATATGGTTTCAACAGAAACGTTCACAGACGGGGACGGAGATCCTCTGTTTTGCCGCAACGCTGAAGTCAGGCGAGAGAACGCCTCCTCGCATTTGGCATAATGGACCCGGGGCTTTGTTCTCCCTCTGAACCAGAACACTACGAATCCACACAGTGCGGTAATCATGCAGCATCCAAAGCCAATTATGCCACTGGTTTTGCGCACGTGTGTGGTAAATTAACGATTTAACGTTTGGATATGAGGGCGCGCTCAGGCTTGCCAATCACACCATTCCCTCAAGCATCCATCGGCTCTGTAACGTCAATTTTTGTGTTCTCTCCCCCTCAATTAGGCTGCTGAACTAATATTATCCACTATCCCATCAGCAACGGAGGCCAATATAATCTACACAGCATCTCAGTTTGTTTACTGGAGACTGAGAAATAAACCATCATACACAGGCTAATCAACATACTACAGAAGCCTACAGTATTTATTCTGCATATAGTGTCCATGTCTCATTAAAATGAGTAACGGCAGCCCCGTATCAGATCTTGATACCGGACTAGCCTACCACACCAGTTTCCAAATAGCTTATTACTAAATATAGTGCAGGAGTTATTAATACTAGCCACGTAGAGAGCGACTGCTTCTTAAATTGGATTGATGATGAAGAGGTCAGGGCCGAGGTAATGCGTTTCGGCCAAGCACTTCGAGTAATTATTAACTGACCTTCATTTCAGACAAAGACATAAATTCAAACAAGTACTTTCACGCATTCTTAAATAACCCTTAAGTCCGAAAGAGTCACAATCGGTGTTGTTCCTTAATTGCTTAAATGCAAATATCCTGTTTCCTTGTCAACTTCGCCGTCATCGCTTTGATTCATAGCGAGATAAATCTCACTAATATTCTATTTGGGGTTGGGGATGGGGTTATAAGAATTTATTCTGACCCCATGCGCAGGTAAATTAACTTTGTTCCAAAATGTGGCGTGGGGATATGCTTAGATACTTCAACTGATCGCGCAAATATGTTTAGACGGCAAATTAGTGCACTGAGCAAACTCAAAACGAAATTTGAGCAAGAAGGCTCGGTACGGTTGTCTGTCTATTACTGCCAAAGAGTCAGACACAATCTGTAGCATCAGGCGTAGTTCAGTCTTAATTTACCATCAGAAAACACAGAAACTAGTAGTTAACAATTAGACTGCGCTCATCCAAACAAAGCTTCGCAAGTCTGAGTTAATAAAAAGAAATAGCCTACTAATAAACCCAGCTACTATGAATATGGGTAATTTAGGATTACTAGCAAATAATAATAAAAATCATAATGTACAACCTTTTGACTGAGTCTGATGATCTGGTCCATTGTTCCTTCATCTTGTAAAAGCTCCCGGAGCTCATTGGTGTTGAGAATCCTAAACTGATCTGGGTTAGAGTTTAGGTCTCGACTGCGGGACATCCTTCGCTTGTTGTTCAGATGATACAGCACACAGGTCGACCCTGTTCCAACTTGTCACCGGAAAATGACAGACGCAGACGCAAAATTGTTGGTAATACAAGTTACATGGCAGCCGACCACAAACGAAAGTCTCACTGTTGCCCGAGACAACGCTAGTTTCTGCATTGCGAGTGTCACACTGGCTTCGTTTAGTATATGTAATGCCGCGGACAGCCGCACGAATGCATGGAATAAGATTAACCCTTTATCGAAACACATGAAATCGTGTGAAAAAGAATACAGCGCGCAGTCGTCTCGAAGGCATATGCTGTAGTTCTATAATGTACCCTGGCGCTGACTAGCTGTATCAACAGGTTAAATATGAATAGTTTTTCTGCACCAAGGTGTCCAGGGATCTGTGTTTATTACATTTTAATTGCAGTACATTAATCATTTAGCACATGCCCTTATCCGGAGGGTCTTACAATATGACATAAGTGCTTTCATTTAAGATACAAAGTGTATCTCATTAAAATCCGAGTAAATTATGTTTTATTTTTACCAATTCATTCACCTTAGACATATTTAATGTACTTACATAGACTTTAATGCGGTACAATTTTCTTCCCAGTTTTAAGGAGATTGTATCACCTGCAAAATAAAAGCTTCAACCTTATCAGCTTTGACGGTTTGGCCTTTAAAGGTGGTGCAAAGAAAGGCCGCGTGCAGTGGGCAGGTGCACAGAGCATGATTCTAATGTCTGTTGCCAGGGAAATGGAAAATGCGAAGGCAAGCTGCAAGAAGATAGAATAACAAGTGCACGGAATCATTTAAGTTCAACAGGGAAATTGTACTGTATTTCCACCATCTGGCGTGTCCCTGTGTATGAGGGTCCTGGTAAGATCGTCCCAGCATGTTAGAAGAGCGCCACCTTGTGGAGCCTAGTTCTTTCAGCACACAACACGATAAAAACATAAACAAAAACGTTAATAATTTGAAAGGGCTACCCAGTCTTATAACTTAATTGTTACCATTGAGGGATTGTTTACTGTGCCTAGTTTCTGACAATGCATCACATAACCCTCCAAATGGAATTATGGCCATGGATGCACAAGAACAACGATACAGATGCATCATCTTTCAAAGTATGGCAGATCTCTTCAAGTGCTGCATCAACTGCCTGCTATACTGTTTTCAGTATGAAATTGAATATTTAATCAGGGATTCTACCACCCGCAGGGCTCTCTGAAGGAAAACAAGCGTCCATCAACAAGGATTATGAACAACTGCGCGTTCAGAGACTGAAAATGCAGAGAAAGGCTTAAGCAAAGTTGCGCACCAGGGCAAGAAAATCTTTCTGTGATAATTCAAATCCAACAGAATTAATGAGTCCAGTAGGAATAAAAGGTACTCTGTCAGAGTGAACAGAATTTTTATGTAAATTCTGTGCAACTGTAGCTGTAAACGCCTTCCAGATTAACTTAAAAAATAATTACACTCATATGATGGGGGAAAAAAATTAATGCGTACAGTGCAAAAGTTTACACCCTTCCTGGATAGGGTGTGATGAAAATATATTTTATGTCGTGGTGTAGTTCGTTGGGGGGTCAGTTTTAATGGCAGCGGATGAAAGGGTCTTCATGCCTTCCAGGAGCTTGTTGATGTCAGTTTGCTGCCGCTAAGGATGATGGGACTCCGCGCAGTCGACGTGCTTCATATCTCAAGCTGTGAAGGAAACAAGGGCCAATCAGCACCAGCCTGACCACTGTTATTAATCGCACAGCTCCACGAGAGCACGCCGCATACCGCAGCACGGCACACCGCTAAGAAGGGCTGTTTTAAAAGGGAAATATTGATGAGACCGCTTTCAGACAGGGTAGCGCTGAGATAACGTTCAGTCTTAATCTCCAGGACTTTGATAGCTCAAGGACAGCGAGTTGAAAAATTGTTTACTTGGAATCTGCTCAGCTTTTGCTCCAATTAATTTTATTTATTTTATCATCGCAGCTTCGTATAGCAACACTGAGTATTTCCCTGACTATTTGTGGGAACTAATACTATGGGAAATACTGCAAAACTGGTCCACTTTGACTAAGTTCTTGCTCTATTCAGAATAATGATGTTATCTCGAAAGTGCAGGCCAGGACAGAGATGACAGGGGTGTACACATTTGTAAACATGCATCACAGATTGGATAAAAGAAAGAGTAATGGCATGTCATGATTTGACAGACAGCTCAGTAACGCCTCACCTGTCCACTGTCAGCCAGCAGTCTCTGGGCCCTGATCCTTCTCCTCAAACACCAGGATCTTCAGGCCCAACTGTAATGGCACAAAACACAGTGATGACAGACAGCTCAGGAGCTTTTCCTCAGCAGCACTACTAAAGGGGAACAGGAAGTCCATCACATACAGTACACCCCTAAAAATAAAGATCCTCAGGAGCTAGTGTGCACATAAAGACAGATTACCAACGTGCAGACGACTGGATGAACATGGTCCTGGAGACCAAAGCCCTGAGCGAGCCACCATACTGCTACAGTCTATATAACGTTCCATAATGGCTAGAATAGGCCATTAAACCCAACAACTGCCATTTTCATACCACTACAGTGTGACCTAGTGCTTGGTTTAACCCACAAACTCGATGGTATCTAGCACAGTACCAAGCCTGGTCTTGAATACCCCCAGTTTCTGCCACTGCTCCATGACCTGGCAAGCCTAGCATAAAACTATTTTTAAAATGTCAAGGTAATTTATAATAAATCTATTCAGAGGGATGAGATCACAGTTACTGATCATCATTATCCAACACGGCAAAAGACACGTTTTGAGTGTTATTAATCAGCTCATAGAAATCCATCCACCTTAAAACTATCAACAAAACATCCAGTGCAGTTAACATTCAAAGACCTAATGCATCATGGTTCGAGTCCTCGTCTGCCTTTTCCCAGCTATAAATCCTAACCCCATGGTATTTAGAGTCATTTCTCTCAGGCAAGAATAAAGCACCGGGTTTGGCATATGACTAATGGCTATCATTACACTGCTATCGTTTGCATTTCTTCAGTTGTCCATTCATCCCCATTCATCTGGGCTGAAGCTTGCCATGTAAAATACAAATAGCCATATTTCAGAAAGAGAAAACACTGCGTGGGTTTCACGCAGTGTTATATTCAGCAAGGCTCAACTTCTCTTTAAACATATAATTTTGAACTGCATTACATCGAGTACAAAAAGTAAAACATATTTTCTTAATGATAGTATTTGGAAAGCCGTTTGCACACAAGAGCCGTGATTTTCATTAACGAGAAGAGCAGGGGTAATCAGTCTTCATGCACACCATCTAGAAATTCATTAAGTGAAATACTGCTCCTGTGAAAACTCCTGCAAGGCCACCCCGAATCGCCATCATCCCGAGTTTCCTCTCTAAATGTGATCAGCCGGAAAGAGTGTGATGGACAACACCCAACATTACAGCGAGACAATACGCGATATATCAAAACACTGCTTGCCCTAATCCCCGTGACCCGTCTCAGAAGACTCCGCAAACTGACCAATGGAGACTGAACGCAAGGCTGGTCTGCAAGGCAATCTGCTACAATTAACACACACACACACACACACACACACACACACACACACACACACACACACACACACACACACACACACACACACACACACACACACACACACACACACACACACACACACACACACACACACACACACACACACACACACACACACACACACACACACACACACTGCACTCAGAATGGACACAGCTGCAGCCATTACCTGTGGAGGACCAATGACATCATCATGCAGCGGCAAAGCAAGATTCCACACGGCAGCTTACCAAGAGACCAACGCAGCGGAGAAGAGGCTTCTCTTCCCAACGAGCACGTTAAGAGCAGCACCAGGTGCAAACGATGCTGTTAAGGGCCACCAGCACCTTCCTTTACAAGTCATTATGCTGAAAGCATGCAGTTCTTTCAACTGTACCCGTTCTGAATGCATGCTTTTCTTTTAACTGTACCCGTTCTGAATGCATGCTTTTCTTTTAACTGTACCCGTTCTGGTGATTTTAAACGACAGGTGGACGACTTGTCCAAAACCCACAATACATATCCCATTCCATATGTGCAATGTTATAGAATGCAAATGCACTGATCAAGCAGAATTTATTTTAAAAAAATAAATAAATAAATAAAATTAAAATCCAAAAATAGGCTACTCAATGAAGATGTTTTTGAGTTAACTATTTTAATCACAGCTCTAACACTTTGTAAGCAAAAAAAACAATTGTTTGTTAAAATCTCTTATACATCTTTCAATAATTAAAATTTTCAGTCACATTGTATAAAGAGCAACTCCATAAGGCCCCCTAACAACATACATATCATATTAAACATGGTATCACTACCTCTTAAAGCATTCACAAATCTAACTGCGGATAGCAGAACAATTTCTAGCAATGTTACATGTGCATATGCTCTATGAAGGCCTCAGGAAGTTACATTAAATACAAAGCGTGACCAAATTCTCTTTGTAAACCACATACTCAATGCTGACAGTGTCACCGATTGTTATTGCAAGTACAACTAAACCAAGCGGCCGTTTTGGATAGTAAAATGTAACTTTAAGACAGCATGGAGTATTCTGTATTTGCACAAAAAACGGTCCTAACGAAATGATTCCATAAACCACGTTCCTCAAAGTTTACATCTTCTTTTCCAAGTGGATTACCGATTTTGGTTACAGTGTCCGCTATAGGCCAGTTTTTTTCCCCTCCAACAATCATTCATGGGAATAAAAACATGGTTTGAAAAGCAGAAGTAGAAAAAATGACAGACATTTGAAAACTTAAATCTGTGGACATAGAGTTTACAACCATGTGCCACCATTCATTCGGGATGTTATTGCAGTCAGTGAAATCATTTGTCTGAAGTTTTTCCAATACTTTTAAAAAGAGAAGAGAACAAAAGCAGGATCCAAGTCATAAAACTGCAGACAAATTAAAATAGACATGTTAACCGAAATCTTCAGCAACAAGCTGTGAATTTATGCACAAAACACCAATAAGATCGCATGGCACAAACACAAGACAGTTCTTGACAAACAAGAATTTCTTTATTTTATGTGGAAAAGCAAACTGCCATATGTCACGGAATTAAATCCAAGGTATATGCTGGAATTACTTCATTTTTAGATGCACAACAATTAAATAAAATATCAATACATTTGTTTAAGAATATAACAGGTAATCTTTAAACTTTCAAGGTTATGATGGGGTGGGGGCAAGGGGGGTTATTATTGATATTTTAAACATAAGCATACAATGAAGACACCAAATAACCACGGTCCTGTGATTTTATTTTCCATTTGAGCAGACTGCACAAATAAAACTGGCAGGAGTGGGAGGGTATATGAGGTTTTTTATATTCATTCTCTGTACAGTTGATACAGTGACCTAGAACACCACAACATCCAGCACACACAAACCTCAGCACAAGAAAGATGGGTCAGTGGGTTCATACAGGATTCAGAATAGTCTTTTCCCTCCTCAAAAAAACGGAAATGGTCTCTCACAAGAGCACTGTATACAGCACAAAAAAAACAAAAAACAAACTCATATGTTACATATGGAGTGAAAAAAACAAACAAACAACAAAAAAAAAAAAACTGAAAAACAAAGACTTCTACATGGTTAACTACCTGTATAGACTGGAAATGAATTGAAATTGCATTGATGTATGCATGTTAAATAACTCCAAACAGCTAGGCGGCTTGTATTGAATATAGTTTTATTACTTAGTGTTTCTAGTTGAATTTACGGAAGCGATAAGAACACTGTAAATTTTATTTTTCTGGATATACAATAACCAAAATGCCTTTTTACGGACAGACTGACCAAGCTGCTCAGACACACTGAAATGGAGATTCTACATGGGTTTCTTCTCACTACAGAGTGCAAATCGGATGCTGCAGAAACAGACGCCGCAGAAGAGACTCGATCTCTTCATAACACAAGCCCTCTTTTTCAGCGCATAAACCATTCCCCCCTTGTGAGGGGTTAAAAAAAAAAAAAAAAAAAAAAAAACAAACAAAAAAAAACGTGAGACAAAACGAAAACATTCAAGCAAAAATACGTAAAAATGGAATGTTAAAAAAGAAACCTTGAGGTCCGATTCTTTCAATAAACAGTAAAAAAAAATTAAAAATAATAAGGAGTCCTTCATGAGAGTTTAAAGGAAATGATAAGGATGGTAGTAAATAACTGAGAAAAATAACTGCAACTTTGCTTGTTGGAACAGTGTCCCCTGTGGTGAGTAGAAGACCTTAATGAGCTGGTGATGAGCTGAAGGAGACGGGGGGCGGGGCTCCGGGGGGGCGGGGCTCCAGGGGGGCGGGGCTCCGGGGCGCCAGGGCTCTCACATGCTGTAGCCGAAACCCGGCTGGGGGGGGGGCTGGCCGTACCCGGCCGGCGCCGTGTAGCCGTAGCCGTACGCCTGCTGGGGGGGCACGGCTACGTTGGGTCCCGCGGTGAGCATCAGCTGGGGCGTGCCTGGAAACGCAGGTGTGTTCGCATGCACACACACACACACACACACACACACACACACACAGACACATAGACACAGACACGTGCACACACACACGGACACACACACACAGACGCACACAGACACACACACACAGACACACACAGACACACACGCAGACGTACACACACGCAGACACACGCAGACACACACGCACAGACACATACACAGACACATACAGACACATACACACGCACACACACGCACACACAGACACATACAAACACACACACAGACACACAGACACACACACACAAATACACACACAGACACAGACACAGACACAGACACACACACACACAGGGACAGGCAGACAGAGACACACAGACATACACAGTCAAACTAGAGACAGGCAATTTGAAGGCATACTACACAGGCATGCCTGCTTATGAGTGGGTGGGGTTGAAGATGGAGGAGACTTCTTTGTTTGATGCACGCAGGCTAAAAATCCTGCATAGTCTGCCTTTAAAGTTTCATATCTACAGACTGAAGCTCTGTGATTCACCACTATGGGTGGGACAGTCATGCACATTCTACTACCTGAAATAGCACATATCTAAACATTAAAGAATAAATGTTAGTATTCAGTCAAATTCCTGGGCCCTGTGTAATAATCCTACCAGCGCAGAATATCATGCTAAAATATACTGCGGAGAAATATAAAATAATTTGGCAAAACACTACTAGTCTTCCTTCCTACTTTTCTAGTTTTAACACAAATTTAACAAATATTTTCAAACATTCAATCACCACGATTTAAAGGTACAGTACGCAAGTTTAGAGAAACAAGAAACGTTTCATTCCTGCCACTTGTCACCAGTCACATGTAGCGACTACTTTAATGTTCAGGCTTTCAAGATCTGCATGTCAAATTCAGTGGAAAATATACTTTAAGCCTGAGTTTGGAGGTCTAGCTTTAGCACTCTCATGGGTAGTCAGAGACCAGAATTTTTCATCCCATAAGAGGTTTTAATGTATTGGTATCTATTGGGAAGTGAAGGACATGTAACCAAAATATGAACAAAAGTGTTCTGAAACAAATTTACATAACACACCTTTAACCAACATTGGAAAACAGTTCCACTAAATCTACAACCATGAAGCCACCCTAGAAAATTCTCAGCAAAATTTCCTAAGAAGAATATTTTGATTCAATTGCCACACTTCACAAATGACATAATGTAACGTATCAGATAAGACCTGGTTTAATTATACTCGGCAATATTCCAAAAATGTAATTATTATTTATAGTTTTTTTTGGTAGCTACGTGTCTTTTAGAGGTCTGATCCCATGGCATAATGAACAAACAAGCCATGCCACCATGCGCTAGTGTGTTAAAGTCACACCACTGCAGGCAGAAGCAGTGTAAAAAGCTAATTAGCAGCAGTCATCGGAGGGGTGGGGTTGGGGGGGGCGCTTTACCGTAGACAATGGGCTGCGTTTCAGTGTTCTGCTCCTCCTCTTTCCTCAGCGACTCGGAAGCGTCCAGTTTGTCCACCTGAAAGAGTTTTGGAGGGAAAGTGAGGCGACGGATGTGGACGGTGGGGAGGGGGGGGGGGGGGGTCAACATTCCCATGAGAACTGCTGGAAAAAGCCTTCATTTGAAACCCCGGTGTTGTTATTGTTGTTAACAGACCACAATGACTGGGATGGATGGGACCATTCGTAATGCAGGAGGTGGAAGCCCTTCCTTCAGAAGGAAGAGCTCGGAGCTTTGAACGTTACAGCCTTGGTGCCTGATGCTGGCACCATGCGTTTAACCAAGGGTGCCTCTATGAATAAACTTTTCCACTGTCTCAACACCTCCAACTGAGTCATAAATAAAGGATGTGCAGTCTACTGCTCAATAAGGAAACTTTATCCAAGTTTGAAGGGGGGGGGGGTAAATGCATAGGAAATGGTCCCACCATCAAGCCACCACCTTTTTGTTTCATTTTTATATTGATTGGAACTGAATGTAGAGAACCAAACCCATAGAATGGATAAAGTTCTCCCAACACTTCTGCAACATTAAAGCAACGACAAAACTGTTGCACTGCTACAGAAGTGCTGAGATACTTGAGTTAGCTGGAGGAACTGAGTGTTGAACAGTGAACTTTCATCGCGAGGGGAGTTCCTGTGCTAGCATCATAGCATGTCCCATTAAACTAGTCCATTCATTTTAAAACCATCACGCACGTGTTTGCCCCTTAGCAAGTCGGATTTATGCTACTGTTTTTCAGGGTAGAATAAGGTCAAATACCTTTATTTGGAAGGGGGAGGCACTATCATTTTATACTAAAACCCTAGACCTTCTCATCTCCAGCCTTGTGCTCTTTCCAAGACATCTGATGCTGCCAAAAACAATCTCAGCTCAATGTCAGCGTTACCAGGGAAAGGATATCTTAAGGGGTACATCCGAACTAGTTCAGTATAGCTGGGCCTCAACTGAAAAGACGTTTATATCACGACCTAGGGAACAAGAAGCATAGCACAAGGTTCGTAAGCGGTTAGGAAAAGATCGAATGGGTTTGAAATATTTGCAAGAGTTCAAGCGGGTGGCAAGATGTCTTGAGCTAGCAAAGCAGTGAGGAGCAAATAATCCTAATATATCCTGGATATTTAAAGAAAAACTATTTTAGCTCAATGAAATGTAACATCTGGGTCTGAACTGTGTGCAGTCCAACTCCAAAAAACAAAAACAAATAAAAACCCATTTGCTCTTGGGCTGAGTCTTTGAAACTGGGTTCAGTTCCCTACATGCTTCTCCTTAAACACCAATTAGTACGGTTCTGTTAAAAAGGCTCTTCCAGAGAAATCTGAACAGGCGCGACGGTTTGAGGGAGGAAAAAACACATGCGAGTAGATGTGTTACTGCGCTGTTAAAATGTGTGCATGAGAGAGGGGGAGAGGCGAAAAAGTGTCCAAAGCAGAAAAAGTGAGGAGCGGATGATGGTTGTTATTAATCAAGGCCATTCAAAAAGGGAGGCTTCAGAGAAGCAGGCGCAGCCAAACAGCGATGCCTCCTAGCCTCTCAAAGACAGTGCCGCTATTGCTATGGAAACGGGCAAGACATGCCGCTTTAAAAACAGAAGTAGCCTGTGTTTCACACTCCGCAGGGCTGTTACCAACTTTTACACACACACACACACACACACACACACACACACACACACACACACACACACACACACCTCGTCTCTGCCTGCACAGTTAGTGAAAGCCCATCCTTCTCAGTTCCTGTGGCTTTTGTCTTTCACAGGAACTTATCTTGCCTACCTACCCACCCACTGAAGGACTCATACAGCCAAAATAAACTCATTCTTAATTGCGTGTCATTAACCCTGATGATCATTTCTTTCTTTATCTTTTATTAAGCCAATGCAGTACCCAGACTGTTTCTTCTCCTCCACCTTGGCCACATCCAATTGCACCTCTAGGCTAGTCCTTCCCTGTCATATCTAGAGTGCAGAGAGGAAAACTGCCAAACAGGATCCACCACCTCCATAACCTACGGCCCACCAGCTGAGCTGGATCAGATTCATGCGTAGATGATGGTGCTGGCAGATTTCAGGCAGTCGCTCCACCAGAGGAGATCACTACTGTGTATCACACATGGACAAACCTGCTGACCAATACCAACGTTCCTGGGTGACCCTACGACCAATCAAGCGCCGCTCTGCCGGGCTACCAGCGTGGCACCATCTGGACTGGATACCAACCCATGGGGCGCATCTACACAGTCTTATACAATAATTAACCGAAAAAAATCATACATGACATTTAAAATAAAATATTTGAACATCTGTAGAGGCCACAAAAATTAAGATGAATATCTGAGAAGGGTGGTCACTTCACGAACAGACATACATTCTTGACCTACGTTTTTAGTGAAACCGTCTAATGCAGTCTACCACTGGTTTCCAGTCCTTGGCACGTGCCATTGTACATGTCTAACCATTACAGACCATTCAATTTTTCCGCAATTTAGGGGTCAAACTCTGACCCACCAAAATGCTACTCAAACTGCATTCATGCTACAGAATCCAGACATGACACGATTGAGGTATAAAAAATTTAAGACAGATTTTCAATGTCATGCAAACCCTGTGTGCCAACATGCCCAAGGCCCATAATCAGAAATGGAACCAGGGTTCCTAAAAAAAATTAAAGGACTGGCACAGATGCGGTCTGAATAGCTGGAGACAGGGTCTCTACGGTCTGCCAAGTTCAGCCGGGTTAAAATGAAGAAAGCGGACTGGGAACCGTCAGTAGACCGCAGCAGCAACACGGTTGTACGTTAACTCTCCTGGTGCTACAGACTTCATTAGTATCTACGGGTTCTATAGGGGAGTGAGAAGGCTATGGCTCCTCCTGTGCTAGGTCAGGGTTCTAGAGGAAACTGGGAGGCACTAGTGGAACATGTGGGTTTTTTTTTTTTTTTTTTTTTTTAGAAGCAGCAGTGTGACATGGGAGAGGACGACTCATGCAGATTCCTGAGGTTTCACTCCTCCGGACTAAAAACAAAATGCAGAGGTAAGAATCGACTTTTTCACCTTTTCCTTAATCGCATCAACCTGTAAAGGAAGTCAGAGGAGCAGCTTAGAAAAGAAATTTTAAAAAAATAGATAAATAAAAACATAACGAAGAAAATAATCAAGACTGCATTTAACTCAGCATTGGAAAAAGCAAGAAAGACAACAAACAGACGCAACACAACCATGGAGGCGTAAAATACTTCTAGAAAAGAGCATTAAAAATATACAAACGTGAGGGGGAGGGAAAGCTGCCATTTAAACAGCTTAAGCACTTAATGAATTCTGTTTTATACACCAAGTGCTACTGTTGCGCACGATCTTTAATTGCATTAGACCAAAGCTGTTAAACGGCAGTTCGGGGGGGGAGGGGGGGGGCGGCACACAATGGTGTACGTGTTTCAGCAGTTTCCTTTCGATGGGCAGCCAGTTCAGGCTTTAGAGACACTGCGGCCCTCTGGGACTTTGTGTTTGAATCGCTCTTATTGGAGAGTGCTGTGGCACTGAAATATAAATATGGTCTGGTGTCAGCTCTGGAGCGCTCAGGCCTTCCTGGTTTAAAACTCATGGTGCCGGATGAGAAGATAAAATTCTTGAACCTAAAGAACTTATCCATCAAGATCAAGACACTGGAAGGTGACGGAAAGTGCAAATAAAATAGTTACCAGTTGTACCGTGCACCTCTAAAATGCATAAAAACATTTTTTAAAAATGTTTTTAAAGTTTCAGTAGGAAAATTCTGTGTGATGAACACATTCATTATTTTATCTTTTTTTCTTGCAAGTGATGAATGCGGAATACAGCCTTATCTTAAGGCTTCACTGATTTCCTCATGTACGTGTTACAGCTCTCCTCCATGGGGAAAGACGCAATAACAAAAATAAAACATGAAAAATTCAAAAGAAGGAAAGCACAAAGCTTCAGCCTGCTGCAATAAAAGTAAGAGGCGGGTTTGTGCAAGGCGAGGGCTTAGAAGGCAGACATTTTAAAAAGCTGAGGGGGGGGGGGGGGGGGGCTGATGCACAGAGAACTCTCAAAGACAGCACAGGCCCCGACATGAGAGAGGGGCCGCAGGGGAGGGGACATCCTGCTTTTGTGTGTGCAGGGACTCGTTACACAAGTGTGGGAACAAAGGGAGCCAGTCGGGGAAAACCAAAACGAATGTGGGTTCCAGGGGGAGATGCGGGTAACATAACTGATCCCTACCATCCCCCCCCCCCCCCATCCCATCCCCCCGTCCCACCCCGAGCCCCCTAACGCAGCTGACTTACCTTGCTCAGGTACTCCCTCATGACCTGGATGAAGTAGGGCATGGAGAAGTCCATGATGTTGTGCCTCCAGGCCGTCTCCAGGACGACGTCGGGCCGCAGGAGGTCGTAGCAGGTGAACAGGCAGGCGGCGAAGCACTCCTTCTTCCCCTCCTGCAGGAACCACTGGAGCAGCTCCTCCGCCAGCTCCGTGTCCTTCGACTCCGACGCGTACTGCATTGCATCCTGGGAAGGCCAAGCAAGAGGTCGAACGGCCGCCTGAATCTCTGCCGTGGGGCAACCATGCTTTACCAAGGAAGTTTTTACAGTCTTTTTTGGTTCATCCCAAAAAAGTTTGCGCACTGACAAGGAACTCTGTTCATTTGTACATTAATAATCAATAAACTGCATAGTCCCCACTCCTACAACTTTTGTACAAAGGGGTTTTTTCTTTTAAAGGTTGAAAGATATAGAATTTACTGCCAGACTATTTTAAACAGCTTTCAACCCTGGAGATTTTCTTAACAGATGTGTTATACGAGATGCATTTGATTCCATAGTCATCAATCTCGCATAGCACATCTGTTGAAAGTTAAAAGATAGAGGATTTAGTGCCAGCTCATTTTAAACAGCTTTGGAACCCAGATGTGTTATACGAGATACATTCGATTACATATTGATAACTACTATTCTGCGTTGTTTTAAACATGCTTTTATCAATGCCCATCTGGGGAGGAAATGCTAGAAATCAGCCTTGGCCACACACACCATGTACACAACACACTGGGTGCTTGTTTTTGACAGCATGCCAATGATTTACTGCATTTATCCACAATAAATACATGAGTAAACAATAAATAAATGAAACCGAGGCGATTCTCTGAGCCACTCAGGAGCTGAAGAAGAGAGGGCAGAATGAAGGGCACCTTGTAGAGCTTGTCCTTCTTGCAGAGCTCCACGCTCTGCTTCCAGCGGTTGTTGCCCTTGAAGAGGTAGGCGGCGATTCTCCTCAGCTCGATCAGCTCGTGCTTCTCCAGGCTCTGGGCCAGCGAGATGTTATCAAAGTTGTCGTAGGCGTCTATGGATGTGCGCAGGGCCTGGGGTTTGAGGGGGGTGGGGGGGGGGGGGGGGGAGGAGTCATTTTCACAGAGCTTCTATAGCAGAACTCAAGGACATTTTTTACAAGCATCTGATTTTGACCCCTCCACCACACTTTGTCAGGGACACAACCAAACTTTTTAGCCAGGCTTCTCACTGTACATGCATGCATATATTCAGAAAAGACATCTTTCGTGAAAAGTCATAACAGAAAAACAAGTGCCTTCAAACTCTCTCAACCAAATTCGAATTCGGACCATGCTTTTTGTCCAGTCAAAGACAGTCTCCAGAGCATATGGAGGGCTCCATTTGGTCTCTAATTACACTGATGCCTCTACCAGCTCACACTCACATCACACAATGTTTAAGGACACAGTTTAAAGCTCAGACCTGATAATCTTCTTCTGCGATAAAGAGGTTGTTAAGTGCTTCATTGACGGACTTGTTGTTGTGGTTCTGTACGGACCTCAGGTAAGGTTTAACCAGTGCAAGTTGCTTGACCTGGTGAGAGGAAGTTCAAAAAAATACTTTACTTAAAATACGCTTCAATAAGCAAGCTGATGTAACACACACACACACACACAAGTACTTAATATTCATTAGGTGACACCAGTAGGGGGCAGTCTTACAGTTCACTGTGCACTGTGCTTACAGTTCACATGGGGCGTTGTGAGAGAAAGGTTACCTTGGTGAAGAAGTTGACCGCGCGTGTGTGGTCGAGCCGGGGGGACAACACGACCAGCAGGTCGTTGAGAAGCAGCGGTTTGAACTCCAAATAAAACTGAATGGCTTTGTAATACAGCTCCACGTTGGCCACCTGAAAAACAGAAGATAGTCACAACATATGACATAAAGCCTCTTACAAAGACCAGGCGCAGACATGCCACAGCAAGAACGACAAAGACGTCTGATAAAAGACGCGAGATAAGGAGCGATGTTTGCCCAGCCGCTGTCTGTGTGGAGTCTGGCGAGGGAGCGGTTACCTTGGTGATGATATCTTTAAACTGCCCCTCTTTCCAGGCGTCGGGCGGATGGTTCATCATGGTGATGATGGCGTTGTCGTACTCCTCGTACTTGTCGTACAGGAAGACGAGCTCCGCCCAGAGGTGGGCCTGCTCCGCTGCCCTCAGGACCTGAGGCGATTAACACACCCGCCATCAAAATGGCCGCCGTTAAATCAGTGCACCAACCACAGATTTACAAACGATCTCCGTTCAACTTATAATGCATTTTTAATTTTACTTTCCTTATCTGAGCACGCACAGAAAAAGGGGATTTTGTTAATTACCCTCAGACTTAAGAAGAAATACAAAAGTTAATGAGTTCTGAGATGAGTAAAACTCTGAAGGGAGGTATCAGCAAGCTGGAGGGTCTCACATGCGACCCACATGCTCCCTCCTCCTTCGATACCCACCTTTGGAATGTTGACCCGGGACCAGAAGAGCTCCAGGTGCTCCCTCATCTTCTGTGGCTTGAACTTTGAGTAGAGGATGGCCAGCTCTGTGAACATGCCCATGTGGGCCCGCTCCAGCCCCAGGGCCGCCTCCAGCATGGTGATCAGCTCCTCAAAGTAACCGCGGTCCTGAAGGAGAGAAGACCAGCGTCAGTCAAGAGTGCGTCTCACTCCTCCTCTTCCTCTTACCCGCTCCACCCTTCCTCTTCATCTAACCTGCTCCACACTTCACACTCTGCAGTCAGGGTTCATCTCGTCCTCTGTCAAAGCTTTCAGTCACCACTCAACTCACGTGATCTCTCTCTCTCTTTCTCTCTAAGCTTCAGTCAGAGTTCATCATACTTAAAACCTCTGTAGCTTTTGCAAACATAGGTCAGCAATCCCTATTAAACTTTTATTTTGAAGTAGGAGCAAGCAGCTGGCAAATTTTAAATGACTGCCCAGCCATGAAATTTTACAAAAACCAGCCAGTTTAACCCCAGCATACAAACTACAGCATTCAAGTTCTTCAGATATTCCACTTAGTTGCAAAAATTAAGACCAAGTAAAACCAGCAGAATAAAACTGTCAACTGTGCTTCATGATAGATAAACGGGTTGGGATTAGAAAAGAGGGCAGAACAGACTCAGTAATGAGGCACTTGGGGCTCGGGCGACATGCCTGGTAGTAGTTGATGAGTTCCTCCAGCTCGTCGGCGTGGACGACGATGTGCAGGCCACACATCTGGGCCAGACGAAACTCCTTCCCGTCCACACAGGCGAAGCACACCTACGAACACACACACAACCAGCCATGAGTGGGGAAAACACAGTATTTACATTACACTTTACACACAACACCCTGCTGAGAGAGGCAAAACTGAAAAAGCAGGTCAAATCTGAGCAGTTTCATAGGCACAGGCTAGACTAAGGCATGCTATTCCACAGGGAAAATGCACCTGCCATAGCTGTGCATCATGTACTGTAAAAGGCAGTACTACGTTATGCTAGATTAGGCTAGGTTAATTATGGTGAATGCTCTCCATTGCTTGCAGGGAAGCAGCCTCTCTCTCATAGTGCTACACCATGCCAGAATAATCTTGGTTCATTATGGTGAAGGCTCTCTAATGCTAGCAGGAAAGCAGCCTCTCTCTCTAACAGTACTACACCATGCTAGAATATGCTTGGTTCATTATGGTGAACGCTCTCTAATGCTAGCAGGGAAGCAGCCTCTCTCCCGCTCACCTCTTTCCAGGTCCTGGTGCTGTTGGCCTTGCGGGCTCCGTCCACGGCAGCCTGGTACTCCCCCAGGTGCACCAGCGTGGAGGCCAGTCGTCCAAAGTTGGACACGTTGTTGTACAGTAACTTCGCCGCATCGTACATTTTCTCATCGTAGCAGCGATCACCGACCTGAGGAGGACAAAGAGACGACACATCAGCCCTGAGTCTCAGCAGGCAAAAAACAGCAACACCAAAAACAGAGCACGAAAACAAAAGCCTAGCAGTGTAACCAGAGAGGGCTACTTTTTGGTCGGCTCCAAGTCGTTTCAGCGTTGGGATGATGCGCCTACTTGCTGGATGAGGGCGTTGTTGGGGGGGTGTGGGGGGGCTTACCTGCTGGATGTGGGCGTTGTTGGGCCCGTTGATGAACTCCTCCAGCTCGGCCAGGCGGTTGGTCTTGGCCAGAGCGAAGATCAGCTCCGTCTCCACGTACGACTCGCGGGCCTTCTTCCTCGCCATCTGCAGGAACTTCACCAGGTCCTCCCAGTTCCCTGCAGAGGAGAACGCTCAACATTGAACGACTCAAACTGATACCATTTCCTCAACACCAAGCTACACTGCAAAACAAGCTAGTTTACTGACTCATTTTCACCACATTAGCTTTAACCATAATTGTGAGAGCTCCTCAACCACTCAGTGGGTGTGCTGTAAGCAATGTAAGTGTACCTGTAACATCTTTACTTTTCATGCCCACTTAACTATTTATCTGTGACCATTTTTAAAAGTGGTTTTTAAGGACATGGAAGGCATCCCTCACTGTACAGTTGCAATGTGTCATACTGCATTCAGCTAAGCGTTTTACATTCAGCATTTAATTTGACGGTTGTAAGTGGCCAACTGAATTTCCCTGTGAGAGACAGTAAAGTGTAACTAAGACACAAACGGACACTAGAGGAGAAATGAAGGTAAAGGTGCATTCTGGGGCCCGGCCTCACCGCTCTGGTCGGCCGCCTGCACCACCTCCATGTAGGCGGACGGGTCGTCTGCTTTGATGTAGGAGTCGATGGCCTCCTTCACCAGGCCCTTCTGCAGCTGGGCCTTGGCCAGCTGGCTCCACACGGCCGGCTCGTTGCAGCGCTCGGCGAACTCGTAGGCCCGGTCCAGGTTCCCGATGTGCTCGATCAGCACCTGCGGCATGATGGGAGAAAGGGGGGGGTGTGAGAGGGAGGGCCAGGTGAAGGCGGGGAATGTTCCAGAAGCCGTGGCAGAGGGAGGGGACGGCATGATGGGAGAGAGGGGTGAGAGGGAGGACACGGGGAAGGAGGGGAATGTTCTGGAAGCCTTGGCAGAGGGAGGGGTACAACATGACGGGGAAGGAGGGTGAGAGGGAGGACAAGGGGAAGGTGGGGAATGTTCCGGAAGCCGTGGCAGAGGGGGGGGGGGGAGGGTACGGCGTGTCGGTCTGACCTGCACCGCCGAGGTGTTGACGTCAAACTTCCTGAAGATGGCGAAGGCCTCCTCGAAGAGCTCGTTGCTGATGGCGATGTTGGCGATGTCGGGGGCGTCGTAGTTGTCCAGGCGGTTGATGTACTCCATCACACGGGTGCGGTCGGCTTTGATGGCTGTGAGGATGAGGAGGTTCTGCAGGTTTCTACACAACAAAAGAAACGGGAGAAACACATGTTGGATAAAATACAGTAAAATACTGTAAAATACCACTAATCTACTGATGCAGTGGACTCCTCTTTTCAGAAATAAATGGTCAGAAGCTTCAAACAACATTCTCGAATGTGTACCTGTGCTCACTGAAGACGGAATTGTCCAGGACGATCTTCTCCAGGAGCTCGATGAGCTCGTTGGGCAGGTCGGCCGTCATGAAGGCCTTGACGGTGACGGACACCTCCTCGGGGTCCTGCGTCTCGGACAGGGCGGTCTGCACCACCTGCGAACGGCAGCGGCCCCGGAAATCAGGCGCCAGGCGGGAGAAGCGGGACCAATGACGCCTCAGCGCCGTGCGTCGAGGAGCAGGCAGCAGGACACCCACCTGGTCGATGAGGGACCTCCTGAAGGGGTTGCTCTCCAGGAGAACACTGGCCCACAGCTCCGGGTCCTTGCGTCGAACCAGGTACCGGGACAGGCTCTTGAACAGGGAGTTCTCATTGCAGACCTGCAGCGGATTTACGCCCAGATGTGATTAACCCTGAACCCTTTCATTTCTGCTCAAATTCATTCATATTTATCTTCAGTTAGTAACGGCATTTTGAAGAGGAATTTAAAAATAAGAGGTTTTTCATAATGCATTACCTTACATTACAGGCATTTAGCAGACGCTCTTATCCAGAGCAATTTACACAACACTGTATCCAATTATACAGCAGGATATATACTGAAGCAATGCAGGTTAAGTACCTTGCTCAAGTGTCCTACCCGGGAATCAAACCTGTGACCTATTCGCCCTAATATAAATGCATTTCAGTCAAGTTTGAACAAGAACCTTATTTTTAAAAAAACAATTCATCCATTGCAATGAGGAGCTAGCAGAACACAAACAGACCCAGTAGCACTGCGGAGCACAGGGCTGCTAGCAGCACTGAGCCAATGCCCACCCGGTTACAGCACTGACCCTATGCCCGCCCGGTTACAGCACTGAGCCTATGCCCGCCCGGTCTCACACACTCACGTTGATGAGCTCCTGGTCGCACTGGCCGCGCTCGTAGGCCACGCAGGCCAGGTGCGGGTCCCTCTTCTCGCAGTACTTGCCCACCACGCGGCTGTCGTAGAACGGGTTCTCCCGCAGGAAGCGCTCGGGGTTGTTGTTGCTGTCGATGTAGATCTTGGCCAGGGCGTTGTGGGTGGCCGGCTCCTCACAGCCCTCGTGGATGCGAGCCTCCAGCCAGGGCAGGAGCAGCTTCAGCCTGCGAGGAACGCGTATAATCCATGAGTACGCTCAGCAGATGCACTCATACAGCCATTTCACACAAACACGATGAAGCGGGTAAAGAACCTCTGTCCACGGCAACAGGGCGATTCACAAGGATTTAAACCCACGGATCGTATATCCTGAGTCTTCTGCCCAAGCCACAACTGCACACTTCAAAAATAAATACTCTGGTGTATGATAAATAAGTCCCAGGGACGCACTTTGGCTTTTGTCTGTGACCAGTTCTTTCCGGATTTTTCCCTACAGAATAGCAGTGCGACATACTAAAAGCTGACATACTGACAAACTGGGGGTAAAAATTCAGAGTGTAATATCTTTTGGCTGGATTTAGAAATCAAAGAAAACTGAAATCTTTTCCCAGTTCAAAGCAGCTAGCTACATCGATTCACAGGAGCCCTTTAAAAATTCATTTAAAAAATATGTTTAGAAGACTACGCTGCTGACGCCGTTCTGAGGTTGCCTACGTACCGGTTTCTCTTCTCCACCTCGGCCACCAGCTCGTCGGTGGAGAACTGGCCCCTGACCACCAGGATCAGGTTCTTAATGACGTCTTCAGAGCAGTCCACGTCCAGCAGCCCTCCAATCACCACAGGGAGACGGCTGGGGTTCACCTGCAACGCACACACACATACGCACACACACACACGCACGCATGCACGCACACACACACGCACACAGGCATGCGCACACGCACGCACGCAACCAGCGACAGACAGACACAGACAGAATTTTACAGACCCAGACGCACACAGAAACAATGATTGAGGAACATCAACCTCAAGGCATACTTGAAGATATGGTAACAGGATATGATTCACATTTCTGCTGTCCTCATCCAGAAGCCTTAGAGCACTGCTGTAATGAAACAGCCACTGAGGAGATGGCCCACCTTCTGTACGTAGATCTCTATGTACTTCTGCAGGCTGTTGCGATACAGGTAGAGGACCAGGTCGTGGACGAAGTCGAAACGGTCACAAACGATGATCAGCGGGAGCTGGTCGGTCAGTTTGGCCTCCTGTACGAGCGAGAGGAAAGGAGAGAGTTTAGTGAGAGAGACAGACATGCACCACACATTTTTCAAACCCAGCTTCTGAAACATTATTCTGAACAATAGCTGGGATGTGGTGAGAACTTCAAAGCCAGAATACAGTATATTGTAAACATATTCAATATAGTCCTCCATCATTACAACAGAATCTTCAGTAATCTGGTATTTGTGCCCCCCACCCACAAAATACAATATTTACACAGCTCAGCAGCCAATCGGAGCATAAGCTACAGTCCTTATCAAATCATGCTGAACATAAGCATTAATGCTTAGAAAGGGATGTGAGAGTAATCTTTCCCATTATGATTGTTGCTTTCCCACTGAACACATGCACTACTTGCTCAAAGCAGAGGAGCACGAGTGCTGATCTGGCAGGGAACCAAAACAAACACATCAGAGCGCCAAGGCCTCAAAACAGAGGGCATCGACAGTCTACAAATATACATTCTGTGGACATATTATTTGGTACCAGTCACTTCAGGAACAAAAAGTACCCAAAAGCGACCTGGACAAAGTGCATCAGACGCCAGACGGGATCGTTCGCTGTGTCTGGCCGTGACGGTCGCGATGTCAGGAGTGTTCTCGCGGACCGTTCTCTGCTGCGGAGCCAGGTGGCAGCGGCTCGTCCGCGTACCTTCAGGAAGTTCTTGACGCGCTCGGGGTCGTAGCAGTTGCTCTCCCTGCAGATCCTCTCCACCTCCTTGATCTGGCCGGTCTTGCAGGCCGCCTGGATGTACTTGAAGTGAACCTCGGGGTCCTGGCTGAAGTTCACGATGGAGCCCAGGAAGTAGAACAGACCTGCGACACAAAGCCACCCACGTGGGGGATTAGTACCCATATCAGTACCCATGGGGATTAGTACCAATGGCGATTAGTACCCATATTAGTACCCATGGTGATTCATACCAATGGTGATTAGTACCCATATTAGTACCCATGGTTATTCGTACCCAAGGGGATTAGTACCCATATCCGTACCCATGGTGATTAGTACCCGTTGGGTATTAGTACCCATGCAGGTTTAGTACCCATGGACCCGAGTGGCACAGCAAATCCACATCAGTCATGAGGATGGTATGATGGCCAGAGGGGGTGCGGTTTCACTGGCCGGTGCTGCACCAGTTCATCTGGCCCCAATTACAGCCTTTAATTAGCATTCAGAATCAATGGCAGCCTGGAGGTTTCTGTAGGACATTATTGATCTCTTTGACTTTTGGCCTACTTCGGTGATGAAACTAAAGTGATTTCAAACTACCGCTGTGGTGCTGTGGCCTGAAGAGAAGCGGAAAGCTCCACAGAATTTCTGTTAGAAGGATTGTGGGGACAGTTCAGTTTTTTTTGTTTTTTTTTTTAACTGGCAGCTAACTGGTGCAAAATGGTCGCCGTAGATCACTCAGATGAGTGCTACACATTGGAGGAGACTGAAGCAAGTTTTCCCCATTCACTGTGAAGCTCTTTGAGATCTTGAAAAATGCCATTTGAACACAACCCTTCATTATGTGTGAGATATCTCTGACATATCTCTCTCACCTTCAAAGCTCTTGAAGGACTCGAAGAGCTCGGTGAGGGACTGGGTGGACAGCTGCTCGTGGTACTTGGAGGCCACCTGGACGCAGATCTGCAGGTTCTGGCGGATGTTGGCCGACAGCATGGCCCTCAGGCACTCCAGGGAGTCCTCCACCGACAGGGAGCCGAAGAAGTTCACCAGCCACTGGGGACAGGCCAGAGCAGGGTTAGGGACCATGGGGCTGGATCTGAAGCATTACTACAGTCAGGGACTGGAGCTCAAGCCTTACTACAGTACGGAGCTACTGAATTGGAATTAAACACTGGCTATGGATATGGACAAACAACCAGAAGTCTGCAAGTTCTAATCCTAAGTAAAGGAGAGCTGTGATACATTGAACATAAGCAATATTAGTTTTGCTTGCTAGGGCATAAACTGAGAAATTCATGCACGTTTGAGCTGGTTTGCTGCCTGCCTGATCGTGCTATCAGTGCATTGGTGAGTATTGGTATATGTGTTAGTGATGAGTGAGAGTACCTCTGGGTTCAGCAGGTGGGTGTGGACCACAGCGCGTTTGATGTCATAAAGGTCGGTGTAGTGCTCCAGAGCTCGCTGCAGAAGCCCCGCCTTCTCGCACAGCTGGGCGATGTGGGCGCGGTCGTAGTTAGTGAACATCTGGTTCCCCAAGATGGCATCGGCAACCTTAACAGCGCAGAGAAAAAAACCAAAAAACTCAGCAACACTCCCAGAGTGCAACTTCCAAGACAAATACAGGACTACATTTTATTTATTTTTTTAAAAGGCACTCCAAGTAATTTTAAGTAAACTAATTTTTCCGAATCTTACCAACATCCTTTGACACCGACACATATCAAATTCAAGCCTGAGATAAAGAAAAAAGTATGTATGTACTGGAAAATGGGAGCCTGGCTGGATGCTTCCAGGACACACAAACTGTCACTCCCTTCCAAAGCCTTTTTTCCTTCAGCAGGTAAATTTTCTCCAGAAGACGATCCTTCACATCATCAAACCCAGTAGGGCAGCCAGTAGAGTACTGAGGGGCGATGGTGTGACCCCAGTACCTGAGGAGCGTGACCCCAGTACCTGTGGAGCGTGACCCCAGTACCTGCGGAGCGTGACCCCAGTACCTGTGGAGCACGTGACCCCAGTACCTGTGGAGTACGTGACCCCAGTACCTGTGGAGTACGTGTGACCCCAGTACCTGAGGAGCATGACCCCAGTACCTGCAGAGCGTGACCCCAGTACCTGTGGAGCACGTGTGACCCCAGTACCTGTGGAGTACGTGTGACCCCAGTACCTGTGGAGCGTGACCCCAGTACCTGCAGAGCGTGACCCCAGTACCTGCGGAGCGTGACCCCAGTACCTGTGGAGCATGTGACCCCAGTACCTGTGGAGCGGAGCGTGACCCCAGTACCTGTGGAGCGGAGCGTGACCCCAGTACCTGTGGAGCGGAGCGTGACCCCAGTACCTGTGGAGCATGTGTGACCCCAGTACCTGTGGAGCATGTGTGACCCCAGTACCTGTGGAGCATGTGTGACCCCAGTACCTGTGGAGGGTGACCCCAGTACCTGCGGAGCGTGACCCCAGTACCTGCGGAGCGTGACCCCAGTACCTGAGGAGTGTGACCCCAGTACCTGTGGAGCGTGACCCCAGTACCTGTGAAGCGTGACCCCAGTACCTGTGGAGCGTGACCCCAGTACCTGAGGAGCGTGACCCCAGTACCTGTGGAGCATGTGACCCCAGTACCTGCGGAGCGTGACCTCAGTACCTGCGGAGCGTGACCCCAGTACCTGCGGAGCGTGACCCCAGTACCTGAGGAGCGTGACCCCAGTACCTGTGGAGCGTGCATGAGGTTCATCTCCAGCAGACGGGTCTGCAGGGGCCCCTCGGTCGGCCGGTTGTTCTTCAGGGCGTCCAGCAGGAAGGAGGTGCACTGCTGGATCAGGTTGTACTCCATGAAGATGTCCACAATCTGGACAGGGCAGAGAGTTACAGTCAGAACCACTGCAGGAGAACTTCAGCTCAACAGTGAGGGAGGTTAACACAATCATGTATGGCTTATATTTGAAATAGCAGATTGTACTGTTGATCTGAAAAAGAGGGAACTTGTGGTGCGTGTGTGTGTACACGTGTGTGCATGTACACATGTGTGCACACATTTGTGAACTGAACTTTCTAAACATTACTGTAGTAGACTCAGATTGGGCTTCCCTACTCTTAATGTCTTTATAAAAAATCTCAGAATTTCAGAAGAGACGTGTGCTTGAGGGATAACAGCATTCATGTACAACACATTATATAATAAGCATATGATTATACACCCATCAACATACAATCACAGTACAGATTAAACACTAATTCTCCAGCTCAGCCGATGACATCCAGCCCCAAGGGACACACTTTGTTTCAGTCAATCAAGGGGAACTGACAAACATCCATAATACCACCTGGCCCGTTTCCAGCTGCATTGTTTGCACTTCATCTGTAAACTGGCAGACTCAGTAACCAGCAGATGTCGAGCATTTAGTGCTGGAGGCGACAGACACTTTCCATCGCTCAAATCAACCCAACAAACAAAACCGCTTCATAAATGGGACAAACTAAGGTCGTGTTGCTTTAATTACCACAGAACCGAGAGCATCGATTGGCAGGTCATAGAATAAACATGCTAACACAGATATGCACAACAACACGGCCCCACAGGCTGGTTCAGCGCGGGCGAAGGATTCATATTAGATATCTATAAACAAGTCATTACACCAGGGGACCGCGTTTGCAGCTGGAATGAAAGCAAACACAGAGCTCATCCACAGGGGCCGGGTTTGGGCAGTCTGGACACAAATGGGCTCAGCTGTGTAATTCTCTACAGCTATGGGGCTCAGGTCTTCATGAACAGCAGCACTGATCTAGAGCTTCCGCAGCTGCGCGGCTCAGCCTGCAGGGGGCGATCTGAGGCCGCAGTCTCTCTCTCTCTCTCTCACCTGCGTGATGTCAGCCAGGGGCTCCTCGTCCTGCACCAGCATCTGGGCGAACTGCAGGCCCTGCTCGGGGCTGATGCGCATCACGTTCCTCAGCAGGAAGGTCCAGTCGGGCGTGTATCCCACCTGCAGCACAGGGCCCAGAAAACTCCCGTTAATCGCTCTCCGGTGTCCCACAATGCAGCGCACACGTCCCGGGTCTGAGCCATTTGCACTGACTGATGAAGTGCAGCACTAATGAGGATCACTGCCCGTTGTTAATGACAGTGCCCCTGCTTCAGTGGCATTATGTTAAGTAAAAAAGAACCGGTTTGCTTTGTATACAAGTCAAACCAAATGTTACAATGAACATGTTTTCTGCATAAATATGAATTTAAACTGTCGCACCTTTTTGGCGTACAGTACGATCTTCTGGAACTGTCCGGTCTCGGCGAAGCACTGGATGACCTTGTTGGGGACGTTGGCCCTCAGGTACACACTGAGGGCCAGTGTGGGGTCCACAGACTTCACCAGGTCCCCCAGCTCCTCCGAGCACTCCAGCTGCAGGAGGACAGAAACACCCCAAATGTTACCCCAAAAACAACCACATCCATTTAATGTATAAAGGGTAAATTAAGAGTGACTGGCGAGTCTGTGCATGTGTGGGTACTTGTGTGAAGGTGTGTGTGCGCGCGCCTGAGTGAGTGTGCATGCCTGTGAGTGCGTGGTTATGGATGTGTGTGTGTGTGTGTAGTTGTGCGTGTACGTGCGTGGTTAATGCGTATGTATGGTTATATGCGTGTGCACATGCCTATATGCATGTATATATGCACCCCACCCCACCACACCCCCCCGCTCTCGTACCTTATCCTCCTTCAGCCACTTCTCCAGCA
The DNA here is from genome assembly GCA_039654925.1 of Anguilla pacifica. NCBI lineage: Eukaryota > Metazoa > Chordata > Actinopteri > Anguilliformes > Anguillidae > Anguilla > Anguilla pacifica. The sequence continues at coordinate 47,770,841 of CM077295.1, forward strand.
GCTGCTTACGGCCCTGCTGCAGGACGGGCCTGCACAGCTCCAGGGACTCGAACTTGTTGAGCTGGCCCTGGTCCAGCAGGATGCCGAAGTACTGGAGCAGGGGGGAGGTCTGCCCGGGCTGGGCCGGGACGCTCTGGAACCGGCGGATGGTGTCCGGAGTGCGCAGGATCCCCTGGGAGAGACCGCCAACAGCGCCGTTACCGCCACCGCCGCTACGGCTAACGGGCTGCCCCACCCCAGACCCGCCCTGGACCCACCCGGGCCCCGCCCAGGCCCCGCCCATACCTTCGGCGCGTTGGCGGCCACTTTGGCGGCCTCGGAGTAGTTCCCGCCGGCGAAGAGGTTGTTGAACTTGCGGGCGAAGAGCTCCTCGGCGCCCGCCAGGTTGTTGCGGACGGCCATGCGCAGCGCCAGGTCCGGGTTCTGCAGCACGCTGGTGATGTACTGGATGATGTTCTCCTCCTCCACGCACACCGACAGCACCTGCGCGCAAGAGGACAAAGACAAACAGACAGACACAGACAGACACAAACAGACACAGATTGGGGTTGAGCAAGGAGATTTATAATGGGAGACCCACAGCACAGTCTTCACAGAAAGACATACTGAACAGGACATAGAAGACAGCCTACTTTAGTGTTACGGATAATAGGATACAAAGACAAAAAAACAAATACAGTATAAAGGAATAAAAAGGAGAAAGCTATGAATTGTCCTTGTCAGCAGTGCTGAAGGACATCGGGGTGATGCTCCTGGCTGTAAGTGTGAATGAGAGAACCTCCAGCAGCTCTGACCAATCAGAGCCCTGAACTTCAATCACAGCCAGCTGATAAGGAGCTGCAGGGACAGGGCACAAGACCCAAGAGACACGGCACACAGACTGCCTGCATCTCTGACCGACCACTGAGAGACACGGGCCTTCGCACATGCTCAGAACCCAGGCTCTTCCTCTCTGAGAGCCCAGATAAATTACCCCACTTCTACAAACCATTCCTGACAAGATAAAGATCCTTACGGAAGGAAAATCACTCCTCAGGATTAACCAGGTTGAGGGGTGCAAGGAGCGTTCAGCCGAATCAACAGGGAAAAAGGGAAAAACCGCAAAGGGATCTTCAGTTTAAGACAAAAACTCTAGAAAAATTCTAGAAAATTCTGTAAGCCAGACACACCAGCAGCAATGACTAGCACAATGTCGCTAATGAAGGCTATTGCGCATAGGCTGGATGACACGTGAGATGTTGAGGCTCTTAGGCCTGAATCGTGTGCAGGGACGTGGGCCATGTCAGAGCTGCCCGTGGAGCGTATGAAGACGCCTCAGGACCAGGTGAAGAGCCCGCCCGCAGGGCTGAGAAGATTAGGGCACCAGCCGGAGCCTCCCACCCTGAACCACAGACGCCCCACGCCACCACTGCGGCTATTTTAAGGGATGCCTCGCTTTCAAGGTCATCCCACGATAGGCCCGCGTGCCAAATTCACACAGAGGGACCAGAGTGCAGCGGATTCTGTCCCAAAAAAAAAAAGCAGGGGCGGGACTGGAGGATTCAGCTCCTTATGGAGTGCCTGCTTCAAAGAACACATCATCACATGTAAGTAATGCGTGTATAACAAGCGTGTGCGTGTGTGTTCACAGGGATTCGTGAAAATGACAGGAATCATATTCTCTGAATGTATCCCGCCCAAATTCATTAGACTGAGGCAGCAGCAGACAGCTGAAATCCCCACGGGCAGTGGATATTTAATCATGACAACGAAGGGAGTATTTTTAGCAGCGGGCTCTGCTAGGCCGATTTCAGGGTTCCCATCAGGCAAAGCAAATGCTGAAAGGCAGCGTGTGCATTTAATCCAGAGGCCTATCTAATGCTCCTGAAAGGGAGGCAGAATCAGCACCTCCTGCAGAATCAGGACCTCCTGGAGGCCCAGGGAGGTGGATCAGGAGGAGACAGAACCACAACCTCCTGCAGGCCCATGGAGGACAGAATCAGGCCCTCCTGCAGGCCCAAGGAGGAGGCTCAGGAGGAGACAGAACCACAACCTCCTGATGGCCCAAGAAGGAGACAGAATCAGGACCTCCTACAGGCCCAAGGAGGAGGATCAGGAGGAGACACCAGGGCCCCGGCTTTCTGGCTCCGGCCCCCTATCAGCTTTCTGCTCTTCTGAAAATTTAATGGAGGTTGAGGCTCTGTCAGAAAATCCTTCCATTACCCGAGAGCTTCCAGTAACTCTCAAGAATGGGCCGCAGTACAGGAGGCCTCTCTTTTTTAATACAGAGAAGTCTCTGGCCCAGGAACTATTTATACCTCCCCTCTCTCATTTAGGATTCTGATCGTGCAGGCGATAAACAGGAGCACTCTCCAAGCTCTCACATCCACCTGCTCTCAAAGCACTCCATTATTTTTCATTTTGAACTCTTCTCAGGGAACAGTGCAGGTACGCACTATATAAACAGGCAGTCCTGAAATGCATATCATTCATTGTTGTATGGTTAGTTCCCCAACTACAAATGTTTGGTTCAGTTCTTCTGATACGACAGCAGTACCTGAGCTGAGAATCAGACTTGCAACAATATTCTGGTAACAGGACCAGCCTAACCACCGAGCTGCATCTTAATTACAAATAGATACCTCCTTATTTTAAGGTCCCTATGCTTCATGTAGCACACTGATGTTAACTGGCCAATGAGAGAATTTGGCAGTGTAAAAAAAAAAAAAAAAATGTCTAAGACTGGACCATCCTTTCAAACTCAAAACACAGCCAACCATCACCGTAAGAAGACGGACATGGCCACATTCAAAGACTGTTAGATAGCAAAGACTGCTAAGAATCTTCCTCTACTGAACACCCAACAGAAAGGACAGAGGTCAGCAAGACACACCTGCATCTAACCACCACACGGGCTGAAAGATATGAGTGAACTCAAAGGGAAGCCCAGGCCATCTCACCCCTGTAATCTCTATCTGTAATCTCACTAGTCTAGACAATGACAGCACCAGCGCTACATCTGCAGCAGAAAAGGAGAGCTTCTTTAAACAGAGAGCAGGCTCACTTCCGTGATGCTCGTAAACACGAGTTGGCTGTCATGTTCTCAGCTTAACGAGGAGCTCGCCTTACAGAGGGGAGTGCATCTCGCAGAGTAAACGCTAAGCGCAGCACCTGCTCGTGACTGCCGGCCCGGAACACAAGCCCGCATCAGCAGAACAGGGCAACACTAAATCCACAGGGCCCACAGCTGAGACAGCCACAGGAGGGGTAGACGGTCCCACACCACACCACACCGCAGCACCAGCAGCAGATCCGAGGAGACCTTCTGGTCCCAGAGGCTGCTGACACCCCGTACCTGAGGACCTTCTGGTCCCAGAGGCCCCGTACCTGCCCCTTCCTGTTGACCCCGATGATGCCGGCGGTGGCCTCGTGGGGGGCCGTCACGAAGATGGTCTCCCCGCTGATGCGGTTCATGTAGATGCAGGTGCCCGTCTCCAGGTCGTACAGGTGGATGTAGCCGTACTTGGTGATGAGGAACACCACGTCCTGCTTGGAGCTGATCTGCGGTGGGAGGGAAAAGCGGAGGAACAGCTTTTGTGAACGGCATCGAATATCTTTTTCAGGCATTTGGCAGACGCTCTTATCCAGAGCAACTTACACAACTTTCTCATAGCATCCATTTGTACAGCTGGATATATACTGAAGCAATATTATTCCTATTTGCTTGGGGGGGAGGGGGGCAGGGGGAAGCATGCATCCTGTCAAAAACTGAAACAAAAAAATAAAAATAAACTAATAAAACAGACCCTTCAGTAACCAAAGGAACCCGCAAGAGAAGTGAACAGCATAATAACAGATAAAGTTCACAATGCACTTTTGGCCTGAGGGCCTGAGGGCCTTGTTCACCTGCATGGCGACGGGGAAGTCATTCTGGGCCTCCGGAGGAAAGAACACATCCACGGCTTTCTTTGGAAACGGCTGGTTCCCTGTGGGCGGCGTCCCCACTTCGATAATGTGCAACTAGAAGGTAAACGATTCCACATTGGTGTTAAAAATGTCACACCCGTCATCCTGTCTCCTCTATTCATTACACGCATTATGTTTCCACACACGGTTTTGTTTAAAGGGACAGCAACTTCTTTCAGTTCAATCTCCCCCATTCTCAAAGTGAAGGTTTCCCATAAACGCCGCTCCCCCCCGCCCCCCCCTAGTCCTACCTTTCCCCCGGCTTGACCTCGGACAGCGAAGCAGAAGAGGGTGGACTCCTCGGCGTTCCCCTCCATTTTAAACTGGGCGAAGCTGGCTGCGTGGCCCTCGATTGGCTGGGACACCTTCCTGTCCACAGAGTACAGCTGCATCGCCCCAACCACGCGGTTTTGCTACAACAACAACAACATTAGATGCACGTTTACGAAACGCACAAGCACAAAAAGTGATCATAAATACATCTCTCCACAGGAAAATAAGCATGTATACGTCCCAACAGTAGTAGAAAGATTTCATTCAGAGGGTTCTCAAAGTACCTGAGCAGAAATTCCAATGAGGAGTAGCCACTTCTGCTTGGCGTCAGTGCGGTAGTTTATGATTTGACAGCCTGCTAGGCTGGAATGCCGGTCAAAGACTTTGATTGGCTGAGAGTCTCCCTCCATGCTCCAATGGTAGACGGCGTTGTCCGTTACAAGTGCTACTGTGTTGAGGGAGATCCACTTCCAGAAGGTGACATCGTCGGTCATGGTGTGGGCCTTCATCTTGCTCTTCATCTCGATGTTAAAAATCTGAAGGGTTTTTGCGGCTGAAATTAACATGCAAAAACCGATTAGACTCAGCAGGGGTGGCATCACAACAATAACAAGTTAACTTCAGAAGCAGAAGATTAAATCACATACATACAAACACACAGCCAACTCAAGATAGGGAACATACCAAATACCACGTAACAGAAATATTAGTAGCCATGGCCTGGCGTCTGTTAGGTACGACACTAACTGAACAGAGTGTATAGTACACAAGATTGGAAAGCAAGTAGAATGCACACCAAATATTTACAAACGAACATGAATCCAAAATAAATAAAAGTAAAAATTTGCATTCATATAAATGAAAATGAGTGGGGAAGCAACAGATATGAAGATTACAATTCAGGAAAGATGTGACGAGAACTCCAACATTTAAACCTCAGAACGCCCAAACAAAATCGAAATTAAGGTTTGAAAAAACCCTAAAGATGTTTACGATTGGATAGCAATGTGTCCTGGAGTGGACACATTGGTCTTCAGGTTTGAAGAGCAGATTTAACCTACCTTCTTCAAAAAACAGACTGAAAAAATATAGCCAAAAGTAGAAAGGTTAGCACTGTATATTTTGCGCCTGAGTGAAAACCTGTTCAGGACACAAGAGGACAAAGTGGATACCGCAGTAGAGATTCCACTTTGTGGTTGACTCAGTGCCCTGAATAGATTAGGCACTTAGATTCCCTATTCAAAACCTATGCAAATCACAAGGAATCTGCACTGCTGGAGTTACTGTACATGCAGACTGAAGTCCTTACCAGGCCTTCACAAAACTGTGAAAAATGCAAAAAAAAAACAACAAAAAAAACAAACAAACAAACAAACCAAAAAAAACTTCCATTTCACAAATCAGTGCCACCCAAACCAATGAGAACATCCCTCCCCCATGACACCCCCCCCCGCCCGCCACCCAAAAAAAAGGCACCCTGGTTTCTTTGTTTGTTGTTCATCAAGTGAAAGACAAACAAAATCTATGTTGGAGAAATCCTCATATGAACAGTGTTATATGGACAACAAAACTATCTACATGTATGTTGTATATGATGACAATGTGAACACTCAGTTACTCCAGCGAGCTACTTGGAGCAGCCGCATTTCAAAAATTTTCTTCAAATAGGTGAAACATGACAAGGAAACTAGACAGCCTTTATATACAAAATACATCTAGAAAGCATCTGTAAAAGCAGTCATGCACAGAAATGTCAAGAAAATCAACCGACAGCTTGCATAAACATCTTTTTTTTTTTAAATGCCACCACATCGCACGCTTCATGATTTTTGATAAAAACCCTGGAAAGACCCCCTGGTTCTTGTGATTCACAGTTGCACTTGAATTTGCCGAGCCACTAAAAATTTAACGATGCGACGAATGCTAATGTAATGGTCTCAAGGAAAAGGACACGTTTCTCTCATCAGCTGGGGAATCCGGCTCCGCAAACCAGCCCACAGCTGGCCCTCGAAGGCCGGATGAAGTGCCCTCTCCTGCATTTCCGCATTCAGCGGCCATTTTGGGGATAGACCGTATACTTCACATATTTCCTGTGATATAATCTAAAGGCAACAACCAGAACCTAAGCCTATACATTCTTGTTCCTTCACTTAGAAAATGAAAAAAGAGACCACCAGCGGTTTAAAAGTGAGCTAATTTAGTACAGGACGAGTCAGCAAAAACAGGACTTGCAGAGTAAGGTTCCATGATTATGTTTTTTTAATTACCAAAACATTGACTCTAAAAGGGTCCATATTTCCATATATATTTCCATATTAAAAGCATTTAATATTTTGAAGAAAGGCTCAAGTCTGTACAGGATATCTCTAATCTCCCTTTTCATTTCAAAAAGGCCAGAATTTCCATCTCATAAACTCCCCCACGATTTAAAGAAACACTCTATAGAAATAAAACACAATGAGGGTTAATTAAGCAACAACTTCAAATATAGGTATTACTGGAGATTTTTGTATGGTTAAAAAGGCTGTTTCAGTTTAGATTCGAAATTATGATCACAAATTTCAGGGCGGGATGATGAACATAAACATTCTGTAACATTTGTCGCATCAGGGCATAGTAAAATTTAAATTCAGCGGTCAGAACTGATTTCATGAAGTAATGGTATGTGCGCAAATCTCATCCGATGGTTTATGAAGACTCATTGAAATCCTTCACATCACGGGGAGTGGATAAGGGGCGGGGCCAGACTGGAGTGTGAATGCAGATCACAGAAAAAGGACACGACACAGACCACTTTCACAGGGATGACAACTACCCAGAACACACTGGGCTGCTTTCATATGACGCAAGCGTTCTGTACCAGCACGTCGTTAGAGCCAAGCTGTGTGCGACTCCAATAAACCCCCCGAACCCCCCCCCCCCCCCCCCCACAGCAGTACTGACAACTTTGGTATGGGTAAAGACTTAATTGAAGCTTTCAAACCATTTATAATCAATCTAATTTTTAACCAATCGCCAGAAACACATCCATCAAGAGCAGGATTTTTAGTGATTTCAGTTTCACAATGGGCGCTTTCTTTATTTCTCCAAGCCACCAACACCACTGACTAATTCTGTACGTAATGGTACAATGTGGCTGTCCCTACTTCTGTCCACCTTGTAACAGAATCCCTCCATACAGGATGCTCCCCCATGCTCACCCAAACCCATCCACACCCAATCAAAATCATTAGGAACAGGCAGTGTCACACTAAATTCGTAAATTTAAAATACAAATGGCACCAGGCTCCTGGGCATAAGGATTCATCTGCATGTTTACAGTATGACACTCTAATTCAGTTCAACCCCAGTGGTTGGCTACTGTATATGGTGGAGTATTCATTTACAGTCAGCTGTAGAATTAGTCGGTGTAAATGAGAGGCTGGTCTGATGGCAGGCCAAATGGCAATCAACACATTTTTGTGAATAAATAATTAAATGTACTCTCACTTCCTTAGAGAGACCAATCTCACCCTCTTAATTAACATTCAAGCTATAGTCTGTGAAAGCTGAATCCTGTCAAGTTGCCCAAACTAGGTTCACTTCATTGGTGAATACTTACACTATAATAACTTTGATTAAATAAAAACAACTGCTTGACACCAAAAACATAAAACTGCAGGGCTACTTCACACTCATGCCATTAACAGTGAGAGAGATTGCACTGTATGTCGCTGACAGCTAATGTTTACAGTCTACAGTCAAACCACAGCACCATCCAGAGAAACCAGCAAAGGGCTCCACAACCAGTCCCCAATCTGCTACACTGCCACTTTCCTGTATTCAAACTCGAGCTCCTTTGTGTTACACATAAAAAAGCATGAATGTTAGAAATGAGAGTATTTAGAACAGGATTATTACTTCCACAACTTCATGATACATAAATTTTAACTCACCGTCTGCATACACATAAGAAAGCGGTAAAGAAAACGAACAGAACAAAAACAAAGAAACAAAAACAGACAAAGCAATTATGACAGCAGGACAATAACTTCAATTATGCTTTCCTACTGGCATTTTAATGCATGGTTCCAAGACAAACATACTGGGCAATTAAAAACTACAAAACAAAGTAGAAATAGCTGTACATGTGCACATGGGTGACACTACAGAGACAAGAAGAGAACTCTTTTAGCCTCGTTAAAACTAAATCACTTTTAAACAAACTGGAATATGCTTATAAGAATAATACACTATACTCAACTAAATGCAATCAAAATTTCCCCTAGCAGTTTACTAGAATGGCCCAGGTTACTAATCTTGTTGTTAACAAAGACACAATTAAGCAAAATGAATCATATAAATATTCATGCAGCTAAGAACAGGGTTAAATTATGAGTGCAGTAACGGGCCTGGGATCCTTCAGTGCGCAGGGGGACGCGGTCCTACCTTTCAGTGCGATGACCTTGCTGGCGGGGTTCATGATGGCGCTGTCTGCGCTGATTGGCCGGCGGATGGGCGTGTTGGGGTCGTTCATGTCGATGATCACCACCTGCGCCTGCTCCCCCACCTTCTCGCGGATGCAGATGAACTTGTCCGACTCCATGGTCAGGGTGCTGAAGCCGATGTTGGCCGGGTTAATGCCCAGGTTCTGGAGCTGAGGACCAAAAGGGGGGGTCGGGAACAAGGTTTATCTTGAAAACAGCGTGCATCAGTCCCCAATACCCTGTCAAGTAGGCAATCTGAGGGCATTTTTTATTATTTAGCCTACAGGTTTTCTGTGAGGCACCTATAATAATGAGGTTCATTCACGGACACAGATGGGATTCTCACTGCTGCCAACGAGGTAGAGGTCAACACGAGATGGGGGGATGCCGCCTCTTAATCTATCAGTGTTTAAAATGGCAGACAGTGCTGACAGAGTCCATGACCTGTTTCGGCTGAGGTGACTGGGTCTGATAGACAGAGCAGAACAGTGCAGAATTGAGCAGGCACTGACAGACCAGAGGAAAGGGATAAGAGGTCTGCTAACAGCACAGGACCAACGAGGACAGTTAACAGAGTCTGGTTTTAGCAGCAATGCAGTGGGAAAAACAAAACTAAATCTCCACTAATCTGTAGTAGAGATGCGTTCATTATTTCTCTGTGGTATGCTCAGAGAAAGGCATTTGAATAAGCAATGTGAAATTCATTTCCACAAAGTATCAGATTGTGGCTGTTTATCACGATGCGCACTAAGGCACTCTTGCTAATAACAATTGTTATAATTCATTGCAATTATAGAGCCTTCCATAATTTCAATGCCTCTTGCAGTAAAGGTGGAAAGCTCAGGTCATCCACTGGGGTGATACACGGCAGCCATTTTGCAGTAGAATGCTCACCACACATCACAGGTTAAATAAACGTCCATTAAAATAAAGAAATAAACTTGAATCAGATATCCACATTAATCCACAGAGAAAACCTGCATAGGTAATCACACATGCGATACTGACTTTATATATCTTTTTAGAGTACTTGTAAAAGTAACACCAGCAGTTTAACTTCTATTTTGTGAAAATGCTGGATTGCACAAAATCTACAGGCATAAAAAATGATTTTGAATGGCTGTTGTGACAATTAAGCATCACCATAACAATCTGCTTCACTGGCTTGTGGGAACCCTTATCTTGTGCTGTCACTGACCAAGGTAGAATCAGGTAGTTTCACTACTGTACACACACCAGTCAAGTATGCAAATATTACTGACGCAGTTGCCGTAAGCCAAATGCAAATAAACGTTAGGTTCAACTGCGTGATTTAAACAGCACTGGGTACATCCAAAGCCCCCCCACAAAAAAGGGTCATAGCTTAGGCACTGTTAAAAGAACAGATCGAAGAATAAAATTTGGATGCTAATAAAGATTAGCAAAAAAATATAAATACCAACTACAGTCAGGCCTATGTTATGCGCATCTGAACAGAATCACTCACATTTGCTTCTGTGCCACTAAATGAGAAGTGGTACAGAGAAAGGATGTGTGCTCTTAATAATGCACAAGGACCATAATGACCCAGTGACTAAAAAAGGAAAGATTACACTGACATCATACTGATACTCAGCAGTCTTCTTCAGGTTTTCAGCTAAAACAGGAATTCTAATGATTGCACCGTGTCTAATTAATGGAAATACAATACAGCTATAAAAATAAAAAAAATCAGTCTGCACAAAATGAACTGTGAGCTGGAAGAGATGGAGACAAATATACCACGAGACTGGTGACCACATTTATTTATACATTAACACACATTTTCCATCGCATGCTGATCAGTCTCACAAAAGGCCTTTGCTTTACGATGTCGAGAAATGACTCAAGATCAGACGTGGCTTTCCCACTCAGTGAAACTACAACAGAGAGAGCGTAGGGAGGCTCTTTCTCTAACCTTACCTCCCTTTGCACCTATAGAATGTTCTCTGTGTCAGCGCATAGCTCAGTGCATAAGGAAGGATGTCCACTGCTGATGCTACAGAGCTGTGGGTCAGCTGTCCATAACAGGAAGCCGGCCATTGTCTCCGCATTTAAGCCACCCACTTTCACGCGGACCCACCGTGACCATGTGACCTCGGGGGACAGGCGACGGTGGAACACGTTCCCCCATGAATTTTGAAGAAGTAAAGGAGGAAGGAAGGAAACTAAATTCTGGAGTTTGCAGGTTCACTCCTGAGATAAGGCTGCCAGCCACTCACTTTTTGCCCGGTAATATGACTCACCTTAGTCTCTGTGACATGCAATGACACCGTGTTAAAAGAATGATCAACCTTCCGGTGATAAGCAATCACCTGAGGGCATCGTATTCGGGCAAAAGTCACTCAGGTGATCAAACTGAAGCCAAAAATGCATTCGTTTGTAATCAATATTTTTTTTTAAACAGAGGAAAAAATACAATGGATGCACTGAGGCAGACTCACAAGGAAAAAATTGAACTCCATATAAGCAGATTTTTTTTCAACTCACCCACAAGTTCTTTTAAAAATTATAAGAGAAAACTGACATTAAGCAAAGGAGAATTTAAAAAAATGGAGGCAACACTTCAAAAGCAATTGAAGAACTAAATCGCACACACAATTAAGACCTTAAAAAAATATTATCCACAGGAAATACAAGGCCGCCACTGTGTGTACATGTCCCTCTCAATAACTGTCTGTATAGTCGGGGGGGAAAAAAGGTATTGCAGTTACATACTTGAAAAACATGCCAAGTACAGGCATGCAACCTGTACATGTAAATCCAGAATCCCCAAAACCGTGCAGTCCCGAGGGCCTGTCAGTGCATCTGCTTCCCTGCTGATAGAGCATTCTAAGTGGGACACACTGCAACACCATGCATGCAAGGAGATGCATGCGGCAGTGTAGTATAATGGGTAAGGAGTTGGTCTTGTAACCTAAAGGTCACAGGTTTGATTCTCCTGTGGGACACTACCGTTGTACCCTGGAGTAAGGTACTTAACCTGCATTGCTTCAGTATATATATATGTAGCTGTATAATTAGATACAATGTAAATGCTGTGTAAAAAGTTGTGTAAGTCGCTCTGACCAGGAGCATGGATCAAGAAAGGCCTCTACCAAGTTTGTATATCTAACTACACTTGTTACTTTTCAGACAGATGAAGTGTATGTGCATCCACTCCCCAAGGCTGAATCTTTACATGGGCTAACAGTGCGTCATTGGCCAGTGTTTGTCCTTCCTGACCTCGGACACACATGACCCACTCAGCGCCCGTCCTAAAGATCTGTGCCCGTTTCTGTAGCTGCAGGCTGTGCAGCTCCCCCAGTCTGACAGGAAACCAAAGCACACAGAGACTTTGAAAGCGGTGGCAGGGACAGGCTCAAAATGACCTAAAAATTTTCAATAATGAAAATGTCCGCAAGGGAAAAGGGCACATTTATCAGCGGCAATGCCAGTAAAAGTTGAACAGTAAGATGAAGGCAGAACACAAAATTTAAGCGACCATAATGTCTATGCAAGTTCCCAATTCTCTGAATACAGAGCGCTTGTGCATCAGTGTAATTTTAGCTACCGTGTGGGGGGGTCCACCAATTAATAGTAGTTTGAATGGAATTGAATATCACTCATAATGCAGATTGTTCAGGCTGATCTATGAGTCCGGCTTAATTTAGGGCCATTCATATGTCACAACAAAATCATGACTGGTTGAGCGGCTGGTATCACCTCAATGTCAATGTCAGGAAGATCGATTGTGCCCAATTACATTAGCTGTGAGCTGTGTCAATGCAAAATTCTATTCATAATATTTACCTCACTTAACCAAGTAAAAGGTTACTCGGTCCGTGTGGTGCTAAAATGCAATCAATATTTTCTTTCACTTCACGGAAAGTGGCCTTGATAACTGCATTTATCAAGTTTTTACAATGCAACTTCTGATACGGAAACTTGCACAGGAAACCACATGATCAAGGGATTAAGGTATTATGCAAATTAGTTATGTAGGCGCTTTCAAATAAAGTTTTTACCGAAACAATGTAACCAACTCTGTTAGTTGATCCAAGGAAACTGTAACGTTCACGCTGCGTAAACCTGCTATAACATGAATACCAGGGAGAAAATGCCACCGACCCAAATCAGTTGTCAAAACGTAATTAAGAGGGCTTCGACGCAGTCAGTGTTGCCTCAGTATCTCCGGTGAGATAAATGCATGTAGACTAGAACTTTCTAACCAATTCATTTAGAAACTCCTCCTGATGTGATGACACAGTTAGGCAACGACTAACGTTAGAAAAGTCCCCTCAGCACCTGCCTACAAACAGTGGTATGGCTTAATCGACTAACGCATTGCACTGTAGATTATAATGACAATAATATGAAAACTAGCCAGCTGGCCTAAGTTACAAAGCAAATACACTAACTAGCTAGCTAGTTAGTAGATAACGGTAGCTTGGTGGCCAAATTATCGTGTTTGTGAGGGACAGAGATGCAACCAAATCCGGCATCAGATACTTCCCTACTGAGATAGCTGCTAATAGCGCTAGCTAGCTAGCTAGCTAGTTAGCTCGCCTACTTCCAAATGGGCCATTTCAGTCTACTTTCCCTTGGTAAGTAACGGTAACCTTAACGTTATCGAGACTGCACAGCTTCAAAACGGTGTTGTTCAATTTGACGACTGCTAATGACATCTATTAGAAACCAAAACAGTTAGCTGGTCATAAAGGTTACAAACTGTATTAAACTAGTGGCTAAAAGTAATCAACGGCTATGAAATAAAATCAATTAAAAGATGGATTACAGAGACCGCTGTTGTAAGGCAAGTTCGCTAGCTAGCTACATTCGCTAATGTCAGATGAAACTAGACGGATAGCTGGTAACTATGGTGATTTGAAGCCAACATTGGCGAGCCAATTTGCTTCTGTGATGTACGACATAGCATAGTTAGCTCGCTAGATAAAATAATGTAATGTAGATAACATAGGCGAAAGCTAGAATTAGACGAAGGAAGGGAGGTCATTCATTGCTCGCTTCAGATAACCAGAAAGCCAAAAAGCTAGTTAGCCAACACTATACCTAGCTAGACTAGTCTAGTTTCCCCAATATAGCAGTGGAACTCGGGCGATTGACCAGGCAGTTCCGCCGGTAGTTCAACGGCATCACTTTAGCATTTATTACGGCGTACCTGCAGGTGCTCCTGGAAGCGAATCGGTAGGATCTGAGCCATGGCGGTTCCTCTCTGCTCTCTCCTCCCGGACTCCTGGATCACCAAGCTACTTGCTACGGCTTCTCAACACAGGTTGAAGCCAAGACAACTCTGCAGGACGACAATATAAAGGTCCGAAGAGAAGGGGGGGATGGGGATCTGTTTAGACTTGCGATTGCAGATGCTATGTCACCGCGCGTCTTGATCCGTCCGCCCGGTTGGTGTTTGTGCTTTTTCTCCCTGAATGAAGATCAGTGGCACAAGCACTGAACTCCGAAAACCCGCAATGGCGGCGGAAACAGCTCAGGATAGAAACACTCCGGAAACGGCTTTGGGCTTCCGCGTGGCGAAAGGATATGCATAACCTAAAGAGGATGAGCCACGTACTTTTCTCGAGAAAAAAAATCTATGTTGAGCTTTTTTGGGTGATTTTGCACTACTATGTGGAAATTTATCAACACATCTTTGGGGAAGTTGTGTAAGAGTAAGAAATAATTTACTTTAGGTTATAGAAGCGATATCAGTGGCACTATTTATTTGCGATTCGTCCTTTGATTTTTGCCACATCATTCGTCCTCGTAAATTTACGTCAGTTCCGTGCTAGCTACTCTGTCAGGTTGTGTTGCAAATTTGGTGAATGTTAAAGGTTCCGTCTACACACTTTCTAACGGTTCAGGTTTTTTGTAAGCATCTGGCAAAAATGTATTGTTAAATACACTGACCCACCGCAACCTTACTCCACAGCGTTACTGGATTATTTGTGAATAATGCGGTATTTGTCCTAGTATATTAAAGCGCAACATAAAATACTGCAGGCATTATATTAAAACATTGCTTATATAGTAATTGTCTTGAGTAAAATGGATAGACATTATAGGCAGGGCTGCTGTAAGCCATGGGGTGGGGGTGAGGGGTGAGGAGAGTTAGGATGATTCCAAGGACCCTTACTGACAAGGGCCCTCAAAAAAAATTCTACTGTAATTCTGCAGTGATGGGGTGGTGGGGCCCAATGTGAGGTCTTTTCAAAAGGCCCAAAACACCTGGCAAGGCCCAACTATAGGTATAGTTAAAAAGGTCAAATACACAAACAGCAAAATGAAATGTATGGTCTATCATGAAACATGAACAGAATTCTAAATTTAAAGGTGCCTAGATGAAAGACAGCCTGCATGTGATCGCATGCAGTTAACAGTTAATGGAATTAACTTTGCCACAATAGACTAAATATGTCATTTGAACCTGTAAAGACTCAACAAAACTCATCTTATTTTAATGGATAGTAGTCACTGACACGTGCCTCTTGAATTGTTTCTGATCTGTTGGGGTATTCTTCATTATGGTAAGAATTCTTTGGTCATCAACTGTAGAGGTCTTCCTTGGCCTTTTACGATTATGGAGCTCACTAGTGCCCTTTTTCTTAATGATGATCCAAACCGCTGATTTTGGTAAGCTTAAGGTTTGGCCTATGTCTCTGACTGTTTTAAAAAAAAAAAAAATTCTCAGCCATCATAATGGCTTTATTGACTTTCATTTTCACAATTCTTGTCACAATTCTTGTCCTAATGTTGACAAACGTCAATAACAGACAACAAAAGGCAATCAAAACCTATTATCAAGACTATATGCCAAAATCTATTATACTTGCACTAAGGAAGCAATAAACACACCTGACTAAACAGAAACACAGATGAAGCCATTTGTCTCAAACATTATGGTGCCCTGAAATGGGGGGGGGGGGGGGGGGGGCGTTGGCGGCAGCAGCTATGTATTAAATATGCTGTAATTTCTACATGGTGAAACCAAACCGTGTAAAAATACCCTTTAATAAAATCTTAGAATCGGATATTTATCCCCCTGTGAATTGTTTGACCACAAATTAAAAATTGAAGAGTACAAAAAATAAATAAATCTATGTCTTTGTACCAAACATAATGGAGCTCACTGTATGTATGCATACACATATACACACACTTTTTACATCTATAACAACAATTATCAAAGTAAAAATAACAGAAGGGCACTAATTCATGGACCAGTTTATTTAAAATTCAGCAAATGCCAAACTCAACTGATCCCATACTATAGATACCTGACACATTCATTCTTGTATCTATATTCATGATGCTGTTATCTTCTTACATTAATATCAAATTATAATGTCTACTGTTGATCCAGTTATAAATTAAATGGCATGTTCACTCATGCTTGCTTTTCCATTCTATTTATTAAAATGACATCTGAACATGAACTGACAACATGAAAATGTGGACCTGCATTTAATATTTATGAATATTATAAAAATATTTTATTCAAAGTTTCATATTTCCAGTATAAGGTGGCGTACATAAACCCCACCATCAGCAGGAGAAAAAGTGAGCATTAGTACAGTTCAGCTTTCATCTGGACATCTTGGATTCAAATTCTTTTCTATGCCTTACTGATCTTGTCTGGTGTATTGGAACCAATGAAATACTCTCAAAAAGTAAAAACCCCACCTTCTGGTCACATTGGCAGGCTCAATTACACCAGGCAAGATCAACAGAGCACAGAAAAGTATTTGAATCCAAAACAAATACGTATTTGACCCAGGTCTGGAGCACGCCATCACGTGTTCTGCGATCTGATGCTCATGCACCTTGCTCTGTAACAGGCTCACAGGGGGCACTTCCAGCACGGCGGACTGCGAGGGGGAGATTTATTTCCTGACAGGAAGTGGTCCTGCATTCCCCAGTGAAGTGTGCAATTTCCCCTCCACTTAGCGCACGCCGCGGTGTCGGGGCTGAGCCTGGAATGCAGGGCACCACATTCCAGGGCCCCCCTCCGCTTTAAAAAAAAAAAAAAAAAAAAAAAAGTTTCTGGAGAGCAGCAGCCTCAGAGTCGGTCCCCCCCTCCACTGCTCCTCCAAGGGTCAGGGCGCTTTCTGGTGCCCCCTCTCCTGCTTCCTCTGCAGGTACCGCGCTCGGGCCTCCGACACCGACGCCTCGTCGTTCCTCCTCTCCAGTTTCTTCAGCGCGTCCTCCGGAGACTCCTCTGCAGAGACCAAAGCCATCAAAGTGAATCGGATCTCAAAGCCAGGCTGAGAATGTACACACTGCCCCTTACCCATGCAGTATCCCTGACTATGGGAAACCAGGCACCACCAAGCTGTGACGTTAAAATAAAATATGCAGTCCGCACACACAACATCACCAGGCATCTACATTAAGAATCCAATATTAGCACACTGCTTTTTACAATATAGCCATATGAATATGTGTTCATACTAAGAGCCAGGGTCACAGAGGAGAACACAGTTTTGCTGAACTATTTTCAGTCATGATGCTACTCGCCTTCTCTCTGGTGAGCGATGGCAATTTAATTTATAACTCACTGAAAAAATTCAGCCTATGGAACCAAAGCTGAAAGCTGCTGAGGGTAGGTTTCTGCTCAGGGCTTTGCTTTCAGATTGATTCCTTGCATTATTTATTTCAAAGGCTTTGGTAGTCTGTGGATCACATGTCTCACAAGGAACGACTCGTGTTCAAAGTTAAGTTTGAAAAAATAAACTTGAAACTTGAAGTTTTTGAAGAGATAAAATCCAACTATTCTGATTTGTAATGGAAAATTCCTATGAATGACTGAAGCAAACAGAGTTCAAAAAAAAGAACTACAACATTCGCCAACTGCTGTGAATAATTAGTCTTGACAACATTCCCAATCATGGAAAGGCTAGAGCTGGTCATTTTTTTTATGTGGAACAACTATGCGAGAGGCACTGGTCCTTGTGGTATTGCCATCTCTCAGCTTGTGAGTATGGATACAGCATTCCTCTCCTAGAATCTGATGAGAAAGAGAGCTGAAGCCATGAATTTTGGACCCACAAGAGGACCGAATAGCCTTGAAGCTGGTTTAACATAATGTATTAAACTATTGTTAGACAACTGGTAGTATTCACATTTTCAATTTCTCATGGGGAGATGAATTAAACTTAAGCATAAATATCACCAATACAGAACCCAACTTCCTCCTGTAGAGTCTCCAGGTTGGATGCACAAAGCACAATGAATGGCCCATATAATTAAACGGGATTAACTGTATAATTTTTGAAGGACATAATCACTGATGCCCTTTGGCAGTGGCTCCTCACGAAGAGCCTGCTACTGACCTCCACCTGCTCCTGACCTCTCACCTGCTCTTGACCTCTCACCTGCCCTTGACCTCTCACCTGCCACTGAACTCTCACCTGCTCTTGACCTCTCACCTGCTGTTGACCTCTCACCTGCTACTGACCTCTCACCTGCTGTTGACCTCTCACCTGATTGTCTTTTGGCAGCTTCCTTAGCCTCCCACTTGGCCACTTCCTCATCGGTCACCTCCTCCCTGGCAACACTGCTCAGCTCGTACGCGTCCACCTCGTGCAGTTTGGGCAGCAGGTCCTTCACCCACTCGTACCGGATGGGGCACACCGTCCTTACATACACTCGTGAGGTCACCAGCACGTCGTGGAAGATGATCCAGTCAAGCTGGGCCTCCTGCTCAAAGAGCTGATATAATGTAGGGGGTTCAGGTAAATCAACTTAGAAAAAAAACCAGAGGTTCAGTAAAACTCCTCAAAAAATACAGCTACAGATTCAGACAAATTAATTCAGGAGATAGAGGATTTAGGAAAACAACCTTAGAAGATATCAGAGATTCAGATACATGAACTTCTAGTAGACCTCTCACAAAATGAGAGGTTGTGAAAGGGCTTGTTGACCGTTAGGGTTAGGGTTAGGGTTAGGGTTACTGTATGTTATAGCATTCACTTCTTCCTTACTGCTGATGATGGGTGAATGTGAACCACAGATCCATGCCCATCCATTGTACAAAATGTTCTTCCCACTGCCCTGGGGGAAAAAAACAAAACAATGCACTGTCTGACAGAGGCCTTACAACTGATGACCAGTTAATGGAAGTATTGTGATTTATTTAATCAACATGTGTTGTGGCTATGCCAACAATGTGATTTACTCCATTGATCAGGGCGTAGTGCACTGTGCCATTAGGCTTGATACTTCTGTTCCATGTCAGATCGCATGCCGAGACTGGCAATGAACAATGCACTGAGTTTTTTTTAAATTCTGTTTGACAGAAAGTGGGATGATTGCATCACACCAGCATGCATAAAAACAGCACAGCTAAGTAAAACGGGCAGAATCGATGGCCAATAGCAGATCCCTGAGGGCTGAAGAAAAGACAGTGTCAACACTTGAGATGTCAACACCAGTTTTTTTACAAACAAATTAAACTGAAACTTTGGACATAATCCATAGACCAAGTTTCGAAGTGAATCCTTCTCAAATGACTGAATTCAGCAGTGAAGAGGTAAAGACTAGTCCAACACTACTATTTATGGAATGGTCTGAAGAGCACAGTAAGATTAAAGGAAGTACACTGCAGCTGATAACACTACCGACGTGGGCTCGGTTCTTCATATGACTCAATCGTCCTGCATCTCTGGCCTTCCCTGATACCGAGACAGCCTGAACGAGGTAAATGAAAGAGCCGAATGGCAATTTCAGGCTAATGAGGTGCCACTCAACAGGAGTTTTCTCCCTGTGATACTATAACAGAAGGCTCTCCTGCTAGAAACCTCCATTTAAAAGTCACATTTTATTTGACCTTTAAAGAATGACATTCGACACCTTGGTGTCAACCTGAAAATGTAGTTTTTGCTCAGTGTGTAGTTTGTGCAGTATGTACCGTGATAGACAGACATTGCTGCCTTCCAAATTTCGTCTGTGGAGGACACTGCTTTGTTATATAAAAGGCAGTAATCAGCCAGGAAATTTTGAATAGTATAATCACGACTCATTACCCTATTCCACTACAGCTCCCTGACTTCAAAAGAGCGGTCAGCTCTGTCGAAAATTACACCATTATAAATCTTTTACTTTTTTTATTTTGAGGATAGCCAGAAGTAATTGAGACCACTTGTAAAACTAAGATTGTACACTTTCACAAGTTAATAGGACATAATGGCACCATTAGAGGTGGTAAATGTAAAGAACTCTGGGTAGAGAAGAGGTCTGGGTATTAACTCTACATTGTTACACTGCCGATGGCTCTGTTTGGTTCCGTCTACACATTCATAGCACTCCTCGCGTACCTTCTGGCCACATTAGCGAAGTATCCAGTGCAAAGGCACCTCCTGAAGATCTCACTCCGGCTACCATCGAATTTCTCCACAGGAAAGTCTCTCTGCTGTAAGGATGAACAGAAACACACCCTGTATAGCAGACTGATTTACTCCAGTTATGCCCAATTAATACCTGCACTGTCCACATTAGTCAGTGTGTGCCACACAGACTCCAGGCCGTCTGTTCGATTGCGTTACCGGTGGTGCCGGGGGGGGTCACCTGTTTCAGTCTGAGAAGAATATCTCGCAGCTGTGTCTCTATGCTGAAGGCTGACTTCAGCGCCCTCCAGTGGATCCAGTGATCCCTGCACCATGCAGACGGTGAGTCACTGAGTAAAAAAACAAAAAACAAAAAAAAACTCATAGATCAGACATACATCACAGAGAACTTCCCCGGTTTCATGCTACACAGTTTTTTTTACTGCAGCTGAACAGGCTGCCTTTGAAAGGAGAAGAGATGAGTCAGAACCTGGCTCTGCACTTCTCGAACACGCTCAGCAGCACGGTGAAGTCATTGCAGCTGCCCGACTCCGCGATCAGCTTCACGTGCTCCCTCTCGGCGTCCTGCTGCTTCTCCTGCTGGCCTGAAGGGGGCAGCACAACACAAACATTTACAAAGCAGCATTCCTGTGTCTGAGTATTACGATGAGCACACAGCCGTTTTTCAGGCAGGAGACCAGGACTAGCGTGTAGCGGACTGTCACCTGGTCGGATGAAGATGTTCTCCACAGACAGCATGGCAGCCACCGGGAGGAGCAGGTCTTCACAGCCCAGAGAGGCAGCCTTCAGCAGGGCTCGAGTCAGCCCGGGCGGCAGGGGGAACTCCACCATCAGCCGGCCCAGCCTGGTCACATGACCTCGCCTTCACAAAAGGGGGCAGGGGGGGTCACAGAGCCAGATAAGAATGATGAGCCCACATCTGCATTAGGCCAAGCACCAAACGATCAGTTTACTAGACCAGCAGAAACAGATTCATAATAATATTCAATATTAGATATTGCTCTGTGCCAGTGTCAGAGAGGGGGAGAACCTGGCTGTTTACCTGCTCTGAAAATCAAATGTCTAATTCAGCACAGCAACTCTCTTTATGAGAAACCCATGTGTTTTCACCATTACCTGAATGGCAGAGGACCCAGGATAGACATGAGTATGAAAGTAGCACATGAAGACCAAGTATGACACAGGCCAGTGGAGGCGATCTGTGTCTATGGAGACGGTAGCCAGGAAGCAGGAATGGGCGTGTCACTCACCTGTCTATGGCATCACACTGGTACAGCTGCTTCAAGGCCTCCAGGATGAACCTCTCTTCAGGCCGGTCAAGATAAGGGAACCTTGTGGGCAAAAAAGCAGCCAGCATGACCCTCTCTGATCTCAATCAACTGAGAGTGAAAACACAAAGCCGCTTACTCGTACTGTCTGATATGAAACCACTTGTTGAAGCTTTATTTTTAATGCAGCTAGGCTTGTCTTAATTAGCATGCGTGTGCAGACCATTGATCTTTTGAACTCAATTATGATTACCTTCTCTGCAGCAGTTACGATATGAAATTAATGTCATCACCCCTAAGTGCTCCGTAAAATTACCCTCTTCTCTCTTCGCAAATGCCAGGAATACCAACGCAGGCTCCATTCTTTATACTGAGAATGATATTACTCTTCCTTTATGGTGGCAGGTATATAGGAAGTTTCCAGACAAAGGAGAGCCAATGACACAAAAATGCAATCCGTTCAAGTGCATGCTCAGCAAAAATAGCAGCCTCCAGTTTCACGCATCTGGCCCTACCTGATGACATCATGAACTCCCAGGCACTTCAGCGTGAGGATGACAGCGGTGAGACTGGTCCTCTGGATCTCGGGGACCGTGTACTCCGGCATGCACTTCTCCCAGAATTCCTTGCTGTAGATCCGGAAGCACTTCCCGGCCGAGGTCCTTCCTGCTCTGCCCGCCCTCTGCTGTGCCTCGCTCCTGGGGGGATGACATCATCATCATCATCATCTCCCACCCCCACTCCAAGGATTTACCCAAACTCCAAATTTCACCATAAAAAGCACAGTCTGAATTATAAAATGTCATCTAGTTTGGCACCACTAATGTAAAGCAGCTTTTTTTTAAACTAACTTTTGGTACAATGCATCAAATAATTGTAATGAACATTTTTAAATGTACATTGACCGTGATGTTAAACAATACATATAGATTTTATTTAGTTATGCTAAAATACAAATAAATAAATCCGGGTCTTACTTTGAAATGGGCACAACTTCTAGAATGTCCAGGCCGACCCTGGAATTATGATTCAGCTGCTTCACAAACCCGCTGTCCACAATATACCTGGAACAGGGCACAATCAGCACGGAATTACAAGTTCCCTGTGATTAATGTCCAATAGCAGTGTGGCTTTCCTTTTCCGCGAGCTGCAGAACCATTACAAATAAATATCACAATATGCAGATACGAGATTAAATCTCAAGGTTGTTGAGATTCGGAAGAAATTGCCGGCACTCAACTTGATACATATTAAACAAGCACATAGATGTATTCTGGGCAGTTGCTGGGGATCGTTATTCAGAATAAATGTACTTTTCTAAATATGCATATCCGCATATCAAGTGTGCTCTGGCCATTTATTCTGCATCTCAACATTTTTCATTACCCGGGAGAGTCAAGCACACCCTGTAGAAAGAGAATATTAAACTGAGAACAGAGCATGTTTAATATCTGCAACAAACACGAAGGTCACAGCGGCTCCTCAGGAAGTGTCTCTGACAACATTCTTTAAACTTTTTGATACGCGATGTTTATCCAGTAAAATCCACAACACTTTTTTGCAGCTTCTACTAACAACACCTAAACATGTAAATATAAAGATCGCTCCTAATCCTGTATCTGCACTCCATTAGCCAGATTCTCTTCATTTCCATTATAAAATAGTATTTATAGTTATTAGTTTACAGTATAAATTAGATTATTTACAGTTTCATTTCATATTTTCAACTTTCTATAAAAGTAGGTATCCACTCATTCATGAACAACACTCATAATATTTTTCAGATCAATGAAGCTCAATAACAGGCTTGCAGTACAAACACTATTCATCTCAAGCATGTTTTCTCATGCATATTAAAGCCTGTGTAATTAAGCTCTGGCAATTACGCGACTAAACTTGTTACACAGCTACAGTAATTCAGCTCTGCACACATTGTTGTGTCAGTATGTAAATGAGAGGAGACCTGCGGCCAACCAGACTCACTTGATGCCGTTAATCGTCAGGGACGTCGCGGCGATGTTGGTGGCGACGACGCACTTCCTCACGCCCTTTGGAGGCGGCTGAAAGATCTGCCTTTGCTGGTCTGTTCAGAGAAAAACGAGTGATCGACGATGAAATCATTCACAAGTTTGACAGGGTCCGAAGGATGCTGGCAGCTGTACAGGTGCTGCCCTTGTCACCTGAGGGTTTCTTGACAGGTTAGTCAGCAGATTTTGCTCAGGAATGGTGGATGGAAAATAATGGGAAATTTTTTACGGGCCGAATCTTTGGCTGACATGAACTTACTCTACGATGAGCTACAAGTGTGTGCACCCAGTGTGAAAACTACAGATAAAAGTACACAGCACTGCTTTGACAAACATCTTTCTTTTCTCCATCCAGAGGCCTTACCTGTTGGCATGGACCCATAAAGGGGCAGGATCAGCAGGCCTTCAACAGAGCGGTCGTGAACATCGTAGCGGTAGTCGATGGCCTCGGCCTTCTCATACAGCATGTCACAGGCCTTCTCAATCTCAGACTGTCCTGCCACATCACAAGATAAAAAAAATAAAAACCCATGACCCCAAAATGATGTCCATTCTGTCACTGACAAATAATCATGTAGTATCTTTTCATAGTACCTTCATAATAAAGTTGAACCATATCACAAAAAGAATATCCATTTAAAAATTCATAATTAAAAATGTGAAACCTACACTCTTAACAGCATAACACAGACACCATTTCAAGCGTAAAATCCAGACTTCGGACCCCCGAGAATTTGCACACCTCCCATTAGCACAGCGTCTGCTCTCTGTGGTTTCAAAGATGGAAACTGTGACATCCCTCCCCAAGGATAGACATAAATGTGAAGATAAAACTGTTCTTGTCAAACTCCCTGGTACCATATGTAATCTCCTTAGGGACCTCCTTCCTAGATTTATAACCCTAGGGATCCACCATATTTCCCATTAGTGTCTTAAACAATTCAATATCTTTTGAAACCGCAGTGGCCACAGCTCCAGTACAGATAGGGACATGAGTTTTGCATACCTGTAAGAAACACCAGTATGTCTCCGGCCCGCTCACTTGTGTGCAGATCCAGAGCCACCTTCACAACCTGACGGACAGGTAACAATATCAGACATGCCAGTGATGAGTATACAAACTGAATTACCATATTTGAAACACTCTCCTAGAGAATACAGGTCCAGACCAGGTCAGGAACCGAAACACAATGTTAAAAAATGTACATAATGTTTCAACAACAAATGATCCATCTACCCATCCATTCATCCATCCATCCATCCATCCATTCATCCATTATCTAACCTTATTCCTGGTCAGGGTTGTGGGGGGAGGAGGTGCTGGAGCCTATCCCAGCACACACTGGGTGAGAGGTAGGAATATACTCTGGACAGGTGTCCAATTAATCACAAGGACCACACACCATTCACTCACACACTCATACCTATGGGGGATTTAGCTATTCAGACCGCTAACATGCAAACTCCACACAGAAAGGTATCCAGCCAGGATTAGAACAGAAGGTAAATTATTTTATTCTTTAATATTGAAGATATTTCAATCCATAGATGAGCTTAATCCAGTGCATCCTACCCCAGCTCACACTACACCCATGAAAACCCAATGGGACCAATAAATAAATGATTGAATGAATGAATGAATGAATCATTGCATTTATGTAGCACTTTTTCTGAATGCTCAAAGTGCTTTACAGTGATGACTGGGAACTCACCTCACCCACCACAAATGTGCAGCACCCACCCGGACCGATCAACCCAATGACTATTTATCCATGCACATACA
The DNA here is from genome assembly GCA_039654925.1 of Anguilla pacifica. NCBI lineage: Eukaryota > Metazoa > Chordata > Actinopteri > Anguilliformes > Anguillidae > Anguilla > Anguilla pacifica. The sequence continues at coordinate 47,795,960 of CM077295.1, forward strand.
GTGTTTTTGTGCATGGATAAACCTACAAATGGCACACGGATAATAAAAATATCCTTCTTCACATCAGCAGTTTGAGGGGAGAGACAGCACACCCCACCTCCTTCACGTAGAGCGTGCTGTCGGTGTCTTTAGGGCCGATCAAGCCGCAGAATCGCTCAGCCACGGGGAACGTCCGTCCGGGGATGGCGAAGACGGGGCAGTCCCCGAGGAAGGCGGACAGCTTGTCCGTCTCGAGCGTGGCCGACATCACCACCACCTTCAGAGGGGCGGAGCGGCCGGAGGAAGACCCCCGGGCCTGCAGCACCTTCCTCTTCAGGAGGCCCAGCAAGATGTCCTGCGACACACACCGACCACGTTGACCAGAAACCAACCACATGAGAAAACAGCAAAGAGCAAAGACTGGAGTTCACAGTGTTTGCAGGCTGTGCCAGACTAACTGGTAACTAAAGCAATAAACAAAAAATAATAATGACTGATGAATGGAAGACATTTTGTGCTTGCATTATTGAGGGTAGTGAGGTAGCCAAGCTGAACCCACTGTGTTTAAGCTTCTTTCATGAGCCTCATCCAGGATCACCACGCTGTACTGCGTAAGACTGGGGTCGGCCAGAATCTCCCTCAGCAGGCAGCCGTCTGTCATGTACTTAATGACTGTGTCCTGTTAATTCAGAAACGATCTAAGCTTTAAACTTACCCATATTGGCACGGTTTACCCAAAACTACGTTTCCATTGTTCACAGTAATTGTTTGTGCACGTTAATGAAGCAGCCCGTTACACAATTACTGGCATTAAGCAACATTTATATAAAATCTTACAAGATCAACAGACACGATATTTTCCTCTGATTATTTTGCTCAAAGGTTGGTGCTTTGTTGATTTGATTATCTCACCTGAGTGGAGCAGTCATCAAAGCGCACCTGGTACCCCACTTCTCTCCCGAGAGAACAGCCCACCTCCTGGGAGACTCTCTGAGCAACGGTAATAGCTGCCACTCTGCGTGGCTGGGTCACACCAATCTTACCATTCTTCCCAAAACCTTTTCAAGTGGGGAAAAAAGGAACCCATATTTTCTGTCTCCGTTAATTGTTAGGTCACGCAATCAGATTATGCTACTGCCCCCCACTACTGTTAAGCGCGTGCAGTCACTGAAGATGCGTAATTACTTATGGAAACGAGTTAGGAGTACCCAAACCAAAAACAGTGCAGGACCAACACAAATAAGCAAAAGGAACAGCACTTACCTGCTCGGTACAAGTATTGCGGAAGCTGAGTGGTTTTCCCACTGCCAGTCTCGCCCGTAACAACCAAGAACGAGTTGACTTGGACTGCCTGAACAAGTTTTTCCTTGTGCTGGGAAATCGGCAGGTTTTCCGAATCGCAGGAATCCATAGTATGCAATGACTTATTCCGTTTATCCATGCTAGCTTTAAGGATATGTAATCTACCGTTAATAAAACTGGGCAACTAGTTTGCTAATGATATACATTAACATACACAAAATTGTTTAATCGCAGGTATTTTCTACATTACATCTGGATAAAGTTAAACGAGGACTACTGCAGTCCAGCTAGTTCAAGATATCATGACAATGAACGATAAAATATAATTAGCTACTATATAAAAGCCAGATTAAAACACTAAGCAATTACATTTTATTTGTATGCTAGCTATACGTGTAAAATACGAAGAGAAATTCCTCATGTTGTTTATAACAATCTTCCGGTTCCGTTCGTCCTGCGAAAGGACCGCGGATGACGCATGCTTTGATTGGTCCTCGCACAAAAGTGTGAATTTTTACTGGTCTCCAGTTTGATGACGTAGAAATACCCGTGCGTCCAATAACCTGCTGTACGGAACGTTAAAAGGTTCATAAAGCTCAAACAAAATATAAAAACATAAAAATACCTTCGAATGTCTTTGTTTACCGTCCATGAAATGTGTGAATTTATAAATGTGTATCCATTTCCCCACAAATAAATGATAAAAATCGGAGTAAACTGTTGATACCAAGTCTGCATCTCGCTGTAACCGTTCAACAAGAAGACAGAAATTTCCAAGAAACATATCACAAACAGTGGACGAAATCTTTATACGAGTACATATCTTATTTCACAGACCCATAACGTATACATAAATTTATCAGCGATTGAGCATGTCCTGGTTATAGCCTTGTTGCAGTGCACTGTGAAGGCACACATTGGTTTGGTCAGAGAGACAGTTTGTTATTTTCTAATCCAAACTTAAAAAATAATTAAATCAATTATTTTTATATTCCATTTTCTATTTTAAATACTGCTGTACTGTACTCCAGGGCTTTAAATAATTACAGGGTTTAAAACAATTGTGGGCAACATAATTTTGCACTGTAGATGACCCAAACTCTTAAGTAGGGCAAGTCCATGAGAGCATGCTAGTACATAGATGCCATATATTTACAAAAAAATAGCTCATACAATTATTCACATTAAGACACAAGGAAATAAACTATTAAGAAGCTCCATGATTGTATAACATAAGACTGTTTATGAAATATGTATTAATTTCATATGCTTATATGCTAATATATATATATACGTATATATATATATATACGTATATATATATATATATATATATATATATATACGTATATATATATATATAGATCGTATACAGTATATATTGTGAATGTCATAAACAGCACATTTGGCTGCGTGTTGTCCACCATTGGTTTAAAGCCAGTGATGTACAGTATTTCCAAAAGCAAGCATTATCTTCAAGGTTTATCGCAAAGAGCTTCACCTGTTTACATCTGGACAACAAAGAACAAGGAGAAATACACAGGCTGTCTTATGTTCTCATTTTTCAGGTGCTTTTTTTACACAATCAGTTCTCCAAGTTTTTTTTTTTAAACACTTACGAAAAAGGCAGAAGATTTATTGTACACTATGCAGTCATAACACATCCACTTGACAAGCAAAGCCAAGCCTGAAAAAACATCACAGACAGATACTACTCTGTGGCAAGCTGCGTAGTTTCAGAATATGTGCGAAATAAAAAACATAAATTTCTCTTTACTAATGCTTCCCTCAGAATGAATTATATCAATATGTTCAATCTCCAGTTCCAGACTGCATTTCTAAGAACTGTACATTCCCCTTTGTATTACCACTGTTCACCTCTATCTAGCCAGATCTAGCTGCCAGACAACAACGGGTGTTCAGATCCCACTGTCTGTCTGCGCCATTTTGACTGCTTGTTTGGAGATCTTTGTGCACTGCTCCTCAGAGTTCTTTAATTATGCTTTTCCGTTACCCAGGAAAACGTTCCTGCAGTTTGTTCCTTGGATTCTGTTGCTCAAGTCAAGTGATGTCCCTGAAGATTCGTTTCTCTTTCAGTGAAAGAGCTTACACAAATTGCTCCAATAATCTATCATTGAAAAAAAAAAAATCCCTGATAGCTCAACAAGATACTCCTGGAATGTGAGAGCAATTGTTTTGTAGGGTGACAGCTACCCCTACAGTGATGGTCATTTGTCACAGTAGGCAACATTAAAAATTAATTTGAGTTTAACATTGAAAAAAAAAAACGTAACCATACTGTCTGTTACACGCAATACACACCAATGTTTAAAGCTGGATGCTTGCAGAAAATGTTGTATATATTTCATCACACACAGATGAGAATACAAAAACAGGGGCACAAAAACAGAAAAATGAGCCGATGAAGTTCTTTTTCTATTCCGCGATACTAAAATAAACCATGAATAAAGGTTTCTTCTTCCCATATGTAGAAAATAGCCAGCAGTGAAAGTTTCATGAAATAATGAGTCATCTGTGAAGTGGCTTATTGGACAGTGTGGAGGAAGACGAATGCTTTGGGTCCAGTTGGCGATCGTCATTTCTTTTCAGCCAATCACGTGCAGGCTGGAGTTCCAGTGCCTTCAGTAACATGGACAGGGGCAGGGGAGGTTTTCTCACTATAAAATGGTGGGCAGAGGCGTTGGAGACATGTGATCCTTTGGCGCGTACTTCGCGAAGAAGGGCAGGAAGATGGTGAGCATGACCCCGACAATAGCCAGCATGTAGCCCCAGCCGATCTGGCACTCCCCCGCAGAGTAGACGTCCGAGCTCCCGCAAAACGACTTCACCAGGGCGGAGCTCAGGCCGAAGGGATACACCAGCAGGCCGGACCCCATGATGAACACTGGTGGAGAAACAAACAGAGAAGCGAAGCATCATCACAGGAGTCAACACTGTCAGGAGGATGAGCCAGAGGGAGGCTGCTGAGAGGGAGGAAGAGTACTCGTAGGGATGGGTAGGGCAAGGAGCCACAAGCAGAGTGGGAGGGGTCGTCACAACACGAGCATCAAGTCTGAAACTCATTTTGAAAAGAAAGTGTTGCATACCATTTCAAAATGGCACAAATTCTTGGATAAACTTGGATAAAATGTCAATGTTCTGCAAATTTGGCAAGGATTTGTTCCACTCAGACTTATTTATTTAGCAGATATATCTGTCTTCGATATGCTATTTACAGAACAGCGCCAAATTACCAGCCTCTGATGGAGAGGTTTACCTACAGTTTTGTTATTAATAAGTTCATGTCATTTATACGTAAAATAGGCACAATTTTAAAATGACAATGGGTGTTTTATAATGGGGAGGTCTTCAAATTGCTGTTGGATGGATTAAGAACAGGTATTTGGATGTATTAACAATGTATCCAGACAATACAAACACAACTTTTAGCAAATTTATCGGAACGCAACCTCTGACCTGTACTAGTACTGTGAACCTTCTCCATGAGAGGTTAACGACATTTCCACAAGATGGCAGTAGAGGTTGCGTACGGTGCCATGAAAATTTGGGGCACATAGGGTCAAAGCTGGATTCAGTCAACATTTGTGACTCACAGTTAAATGCTGGTGTTAGTTTTTCTCTTCATCAACTCAGTTTGATGAGTCCAGTAATCAACAAAATTACCATTCAAGCTGTTTGTGAAGATAAAGAACAAAAGCACTTAATTGTGAGTCAAAGTTCAGGATGAATGCTGATTGTATCCAGGACATAGTTAAGAAAAAAAAAAAAGAATTTATATTTCTGAACTTGACCTCAGCAGCTTCACGGATATCTAGCGTGTGATAAAAGCACAACCAAAATTACAAAGATATAATTTAATGCAATCATTTTAGCTGATACAGAAGCCAGGACTCCATAAACAGGCCCTTAAATTTGACTTCCACAAAAGAGCTGGCTTTTATCTTCACAGGTACAATCAACAACAAAAGAAAGTCACCAAACTGCGGTTGTTAATAAAACAAATGAACACTTGGATTTATTTTCTTCTGAGTCAAAGTAAAAGACGAATATCGATTAAATCCAGACCTCAGTCTTAAATGTCTGAAATATCCCTCAGCAGCTGACTTTTGTCCAGACTATATCACCTCCTGTCATCCAAAATATACTAGTGTGGCCTTGCTTAAACGCTTAAACCCAGTACAAACCTCCTACACAACCACTCCGTGCGGGTGGCAGAGGAGAACACAAGGGTGGCTCCACCATGAGAAAGAAGCAGTTTTAACATCTCAGTGTCTTACCTCATTATACTCAGCCCTCTTGAGTGCTCCCACAACTGCCACCCCCTACCGCCCCCCCCCCCCACCCGACCCCACCACCCCAGCCCCCATCCACCCTACCCATCAGTGTCGAGGGACTCAATGTCGAATGGCTCCATGTTTATCTGCAGGAGGCAGGCCTTTCAAAGCGTGATGCTAACGAGGCTTTAATGACGTTCTCTATCAAGCTACCCTTTGCTTTGTTGAAGGTGCACAAAGTCTCAAAGAGCCAGACTTTCCTTTGGACTCTCTCTCCCGGCTCGCTCGCTAGCTAGCTAGCAGTGCAGTTCAGTTCAGCTGGTCCCCTGGCATTTTTATTTATTTATTTATTTTTTTACAGAAAGATGTGTTTATTGCCCCTGAAACAAATTACAATGCCGTATCAGAACACAGCAATCAATAAGACAAACATCTTGCACGAATGAATACACATTTCTCATCCAGATCGCATAAGGAAACATTCTTGGTTCACAAAGCCATCTTGCTGTCTGCATCAGATAAATACCTTTGCCTCAGGAGCGATGCTATCGCTGAGCCTGCATAACTGGGAGAGCATGATCCTGCAGTACAGGCACAGAGCACACATTCAGAACCCCGCGTAGACAGGAAGGGACAGAAATATTCAGAATGTGACACACAATATAAGTGGATGAACGTGCGCGTTCAGGATGGTTTCTGGTACTTACCCATTCTCTGAAGATCAGATCATACTAGACTCTCAAACACTCTGAAGAGCATGGGGCATACATGCACTAGTGTGTGTGTGACAGTGGGTTTAGTAATAAAAAAAGGTTTTAAACATAAGAAGTGAATGCAAATACTCTTTTTTTAAAATGTACATATAGTACATGCATTTTATAGAATTTATTTTCAAACATGATTAAACAAGCTATCTACCTATCTATTCATATGTCTATCTATCCCCTGACTATAAAACATTTATTTCAAGCAGCTATAAGCAGGTTTACATATACCGCTTATATAAACTGTTCTGTTCTCTCTCAAGATTATGAGCCATTGGTAATTACTCTGTGATGTACTTATAAAAATATAAATCAATCTTCTCTCTCTCTCTCTCTCTCACACACACACACACACACACACAAACTCATTTGCTTACAACAGTGTCAGTAAACACTTTTATTATTGGATCAATAGATCAAAATCAATGCGCAGTATGATTACCCAATAAGTGAAATGGTGTTATAATGCATAATGGAAGCACTAAAGCAGACTTCATCAGCTGCAGCACCTTGCTTTATGAGCATAAAACACCTACTGAAACATATCACCTGGCAATTTGTGAAATGTTATGGCCACGCTTGCGTCTATCAGCTTTTTGTTCTAAATCGAGTTTGAGATTATGTTGAATACGCCCGTTATGTTGGTCTCTTAATTTGCGCGTTGGCAAAACAACAGTGACAAACGGGCAGAAATGTCACAATGAAAAGACAACGTTCGTTCAAAAACAGTTTAATTAAGAGTTAATTAGAGAGAGAAGCCAGGCTATTCGTCGGGGGAACAGATGTGTGCAACCCCTAAAACCCTGGAGAGCACTTAAGAGCCAGGTACAGAGTGAACAGAGGGGCCATGAAATAACAGACAAAAACTATAATTACATGGAGTTTAAGACGCTGTTACAACACAGCAGCGGGGTAGATGAAAATGGTTAAAAACATCCCACCTCAAAGCAATATGCTCTGCTCCACCTTCAGGCCTTCCCTTACAGTACAGCACACAAAATACATTCATATTCAGCCATTTCACAGACGATCTTATCCAGGGCGACATATAAAGATTAGTTTTTTTTTTTTGGTTTTTTTTTTAAAAGCAAAGCATTTACACAGCTGGATATTTACTGAAGCTATTCTGGTCAGGTACCTTGCTCCAGGGTGTAACAGCAACACCCCAGTTTGGAGTCAAACCCGTAACCTCTCACTGTACAAGCCTAGTTCCCTGTGCACAGCACAACAGCAGAGTGTACTGTGCAAAAACAAACAGACATCATTACGTTGCACTTACAAAATAAATCCCAAGACCCAATAAGCCACAAAAAAATAAAATAAATAAATAACACAAAAAAGGCACCGCAGAAAACAAGAACCCAAGTGATATTTTATCAGTATTAGCCCACTCACTGGCCCTTCAGTAACACATCATTATTTGCAGAGCCAACCCTTATCCATGCATCTTGTGGGGTGAATTAAGTCATATTGCATTGTGTCATACGTAGCAATTTCACATTGGCCGCACACAGTAGTTATGATACAAATAAATAAAACATAAATACCATACGACCCTCCAGTCCTAATCTTAACCACGCTACTATCTGCTTTTATCAAGCTTGTTGCAGTATTGTCTGTCAGTGTTTACTTATATAGTAATATTAATAATTTAATACAGTGTAATATCACAGGTGAGGCCACAATAAGCCTGTGCCTTCCTATACTATTCAATAAAAAATCAATCTTAAGCATTCACTTGTACAGGAACCCATGAACTTGCACATTGTTTGTCTTCCTCAAGTCACGTTATAAGCCTGACACATCTCTGTCCATCTTCTTTTGTATCTGCTATAAACACTGAGTCTATATACACCACCACCTCCCCCCCCCCTTTATAAGCCTGTAATGGAAACTAAATCTCCCTCTCGATCTCTCCCTCTCAAATCCTGTTACAGACACTGAATCTCTCTCTGCCTCCGACCCTCAGTCCAGCAATATAAATAAAAAATCTTCCCTCCTCTCCTCCTCAGGCTCTGTAATATGCACTGAATCTTTCTGTCCCGCTCCCATACGTCTCTTTATAAACACTGAATCTTCCTGTCTCTCCTCCCTCGGGTGTCTGCCGTAAGCACTGCATCTCCCCGTCTCAGTCCTACAGGACCAGTAATTTGCCCAGAATGTCCATGTGTCACCTCCCTGAGTAGCACAAGCAACGAGGCCCAAAACTTTAGCCCGGCGCATAGTTAAGTCTTTCATTGGGGCCTACCTCTGGCTGGAATGGTGATTACATTAAACAACGATGAGGTGGGAGCAAGTCATTGCCAGTCTGGAGGCGTATACAGAAGTATATTCACTTTATGTTCACTCTCATGCTGCCACAGGCAACGTATGAATGACAGCATCATCCAGAGGACACATCCTAACATTTACTAGGCATTTGCCTGGTTTTCTCTCCGTAATAACATCAGCAAATATTGGGCTCAGTTCACTTTGATATCCATTTTAATGAGCCCTCTCTGTCATTTTTATCAACTTCCCACAAGCTATTCTGAAGTTAACCAAAGGAAAGCAATATTTGTAACTTCTAATCCAGGCTTTTACTGTTATTTTGAGAGATTACAGTTTGACCCCACCCGCATATCCGTCCGGTAGTGACAGAAGCAGCTGTTTCCAATCAGCTCCTGAAGCTAATGAAATGACACCGCAGGTACCCTTGTGCCTCCCCACAGAAGGTGACGACCTGGCTAATTATCACCGAATCGAACATCTGCTGAAGAGAGCGCTGTTTCCACCCCAGTGATGACAGATGAGTGTACACCACAACGAGGAACAAACAACCAAACAAAAAACCAAAAACAGAGATTCAATTCTCCTCAGCATCAAAACTATTATTTTTTCATTTACCAATGCATTTGACTTGAAGAATTTGTTTTCAAAGTTGAGCCGGTTAGAAACTTTCAGTTTGTGTAATGATAAAAAAATACAAAAAAACAATATGACAAAAATGGACATACAGCACACACGTTCAGTGAACATTAACTGATGGTAGAGATATAATAGACTCATTGTATTATTATTTTTCAAAATAAAATTCGGCACCCAATGTGGGGTTGGCCAACTGTCATTCGTACTGCTGATTTGGGAATGTGACTGTAGACATCCATGGTTCTCCTCTGAAACATGTAGTGTCACTAGTTTGCTTCTTTTCACGCAGTATGCTACAGCTAAGCTTGCACAGAGTGGAGTCGGAGGAAGACCTTTCATGTGCGGCTTTGACATGCAGTCCACAGCACCCGATTGGCCAGCAGGAGGTCCGCTAGATAGCGATAAAACACAGACCCCCAACTGACCAACCCACCCTGCCGATTGCACATCGCCCTATGCAAATCGCACTGGCACAGTCCAAATTTGATCCGACATAACAGAGCTCATCCATGCACCACAGCATTGTGCCTTAGCCAAATGAGCCACTCAGCAGCAGTATTCATAACTCTAACAGAGAACATACAGTCCCTACTGGACTCATATCAACTCTCAGAGTTGCTGAAACACAGAATTCTGCTGTGTTTGTTCACAAGAAACGATGTGCTTGTGTGTGCTTTTTGTTTGTCTATTCCACTATACTGTTTGCTCTCAATAATGTATCTGCACATCCATATTTATCCACACTTGCTTGCTTGAAAAAGAATAAAACTTGCTTGCTTATTTTTGACAACTTTAAAAAGTGTGTGTATTTACTAGTGAACCATTAGGGGCCTGCATGAAGCCTTTCTGCATTTAAAAAAGAAACAGAAAAGAAGAGACTGGCTGGTGTTGAACGGTTCTGAATGGGTGTAAGATGGATCTGACCCTGGAATGCGAGATGAGGAAGAGGAGGGTACAAGCAACAGCAGAGCCCTGAGGAAGGCATTTTGCGGAGACTTGCCTCAGACAAACAAACAAACCGAAAAACTTTGGAATTGCCTCTGTGTGAATGGTGCCCTTGTCACCGATGATCGCACACGATAATGTCACCACCGCAATAACGCCTAGTAGAACTAATGGGAATTTCGGCGAGCAGTTAACGAAAATAGCTGGCGTTCCCCACAAGCGCAGCCAAGTGTGGCGGGGAGCCGACGGCAGCGGGACACAATCAGCCCCGCCCCTCCAGGGGGGGAGGACGAGTTTAGTCGGCCAGGGTTGCTCGGGTTACCATCGCATCAGTTCCGCCCAGCAACGCGCCCAGCAACGCGCCCAGCAACGCGCCTAGCAACGTGCCCAGCACACGCAGGCTAACGGCGGTCGTCACTGAGAGATGTGCCCCTCCCCTCAGATCAGTGTTAGCCCTTCTTTTGCAGGCTGGTCTGTCATATTCGTCTTTCGTTTGATTGGCCGAAGCTCCCCATTCCAGCGTTGTTATGTGGTTTTGTTGTTCTGACCTTGTCAGGTGGTCTGCTGAGGGTGGTTTTGTGACTCCATTTAAAAAAAGGAACTTTAAGCCTCACTTGGGCCACTCAGACATAGACTGAAGCACGCGTACAGCATTTTGTAATAGTTCTGTAAAAGCGTGTTTTTGTACACACTGCCTTTGCTCTGAAATTTACAAGCAAAGCAAGTGCAAATCCTGCAATGATTCAATGCTGTACATGTGTTGGTGACACATTTCAGTGCGTTCCCTAAGGTAACTGGCTGGTTTATGTGTTTCTTCATCTCAGGCCTGGCCTTTCCCAGGCATTTTTGTGTAATCATACTTCAGCACCCGTACTTCACAAAAGAGGAGTCAAGGTGCATTCATACCTGCTAAGGGGAAATATATTCACAAAGTCATTTACAATTTGAACATTTTCCTTAAAGTTGTTCAACTGAAATTCCATTTGAGATCGTCACCAAAATCAAATAATTAACAAAGCAGATAAATGGCATTATTGGCATCATAAAACTGAAATGATAAACTGATTATAAGTTTTAAATACAAAATAAATAAATAAAAAATAGGCCCCAATTTTTGAAACTCGTAGGACAGCCATTTCTAAAGGACTCATTACACCACCTCACACAGTTTTAATGGCTCCTCCAAAAGAGCCTAGAGAATAACAAATTTAACACTGTAGAATAACAGTATTGCACTATTTTAGTTCATTTGTTTCTACTCTTTTTTATAGTACTCAGGAAATGTAGCTACTGATAATTACAAGATCTTCTTCAATCTCATCGGTCATTGGACTTTGTGATTCCATTCCATTAACTTTTGTTTGCATTGCTCACTTTTCTCCCTTATCAAAGCAATGCATAGTCAAAGGAAGAATACCTAGCTATGGTGTTGTAAGAACTACCTTTATTTACCTCCCCATACCGGAACGTCATCGCAATCCCCACTCATAATACACACGTCACTGATACTCCACCTGTCCCACACGTCACTGCCCAACAACGCCTGGTTCGAGCTCAGGATTTCACACACAGAGCAAGACGGATCGCCGCCATCTCCCACCCAGTTCCCGCCACCCCATTACACTGAGCTGTCAATGCGTTCGGCCTGATGTTAAACAGCCTTAACTAAACAGACGCGTCGCAGCGCAAATTGCCTCGTGGTCCGGTCTCCCTTCCTTGACGTTGCCACGGCAACACCGGCACAGTAATGAATTCCTCCCAGAAGGCAGGGGGCCCCAGAGCATCCTGGTAATCAAGGCCCGGATCAATGCAGTCCTGTCACAGCCGCGACCCCTGACCTGCCAGCGTCAAATTGAAATGAAAGCCATTACCCCCGAGCCTTCACCTTGCCAGGTGGCTGATGGGATCAAGCAACACCTCTTTTTGTTCCTCCCACGTGTCCTGTTCTCCTGGACACCTCTCCGGGCCGGCAATTAAAGACAATTTACCATTTACAATTTGCAATTAAAGACAGCGTTAAGTGAAAATGCAAATGCCATTCTGTAATCTCAGTACTGAGGATAGTGATTACGAACATGTTGACAATCTCACAGAGAGAGAAGTCACAGAAGAGGTAAGACTCAGTTATGAAAGTGTCTGTCGTGAAAGTGCACTACTCTATCCCTATCTTGCTGAACCGCACCTTGTCAAACCATTCATAGTCTGTTATAAATCATCGTTAGTCTGTTATAAATCTCTCAGAATGGTTGATAACAATGCTGTTATGCCACGTTTAACAACAAAATCCCATTAGATCAAAATGAGCGTACAGTACAGTTTTCATGGGCCGCCATCATATATTTCACACGGCAGACATTTATGCTGACGTCTCTTATGTTCTCCGCTCTGACGGAAAAAAGGTAATTTAAAAAACAAATGAAAGCACAGCGTGATATTTATCTGTGCTCCTCCAAGCTAAAAATAACCTTCCGGGAAAAAAACAAGCAGCGCAGTAATACTTTATTATTAAATGAGCGAAAGCAATATGAATTAATCAGCAAACACCTGTGCAGCCCGAAAAGATTTTAACAAGCCCGTAACATGAGTTATGAGTTATGAATAGGCAGTTACCCAAGGTGACTCAGAAAGAGTCTGACAATGTTATTCATAACATGCGCTGTGTAATCCATTAGATGGGAACTGAGAAAGAGCAGGCAGGACCACACCCAGCTGCTCCCATTCATTCCTCAGCAGACCTGGGCCTTCAGAAGCAAAGTGAGGTGTTAGGGTCACCCCACCAGGGGGCCCGAAATGCCCACCGTATATCACTGAGCAGGAGATGAACTCATGTTTCACAAAATTGAGATGGCGGTTACATGAATGCCAACATTGTCAATCAAGGCTGAGGTCAGAGACATTCTGCAAAGCAAAGACCGGGTACCTTTATAAAAACCTCAAAGAAAAGTGAAGGTGATTCACAACAATACCCACAATGCACCGCAAAAACACTTTTGTCAGCCAAGCACACGGTATAAAGAAACACGAGTAACAAAGGTCAGGACGCGCGTCATTTCTCTGGACGTTTGCCCAGGTTAGACCTCGTCACAGGGTCAGAACACAAAGCCTGTAGCCATGGGGCTTGTCCCTACGTGGGATATTTTCATCATTCAGTTTCACTGCATTATGTCCGTTACACAACAGGGACAAGGAACTCTTCCACTGTCAGTTATCACACAATGTTATTCAATCATTTACAATTCACTCTGACACATTAGCAATTTAGTGTTAAGTTATTTATTTGTAAACCTGGATATTTTACTGCGCTGATTCAGGTGAGACATTTCACCCTGGGGTTTGAACCTGCAACCTCTCCATTGCAAGTCCAGCTCCTCTACAAACTATACCACACAGAAGCTACTCCGCAAGCAGCTTCAGGCAAGTATTCCACAATCTCCACTTTCTCCTGCGAGCTCCAGGGCCTCAGCAAACGTTACCTCAGTTTCAACACGACGGGTTGGATCTTTGAAGGCAAGGCAGTGCGATTCACTGGCTGTAACAGAAACGTGCAGCCGCACGTCAGCTCCAATCAGCCGAGTTTTCCTTCAGTGAGGAGGAGAAGAGACAGCGGCGCTCTGCTGTGACATGAGGCTAGCTCTTAATGCGGCCTGTCAAACACTCGCCCCCCCCTTGACTGACGGAGGGGGAGAGGTGCGAGCCCAGCGGGAGCTCCTTTCAAACCAAAAACCAGAAAGCGGGTTTTTGACAAGTGGGCAGCCGGGCTAAAAGAACACTTTGCGTGTCGGAAAAATGCACTTCGGGTTTTTTTTTCAAGGGCCAGCATTAACCGCCAATTTACTTTTCTTCTTCCTCTGAGTTCCATTGGCTATCACTATCACTTTGCAGCCCACCAGCCGAGCTCCAGATAGCGCACAGCAAATACTTTTCTACGCTTTTCTAATCTTGTCTGCTGTATTGGAACCAATGAAATACTCTCAAAAAGTGCAAACCCCGCCTTCTGGTCATTTTGGCAGGCTCAATTGCACCAGGCAAGATCAACAGAGCACAGAAATGTATTTGAATCCAAAACAAATACGTATTTGGCCCAAGCCTTTGACGCATAGTGAGTTCTGCTAGCCAAGATAACTCTGCAGTCCACCAGCGGAGCTCCAGGTACTGCACCAGTGCAGCTTCACGCACGGCTTGTGCAGATAGGCTGCTGTTGCCAGATCAACCAATGGGATTTCAGAGAAAGGCGGGGTCAACCCAGCTGAATGACACCCTGCCCCGGCCAATTACCTTTCGCCCCGGACACAGGCGGCTCAAGCAAGGCCAGGATTTTCAAAAAATACTGGCTTCATCCCCCACGAGAGAGGAAAGGCAAGCCATCCCATAATGCGGCACAGACACGAGAACGTAATTACACGGACTTGGAGATAATTAAATGAGCATTATATGATGCTTGAAATTGGAAATTCAACTCCTCCAAAGCAGGTGTAAAACCACATTTAGGTAATGTCGGGCCCAACCATTCAATTGATATGCAATGTGAGGATGTGTGTCTTGTGGGGGGGGGGGGGTGGTCTCCTGTGGTCGTGCTTCAAAATTCCTTTGTATTTCTGGACCTTCATATTCATTCACATATTCATTTTTTTGGAATATTTAGCATTTTCTCTGCATCTCTCTGAATACAAGCATGCCTCTGGTTGATTGTAGGGTGATGAGAACAAGAACCCAAAAAATTGGAAAAGATAAAAAATGAAGTTCATAAGTAAAAAAAAAATCACTAAGGGGGAAATTAATAGGAAACCCCGCTGGAAATATTGGAAAAATATACGATCGTTCAGTTGAATTGATTTTTAAACTTAATGAAGGGAATAAGTCACCTTTCCCGTCAAACAGATTCATAAAACCGGGCTCTGATGATGATTAGATGCCCGCGCGGCTCAACATCTGGACCGCTGTTCTGCTTAATAAATCCCCCGCTCTGCTGACTCTGTGCTGTTGTCCTCATATAAATCTTGTAAATAGATTTCTGGTGCGCATTTCAGCTCTTTCTCTCCCCACCAAGAGGGGGGGAAAAAGGGGAAGGAGGTCCGGTAATTGGATTGGCGAGAGAAACCTTTTTTTTTTTCTCCTTACGCTTCACAACGGTGCGCCGGCAGCCATACATCAAGGCCTCTTTTCCCCTCTTGTTCGCCAGGTTGGGGCTCGTTCTGTGACCCCCCTCTGGTCACAAAGGCTCCTCTCTAGCCTCCTCTTCCCCCTGCTGTGCTTAATACTGAACGGATGCCTGGGAGGCTGCAGAAGTCCCTATGCTGCATTCTGCCTGGCTATTAATTCACCACCCTTTTTGTCTTCCTGAACAATCCATATAGCAGAACTTTCCATGTCACCACTTATGCCATATTCTGGTGCATCTACCCACACACACACACACACACACACACACACACTCACTCACTCACTCGCTCTCTCTCTCTCACACACACACACACACTCACTCTCTCGCTCTCTCTCTCACACACACACACACACACACACACTCTCGCTCTCTCTCTCTCACACACACACACACACTCTCTCGCTCTCGCTCACACACACACACACATATATACAAACACACAAACATGAACACACATTCTCTCTCACTCATGCATGAACACACACATGCACACAAGCACACACATTCTCTCCCTCTCACATACAAACACGCAAACGTGCACACGCACACACATTCTCTCTCACTCATGCATGAACACACACATGCACACAAGCACACACATTCTCTCCCTCTCACATACAAACACACAAACGTGCACACGCACACACACTGTCTCTCACTCATGCACAAACACACACAGACAGACAGCCAGCACAGATGTGCTAATGTTTTACCATTGCGCACGACTGCCATTACAACACATCCCTCCCAACAACATCTGCCTCTGTTTTAACAGCATGGCAGATGTGACAGATATAAATATATATGGCACAGTAAGATATGCAAGTTAATTATGAACAGGCACACGTGCACCCTAGCTGTCAATCAACAAATTGTTTATGAATTAAGCAAACTCATTTAGCTGTTACATCCAAACATTTTGAGACACAATTAATCTAGCAGTCAGCCAAAATCAATTTTAAAGCATATTAATTGTATTTGTCCCCGCTGCATGATAATAATTGATAACAACATTTTTATTCTACGCTTGCCTGGAAAAATGCTGGAAATATGACCTTTCACAAAGAGGACTTGACTGTTGAGGTGATTAACACTCAAATTTGGAAATATTAAATATTATATATTACGGTTCTTATTAAAACTGCATTAACCTGACACGATAATTGAATTTTTGACTTTTCATGACATACATCATCATTTTGAATGAAAACAATGTTACCACAAGGGCACTTTACCATACATGTTATATTAATTTTTCTCTGTATCCACAGGCCTAGCACGGATAACACTTTTCAGAGATGTCATTTGAGCATAGAACTGTCAGGTTCCCCTTATCTAATATTACATTTTATTTAAATATCTGAAACCAGATATGAATAGATATATACATACATACGTACACTGGAGCAATTCGGGTTAAGTACTTTGCTCAAGGGTACAACAGCAGAGTCCCTTTCAGTTACAAGCTGAATTCGCTATTCATTATACTACACCACCTTCTGCCACCCTAGAAATGACTCTGTTCCCACTGAATGATAGTGCACTCAGGTTTCCTCGGTGGTCGTTTAATGACTCTGTCTTAATTCTATCAAAGTATCCAGTTTTTATTTATCATTTAATGAAAGTCTTAATTTTACATGTGACAGAATGCCATGCTTGATTTCTTGCCCGGAGTGAGTCACTGATACTTGTACTCAAACCACAACTCTTCCCGAGCTAACGACGATTCTCTTTTATTTTTGAATTTCAAGTTTTCTCTTCCATGCAAGGTCCTTTTCACTTTTGTTTATCTGTGCCGTGGAACTCAAGAGGCTTTATCTGAAACTCACCTTTTAATTATGTAAAACCTCTTTGTTTTCAGACCGACTGCACCATTAGATAATTAAACGTTTTGTTGAATTTGTCATAAAATGGGAGCAATCTGGAGGACACAATTTGAAAACATCTGAGAGCGGGACAATCTACATTTTCTTCCAAATACAATTATCTGTGGTGTTCTGGCCTTCGTTCAGGGCTGGTTGGAGACCAAGGCCACAACGTCATTCAATCAGCATCTGCAATCAGCTGTTGCTAAGCAAAACAGAACCTCCTCTTTCTTCCCACTGATCCATTAAATCCGCTTTCACTGCATCCACCTGCTCTGGTCCAGGATGAAGAATGCGTGTAATGTTTTCAAAAAAGGATTGATTACACTGATAATACCTCTGAGCATGTTCCAATAAATCTATTTTTGAGGGAAGGTGCAAATGGCAGTAGAATAATCATTTACGATAGAGAGAGACAGATGTGGTAAAATGGAATATTTCTGAGAGCTGAGAGATGTCAACGGCCCCAGAAATTACTTGAACATTGAGTGGTCTGCACCACCCACAAGATTATGAGCCATTGGTGGTTACTTTGTGATGCACTTATAAAAATCTCTCTGTCTCTATCTATCTATCTCTCTATCTCTCTCTCTCACTCAATAGCTGAAGGACAATACTGTGAGGCTCTCAAAATGTTGCTATAAAATTGTTGCACTGTTATTGCATTACGTTTGAAGAACCGTTAGCTTGGCAGCAGAGAACAGCTTTACTGGCAAATCTGCACATTTAACAGCTGCCCCATACATGGCACAGAGAGGAAGGGAGACCTCATCCTAAGTCATCCACCCCATCTCCAGCACACGGCTTCCACTCCAACTGACGATGTTCACAGGGCCTATGAAAATATACCCACGCATGATCATGCTCCATTAAAGCCTGCTGTGTCTTGTACACTCCGTAATGTAGACCATGTGGCCATTTCTCTTCCGTCTCACCTCCCACCTCAGTGCAGCATCAGTTGCTGTGTGATGTCTACCATACCACAGGAAGAACATGTTTGGTACCATTGTAGACCACACCAAAAATCACATCTCTCAAAATCACATCTGTTTCACAGCAGCAGCAGCTAACTGTAGTTGACACAGACAAACCGCCTCAAGGGAACTTCAGTCTGGTAGACCCACAATGCAACAGCTCCCCAAAGGTTTGAAGATCTAGAGGCTGCGGTCTGACGGCAGCTATACCACCCTGCAGCAGCCTTCCTGCTCAACGGCCAATGGCTACGCCCGGCCAGGACTTTGATTTGACGTCGTTGGACGCTGACCCCCCACCGCCTATTATGGACATCATGAACGAAAGGAACATGAAAATTCGAAAGAAAAAAAGGTGAAGATGGGATGCAAGAAACTGCTGAAACGAGTGAAGGTGAAGGTGTGTAGCGCTTTGACACCCAGAGAAAAATCACTTTGGCAAAGCTGCCTACAAACTTTGCTCCCTAATCCTCGTTTTAAACTCCAAATAAATAGCGCCCTGCCACCATGCATCAGCGCTGAACTCCCCAAAGGGGAGGATGCGGTTCTATGAGAGAGCTGCCAGCTGCAATATCGTTATCGCCCATTTGAGGCCGTGCTGTTCCGCGCCAGATTGTCACTCCAGCTGACAAAAAGAGCCATGTCCTTCATTAAAGCAGGAGGGGAAAATACATGGTGTGACCTTCAAGTGGTTTAAAAAAAAAAAAAAAAAAAAAATCCGAGATACATATTTAGATTTCGATTATTGGGTTGGAGCAGGAGGCTGTTGCGGTGATGTAATAAATCAAACCGCAAATCACATTATCCCCCACATAAAAACTGTAGGCCCCATTTAATAAGCAATGTGTAAATAATGTTTTATATCCTAATTAATTGAGTATCTGGGAGCAGAGTGGATCATGCATCATTCCAAAGCTCTCCCTCTGAAAATGATGAATTTAAAAACGCACGATACATTCATTACACGGTGATGAAATGTCTTGCGTTTCTCAGTGGGGTTTGTTCCATGCGTGCACATGCTTACAATATGAGCTGAGGAAAAAAAGCCTCACCATTGGCCTTTCTGGCTTTGTACAGTTTTTTGTGGCCAAAATTCTTAAGGGCACCTCTCCCCTATGTGGGTTAAGAGAGCAGGAAGTAAGGCATATCTGTGCATCAGAGAGGGTGAGCAACAGGGTTCAAACTGGAAAGGAGCAGTGTTTCAGTCTTAAAAGTGCTTCACACTATTAACAACACATATTCTCATCCTTTACCCTAAGCTTCAGATGACAAACAGAACCATGGATATGTGACACAGTCCATCTATTGTAATCTTCCATCCATGTCACCATTTATGGGGGTTCGCTAGTGCCGAAATTACTAAACGATGCACGTGCAGTAACTCTGGAGCTAATCTCCCATCATACCCTGTTCCATTTGCCTTATTGGTGCCATACATGTTCACAAATGTATGCATGCAGACAGACCACTCACACACACTGAGGTAACACGCCAAGGCTGTTGAATTTCAGTGAGCAGTGAGAGCTTTGGGACCCCCGGCCAAGAGGCACCTTCATCTTCAACCGCGAACATCCCTGAGAAGCCCAGAGGGCAACAGAACAAAGTGACACATCTGTGGAGACGCAGAACACACGAGAGAACCAAAAAATCTTTACTCCTCATTCACCCTCCAGGGTCAGAAACCATTTCAGCTCCTCAGGATAGGTCAGGGAACATCAACAGTCACTTCTGTGATTCCGTTCTCAACACACAAAAAAAACTGAGATGGAAAAAAATTCACTGGTTTCAACATCACACAATCCCACACGCTTCCAAGAAACCTTGAACACTTAGTCACACCCCATAAAACCCTGTAGACCCCCATACAGACCACCTCTACAATGTATGTAAGTTCCCATTCTAGCTACAGTGGTATGAAGACGCGAGTTCCAGGGAGTTTCTTCAAACTTTCCCAGGTGAATATTAATTAAAATTAATATTACCACTCGCACTCGAAAGACAATACAGACTCAACATCCGGATTTGTTAGTCAGAAAATTCTGGTTGTTCGTAGCAACGCTCGAGGCAACGGGCCGTAAGCACATCCAGCGAACTGGGTGCTGGGATGAGAAGGTTCACAAAAAGCCCCCACACCGACCCACTCAATAACACCTTCCGTTGTGACAACGGCTCGATCTGAGTGGGTCTTTGTACTTACACACACAGCCACACAAAAAAAACACAAAAACACACACAGCCAGCCATTAGTGTCTGCTGGAGATTTTAGACTCACATGCTCATTTGTGATACTGACCACAGCCGCCGTGCCCACAGCAGCACATGGCACTGATCCCCCCCCCCCCCGCTGATCTCCCGCTGCTCTTTAATGTCGCTCTCCACCATCGGAGTGGAAATCGTGCAGAGATTATTAAAGGCTTTCAGAGTCCTGTACGGACATTTAGATGATATTGCATGCGCCAAATAGCCGAGCCGCGCTATCACTGAGTTCCAGATGTTCGAGCGTACGTGGTTGCCCGGATAACTGCGCACGGCCGTCTATCTCTTTGTTTGTTTTGCTCGTGTAGGACTCGCACGGTCCCAGAACACACAAAAAGCTGATACACAAAATGTGAATTTCAGGAAAACAATTTCTCCACGACAACGCACCTGAGATTGCAACTACTGTAACATATTTATCTAATTTTGTAATACATTCATGATCAATCGCTGTGCTCAAGCATATCTTTCTGCAAGGTGTCTTACTTCTTTTTGTAAACAATCAATGCTTGACTGGTAAAGGGTCACTCCAATGTCGACAGTTATATAGTCTATCGTCACCGCTGTTACCCCACAGAACCACAGGTAAGCGTGTACGCCCGAAGCTACACTTCACACCTCACTGCTAATCACGGCACTGAAGCAGAAAATGTTTTTCTGTTTGCTGAAGGAGACTAAACTGATCTCTACCAGAAGAAGCTGGAAGAACGTTAGAATGGTGCGATCACTAATGACTTTTTGGACAGTTACGCAAACCAATAAGGCCGGGTTCTTCTCCGAGCTTCCATTTCCCTTCCTTACCTGCTGGGCACCGTCATTACAGAGAGAAACACACCGGTTACTATTCTGATTACTCCAATTTAACAATACGCATCCGCGGGTCTTCTAATGACAGGATTAATAAGTGCACAGGAAAGTAGACAAGAAAACACACTTGGAAAAGAAAATGCCTCAAGACTGAGAAGCCCTGCAGGAGAATACATACAGGAGATATAATCAGCACCTTTCTGAACATTCAATCATTCCACCCACTTTCACAAGGAACAAACACACACTCACACATTCACACACACACACACACACACACACACACACACACACGCATGCACGCACGCACAGGCACACACACACACACACACTCACACACTCAATGAACACACACACACACGTGCACACAAGCACAAACAAACATAACCTACACATGCACATAAACACAAACATACACATAAGCACAATTTCAAATGCAGATGCACCCATAGATGTGCATGCACGCACACACACACACAAAGTGCACATGCACTCAAAACCCACACTGCCATAATGTCACATGTACACACTGCATTTACATTCAGGCGTGTGGGTCAGAGTGTGTGCGCTCTTGTGCATCCCCCCTGAACAGAAGGAAGAAGCCGCAACACAGAGAAGTTTACGACCGGGAACAGGAGAACAGTTAGAGACAAAATAAATAATTCTGCTGTGGAAGCATTGACTAATAAGGCAATATATATAAATTAGGTAAAAATGTAAAGAGACAGACACACAATTCTAACTCTTCCATAACTGTCTTCCACGGTGATTTGTGCCCTACCTTTCTCCCCCATTTTTAGCATCTCATTGTTTTCTGAGTGTGTCAGCATACAATGTGATCTTGTGAAATACGCATTAAGCCTTAGGCAGCCATAAACAGGGAAATATTCAGCTGCTTCAGGCAACCAGAACCAGGCACTCACAATGTCAAACCAGACACTAGACACCGCACAATATCTGCTTTTCAAATCGCCAAGATTTGTTGCCAATTAGCAAAACTTTGGTGTATCGAAAACCTCCAGTGACGTTAATGGAGTAACTAGGAAGCTGTTTAGGGTTTAAGGTTTCCCTAAAACTGGGGGGTCCTTTGTCTATGTACACAAAACGCTGTATGACGCTAGGAAGCTCATCCTGCTGAAGCACAAGCAGAGTGATGTGCTGCTTTGTTTAGATTAGGGAAGTCCTAACCATGAACAGGACGTAGATCTCAACTCAGATTTTTTTTTTTGAGGGGCGGGGCAACAAACTGGAAATTTTCAACAGGATTGTTTTGGATGAATACTAATTCACCACCCAATAAAACATGATAATATAGGGGGGGGGGCCTTTTGATGTTTTCCTAAAGCGGTGGTGTGGGGGGTATGTGGGGGCGTGTCCCCCCCCCGCGCGGTGTGCCAGCGGCTCCTCCGGGGCACCCGCAGGGCCCGCCCGGCACCCCCGCGGCACGGCAGTGGGCCGTCAGGAGGGGGGGAGCGTGCACCAGCCTGTGCCCTCCCAAATTAAGGGAACACACTGTGGCACTGAGATAACACCCCAGCCCCCCTATGAAGCCTTCTACACTGGGAGAGAAAACAAAACCACCCCCACTGGTGGGAGAACAAACCCCCCACTGCACCACATATCAGGGCAGGACACACTGGACACACTCCCAAAAAAGACGTGTTAATATCCAACACACTTTCTGTGGTACTACTACTTTTGCGTTACTTTCAACACATTTTGTGTCTAAGTTACGACTTTTGTGTTACAAATATACAGTTTATGTGTTACAAAGGGAGACTTTTTCAGCACAGATGGTGTTGAAACTAACATAAATTGGGTTCTTCTTAATTAGACATGAAGGTCTGTTAAAAAATGACACATTACGCATTGTTTTTAGCACATATGCTTTGAGAGTATACAAACTGATTTCTTCCTGTTGGAAGAAAGCATGATAACGCTCAGCATTCCTTACAAAGGGGAAAAATTATATTATCTGTCTTGTTCTATATCTATATTATGTTTTTTTTATATGTTCCCTATTTCAGCAGTAAGGGAAATTTGGCAGCAGGGTTAATCAAGTGTAGCGTTAACTGTGGCCCCCTGGGTCATGTGATCTCATCTAGACACAGAACAGCAGCTGTGACGGGCTGGCAAACAGATGCAGCCACGGGCCCCTCGGGGGTCACGGTACTCTCACCTGGTGAAAGTCATTTTTCGCTTGAGGCTGATGTCAGCACCGTGTAGCAAGACTGGGGGGGGGGGGGGGGGTGTCAGACAGCGATCTTCAGGTGGAGGGGGGGAGGGGGGGGGGGCCAACACCGACCATTTTTCGCCACTCTGCCACTTAACTCACGCACTAGTCTAAGCAACCACATAGTGCAGGGATTAGTATTCCTCCAGACTGATCGCTCCTCCTTCACGCAGAGATCAGACAGCCATCCACAGAGGATGACCCCGCCACGCCCAACTCTGCCCTGCCCAACTTCGCCCCGCCCCACTCGCCCCCTCATGGGCTGCAGCACCAGGGGACAACCTCAGGGGAAGTCCTGCCCACCTGTAACCAGGGCCCTGTGTTTTCTGTAAAAAAAGTTCTATAAGATAAAACTGATTTGATTTGATTTGATTTGTTTTATGTAGCATACTGTCCAAGTGATTCTTACATAGTACTACAGTGCAGCATTTGGGCATGTAGCTCCAGGAACTCTAACACAGATCTGCAATACAGCTGCACGGAACACAACTCTAGTTCCCTTGTATCTGAGCAATTAAACACATCATCAGAAAAGCATAAAAGCATGGAGAGATTCTTAATGAAATTCAACAGGCTGGTGGGTAAATTACAGAAAGCCTCTTTGATTTAGTGAATCCAAAACAAGGAAGTGTCCATCAAAATCATGCACAGGATCAACAACAACACAAATTGATCAAACAAAAAACACAACACGCATGAACACAAGCACACATACACACACATGTACGTGTGCATGTGCACGCACGCACACACATGCACACACACATGCGCACAGACACACACACACACACACACACACATGCACATGCACACACACGCACGCACACACACACACACACACACGCACATGCACATGTGCACGGACACACACACACGTGCGCACACACACGCACACACACACACACACACACACACAGGCCACTGCATTCTCTGAGAGAGCAGTCACTGTAGTTTCAGTGAGAATGTAACCTTTGCATATGGTGAACACAATGCATCAGGAAATTGTCCAGTGAGTTCTCTATTGAAATTCAGCAAACATGTACCCCGAGTCCAAGCTTTCATAATATTCCAAGGTAAATATTTGAGAAGCAGTTCTGGAGAGTTGGCACATTTTTTTTTGATGGGAAGAGACGAGAGGATGTGGCCGTGGGAGGGTGGGAAATGTAACAGTAAACACAATCTGTCTGTGGAACAAAAAAAACATTCTGTAGCCATGCAGTTTCACAGGATATCCTTTTCATGAAATAATTATGCTGCTTATGCCGGATTGTACAGTGCAGTGTGTGCCTTTCAGGAATTCAGCCCGCATCGAACACTCTGGAGTCAAAACAAAACCAAAAAAAACAAAAAAATAAACAAAAACGGAAAGAGCCTTTTTATTATTCACCCTGTCATTACTCTCTCATTTCAGTAGGGACATTTTTCAGACCTGTCCTAGGTTCGATTTTTTTGGTTTTTTATTTTGGGGTGGGGTTGTGGAGGTTTCCGTGATGGAAATGATAAATCGGGCACAAAAGAGTTCCCGTTCCATGTCCTTGCTATGCAGAATTCATTAGAGACGCGGACTGTTGCTGTGCATTGTTTACGACGCCACTTTCCCATTAAATGAAAGACTGATCACTCACACCCTCCCTAAACCAATGGCCTGTATTAAAGATCTACAATGTAATGGTCTTTTTATGATGAGTATTAAATCTTTCTGTGTGCCAAACATTCCAAGACTGAGGGCCATCGCGTTGCCTAGCGACTGCCGTTGAAAGCAACATCTTTAGCCATTCTCTGTATAGATGCTATTCTACTTTTATTTTTCCAAACATTTGCTTTCACAGTCTCTTCTCTGGGACTAAACTGGGCCGTGTGTGTAATCAGGTGTTTTTGGGTGGGACACATCTCTTACGAATGTGGGGCAGGTAAAATCACGAAGGTAGATACTCACCTGATACCATCTGCACATAGCCCGCCAGGACACAAGCCCTCCGCTCACAGGCTCCGCTGGGGAGGAAGACCGTGATGAAGGCCAACATGGAGCTGACAGCCAGGAGCACACAGCCCCCACAGCACAGGACCACACTGGCCTGCAATGCACACACACACCAGCAGGGGTCAGTCAAAAAGCTGGCAAAAGCAAGGCTTCATTCAAACATTAACACCATACCTGGGTCAAATACGTATTTGTTTTGGATTAAAATAATTTTTGACACTTTGCTGATCTTGGCTGGTGAAATGGAACCAATGAAATACTCTCAAAAAGTGCAAACCCCGCCTTCTGGTCATATTGGCAGTTACTCAATTACACCAGGCAAGATCAACAGAGCACAGAAAAGCATTTGAATCCAAAACAAATATGCATTTGACCCAGGTCTGATTAACACTAATCTAAATATCAGTGCTTACCTTCGTCAAGCTATGATGGACACAGAGAGGGCAACCTTGGTTTGCTTGCACCAGAAAACAAGCCAAAAGAGACACTTCTAGAATGCACTGCAAGTTGTCAGGGAGTTCGGACATTCAAGGAGAATGTTCAATTTGCCTGACCTAATCCATAATTTTGATTCTCCACAGTTTGAGGAGGATAACGCATGATAATAACAATAAGCCACTGCCATTAGAGAAAGCTTCCACAGAGCTCTGCATTGGAAGCAATCATGGGGTTGAATATTTTGACAAGATAATTTGCAGTATTTTTTAAAAAGGTGCCTCCAAAAACAACATTTCTCAGATAGGCTACATCTGAATATATTCCTCCATCTCACGCTTTTGTACACGAGGATGGATGGAAAAGGAATGGAAAGTATTTTCAGATGGCAGAATGTGCCATTCAGCATCGGTGAATTCAGGTTTTTTTTTTTTTTTGTTCAGTTAAGCACAGCCCTTCAGACTTCGGGTGACAAAAGAGCTGACTGTCCTCCGGCCGGCTGTCCTCAGCTCACCGTTAAACATGAGGAATCGCCCCGGTGGCCTCAGATTGAGCACATGACAAAGAAGAGCAGGCTCTCTGATTTAAGGCCCGCGCTCAACCTCGTCAGCCGTGTCCCGCTAGTCCGGTTCACAGGAACCCTGGTTCTGCGAGCGGGAGCGTTTCACCGTCCAATCAAAACTCCTGCTACAGAAAGGGGGGGGTATATAGAGCAGCGGCACTATGGAAACGCCTTGCAGAGCAACGTGCCGCCTGTCTATTTTAATTAGGCCTACAGCCAGGTTTCAGCCTCCCCGCTAGCTAAACCAAGGGCCCACCGCAGCCTTTTTTTAAAGCTATTTATTCTTCTGTAATGTCCCTTTTGCAGTCATGCCAATCTGCGCATTTGGACAAGACAAGACACGTTTTTTTTTTTAAACACGTGATTGTGTCCTGGCACCTTTCTTCGTTTGGTGTCTCATTAGAGGAATATTGTTGACCCCCCCCCCACCCCCCCCAACCTGGATTACAGTCCAGCAGTAAGCCAGCAGAGATTTATCTTAGAATTTACCATTTATAACAAAATGCTGCCATAATTATAGGAAGAGCCAGCATATTGCTCCAAAATAGCTCCTTCAGTAAAGGTCACTTTCTTATCCACTTGTTTTCCCGGTAACTCTACAATTACAAATAATATGATGACCGGCATTGATTAGAATGCTAATGAGTACATGCGGATATAGGCACTGCCTGTGAGTTTCCTTATAGTTCAATTGGAAGGTAATGCTAAATTGCTAAAAAAAAAAAAAGAAAAAAAAAGGACATATGGCATACTAAATTAGCCTACTGAATCTACAGGGCAACTTAAAATCAATAGACTGTTCTACAAGTAATATTAGCTACGAAGGAAAGGATACCTCTGCACTGTCAACACTATTAAGACACAAACAGGTCGGCTGAACTGTTCCACAAACTCTCATTAATTCTCACAGAAGGTTAAGGAATAGTTATTAATTGCCATGCACCTGGACTGGCTGAGGCTCAGTAACTCAGCCAGATATGCCCCAGATACCCCACCGCCGCTGGGGCAAAGAACAACGCGGTGGGCGGAACAACACAGACACCGCACACCGAGGCCAGGCCGCGAGGACCAGCTCACAGCCATGTCTCTTCCCTGCTCTCTGGAACTGATCCATAGCTCTGCTACCGTGCATCTGTCTACCTGTCAGGGATATTAAACAGCATCTGTCCCTCCCGCTGTGTGAGAGTGTGTGTGTGTGTGTAAGAGTGTGTGTGTGTGAGTGAGTGAGTGTGAGAGTGTGTGTGTGTGTGAGTGAGAGAGAGAGATTGTGTGTGTATGTGTGCGAGAGAGAGAGTGTGTGTGTGTCTGTGTGTGTGTGAGTGAGTGTGAGTGTGTGTGTGTGAGTGAGTGTGAGAGTGTGTGTGTGAGAGTGAGTGTGAGAGTGTGTGTGTGTGTGTGTGTGTGTGTGTGTAGGGGAGGGGGGGTCTGTGTTTCTTTTTGGTGAGTGTACAAATAAAATGGCAGCAGCATCCTGTGCCAAACTGCACCATATGTCCCCAGAGGAGGCCTAAGGGGGGGGGGGGGGTTTAATCGCATGCCCAATGCCAGGGACCAAGACTCTGGGTCACTGACACCGCCAGACCCTTTCCTTCCCAGAATGCACCCTGGGCGTGCCGACAGCACAGCACTGAGGGCTGACACAGCTCGGAGGAAGCCCCACAAATCTAATCCCCCAGCTACTCATGCAACAACAACGGAACAAAAAAAACCCACTGCACTTCAAAGCATCTCTGTGGCAGCGTGTGCGTGAACACAGACCAACCGGGAAACACTCTTTAAAAATCTCTATTTAATTACTCCAGAGAAATCAAGTCCTTGCATTAGTATTCAGACAGTCTCATTTCTCATAACTTCACAGCAATACATTTCTCTCCCGGGACTGTGATGAATCTGTGGCAAAAAACTTCCAGATCCCAGGTACTTTCATTAAGAGATCATTAAGCATACATCACTTTCAGACACATATATCATATGACACATGTACAACTGTACGACACTCACAATATTCAAAAGGTACAGAGCAGATATTTATGCTTTATACTTCATACACTCACACAGATGGCATATAAGTTAACAGGTAATAGAGTGTCTAATCAATGCATGACTCGCATCTCGGCCATCCCCACTGTGTACATTTCATAATTCATGCGCAGCAGTCGGATTTCACTCAATATTCACTGAGATACTTTCCGCCTTTCGCTGCTGAAAACATAAAAGTGCCCGATCTCATGTACTTCCCCATTTGAAGGAGAACTACACACTTACGGGTGTAAAAAATTTGCTGGGATGCAGCCCTGTCAGGCTATGGACTGATCTGGTTTCACATTACGCATTCAAATCAAAACCATCGATTTCCACGGTGACAAGGGAGCACAGTCGGTTGGGATTTGAATGTCAATGAGGAATGAATGGACAGAGGCACCCTTAACTGATTTCTCACAGTAGCACAAATATTTTCCCCTTTATTTTTCCTCCCTTTACAACCTTTTCAAATCAATCTATAATCATGTCTCTCTCGAAAGCTCTGCTCTTCACTGAGCCCAGAGAAACTGTACCAAATGACAACGTGGATCCATCAGTTACAGACCCAACCCTACCAGGCCCAAAAGAGCCCGCCACTGTAGTCCAAAGGGTTAATTCAAAGCAAACATAATCCTGAACCATAATCTCATTTTTGAGGGTTAATTCAAAGCAAACATATCCTGAACCATAATCTCATTTTTTGTCATGTAGGAAGACGTTTCAGTGCACACAAACCAAACGCAAAAAAAAGATGATCCCATCTGTCTTTGCATTCTGAAACATGTTGCCCCCGTCCAATCAAAAACTCTGCACGCTGTCAGCAGACAGTCTCTCAGTGCGGCCCAACATCCTGTCAGCCACAGCCCAGGGGCTTTGATCGTGACGGCTACGGCTGCTCAGCCAGGAGACCCAAAGCACAAGCGAGCAATCCTACCGGCAACGACTCGGACAGCCGCTATCAATCGCGCTACCACATCGCACTCGATCAAAGCCGTGTTAGGTCAACCTCACGCCATCAGATAAAGGTGAGTTGTGGGGATTTAAAGGTTGAAATATTAACCGGCAGAACTTGCGGCTCTCCGGGATCAGGGTTGACCATCGCCGGCCTAAGCTGGAATTACACCGCAAATAGTCAGTAAACATTTCAGGAGCGGTCTGTGAGCACAGACTGGGAAAGGGGCAGAAAAGCCAAACTGTCAGACCAGGCCAGCATACAAAATCTGATGAGGAGATAAAGTATCTTGGGCAACCAGCTACCTAGCAATGCACATCCAAACAGAGTGATTAAGTATAGAACTGACTTCACATAGCTAACATTTCTTTTTTCAGCATTTTCTCTATTTTATTGTGTATTCGTATTATTTATACTCAAACAGACAGACAGATGCACACACACGGACACAGGCACACACACGCGCACGCACACACACCCACAATGACCTAGTCCAACCATATATATCGTGAGGAACGGTATAAATTTTAACTTCTGAATGACAAAAATTGTGCGCGTCATGGGCTACAGGAGTAACATAAATCTATCAGGCCTGCTAAAATAAGCGTATGCATCATATAACTTCCAGTATTACAGGAAATCTATTGAATATTGTGCCCTTTTAATGCAATAGCTCCTTTGGGAGCCAGGTCCTTTGTCTCCTGACCCATAATGCATCTGATCTGCATTGCCTTAATTGGTATTCAAAGATAAAACAGATCTCATCCATCACAGTATTAGAAGAAGGCTGCCACGGCAAACCATTGGCTCCTGGATTCTGTACTGTGGGCACAGGAAACTTAATATGCTTAAATGGAGCAAATTATTATGTGGAGTGCATTTAGGTTTAAAATAAATATAGTGCAAGCACTTCTCTAGTGTTGCCAAGTGTTTTTTGATTAATCTGCACACTGCACAATCAAAGCCCACTTTACTTCCAGGCACACATAAATAACTCAATGTATAAATAAATACATAGGAGCTTTAGTCTGATATGTAGGTTTGTTTATTGTTCTTTCTTTCCCCTTATATTTTGGTCCTGGACCACAACTTTATGGACACGTGGTTTGTGGTTATCAATCATTCACATCCGAGAGCAACTTTTTTCCTCTATTTTGTAGAAAACTCACAGTGAATAAACCATAGTATTCTGTTTTTTCTTAAATACCACCCGTCTCTGTCCCCTTTGCATAACTAAGGTTATGAGTCACAAAGAAACAACAGGCCGCCTCCCACTTTATGACACCCTTCAACAAAAATGGACCAACAATGACAGTGACCAGTGTTACAGTCCTAATGTTCAGGATAGACTAAGCACATTGGAATACTTCACAACTGGCGTGCTGGATTTCACTGTTCTTACATTATTTAGTTACTCAGTTACAAAATTAATTTGTAATTACATATGCATAAGTATGTTCATTTTTTAAATTTCTGATACCACTATCTCTTTCTTTGTGTTGTTTTTGCCTGTAAGTAGTTATGTATGTATTATGTGGGATGTATTTGTTCATTTAAGGTAACGGTAATAACTGGCTAGACTAATCCCTGCCTTTCCTGAAGTTCAAAGGAAACTCAAGAAGCTTACTGAACCTCTCGACCCAATTAGTCATGCTATCTAAATATCCTTGCGAATAATGTCAGTCCCATACATAGCTAGGCAATACATACACGTGTAACAGTATGCCATTTTGCATAGCAATAGCAACATGAGCATACTGAACACTACCTGAAATATATTTATTTTGCTATCAGTCATTAGTGTCAGGAAATGAGTGTCATAACGCGTGAATAAGTAGCCAAGCATGTTGCATTTGGAAATCCATCTACCAAACTATAAATGATTCGCCCAGAACAAGGCTACAACAAATCAAAAAGGGTTATATTCAAAACACTCAATGGATCTGTGCCTGCTGCACAGCAGGTTGCTTGTTATAAATGCAGCTTGAAGAAAGCTTGAACTTAAGTGTTCTCCAGCAATATGTAGACCTGAAATCATTCGGTGGGGTAGCCAAGGCAACTTAGGATGCGTCTTTACAAAATCTCAGCCTACTCATTGATAACAAAGACAAAAAAGACTTAGTGCTTCCTCCAGCCCCGTTACAATGTAGTTGCTATTAGTTTATGCTAAAGAAAATAACAATCGGTTGCCAAACGCGCGTAATCATACCAACTGCCAAATGGGGCTTGAAACGGGAAAGGTGTTGTGCTCTTTCTCCTTTCCGTGCGACTTTGACGCAAGGGACGAGGCAAAAAAAGAGGGGAAATAGAAACGCAACAACAAAATAGTGCATTTCACATTATTATTATTATTATTATTATTATTATTATTATTATTATTATTATTAATCTTTACCTGCCAGGAGACGGAGGGAATTTCAGCAAATTTCCCAAGCCCCGCAAACGAGTAACAGCTGTACATATGATCCGTGGACTCCGAGCAGTGCCACAGCAGCCCGAAGCTCACGGTGGCTTCGTTTCGTAAGGGGTCCTTCACAATCCATGCCGGAGTGGCGAAACTGTAGCTGCAAATCGCCACGAGAGCCGAGGAGAGGAGCACCCAAAAGCAACCGATACAGCTGATCATCCTCGAAAGACCGGATCAATGAGCTCAACAAGAAATCGGTACAAATTTTGGGTTCTATGTCGACTTGCTGTCCATCAGGCAATACATTTTTAAGTTAATTCCCACTCGGAACAAGGAAGAGACAAATGATGTCCGAAAATATAACAGCTGTGTTCGCAGTGCAACGGTGGAAAAAAAAGTTGCACGCGACTGCTGTGTGATCCTCCGTTTTTAAATTACAGTACACATGTTACGGTCAAGGACTTGCGGCAATATTTTGTCACACCCAAATGAATACACCCAGAGAGCAACCTGCCTCCACATCTGTCATTCCGCAGCTGCGCGCTAGATATCAAAGTACAGATACATGTCAATTAATGGTGCTCGTGGTGCGTGAAAGTTAAATCCAGAATTAAGTGACAGCTAACGAATCACTCTATCAGGCACTGGCAGGATCTTCGTGGTATGTTTGAACGGAAGAGCTGCGAGAAGATCTGTTGTAATTAATGAGCAGGTGTTGTCTTGGCGTTTCTTGCGGCACACCAAGTGGGCGTTTCTCTGTTCTGGGTATTCATGTCTTTTTTTTCTGCACTCAAAGTATAGTTCCGTCAAATTATTAGATTTTTAAAATGACAAAACAATTGTCGTAATAAAGCTGAATATGTTTTTGTCTAGTAGTATTTATGTGCTGTCATGATTTTGTTGCGTCAAATCGAACTCAACAGAAATTAAAAAATTAGTTAAAAATGACAACTTTTTGAAAGAAAGGTGTGTGTGTGTGCGTCTGTTAATTATAAGTGAAGTTTTATGTAATTAACTTATGTTGATGTTAATTTTTAAAGGCAAATCGTAACTATAAATACGGAGGTCTGCAGGTTAAAATAGGAATGAAATAAAAACAGATTTAATTAATGAACGAATTCACAGAATTCAAGCAACAAGCAATATTGCCATACTCAGTTTGACAGACTACTCAATTACTCCCTTTTCCAACAACATTTATCCCACATCGCCCTCTCGTGGGCTGGCTAGGACATTGCCACGCACAGACGTGACAATCTTTTGGCAAGGGCAAGTACACTCACAAGTACACACTGTAAAGCACCATTTACACAAAGCACTATTTTATTGTCATAATTCATACAACATTTTCCACAGATCCTTTTAAAACTTGAAAATGTATCTGCGAACGTACAAAGTGAGATTGATTACTGTAATCATTGCTGTACATTTAAGTCTATTCTGAACAAATTTGAATTAAAAATGCTCCTGCAACATTCAATGCACGTGATTAACCGATGATCAGGCATACTTCCACATATTTATATACTGTACAGTACACACAGTAAAAATAAAGATTGTTGTCGAAGGTTAGATATTACCTGATTCAAGAGCGCACAATCCACATAAATAAATAGGGAAATTTTGTCTTTTATACACATAAAAGGAATGCTGTTCTCATATTCTGTCCTTATATCATATCATATCTGTCTAACATTTCAATATGAGCAATATTACTGAGTGTGTACACATTTGCATTCATGTGAACAGAAATAAAGATAAATCACTGAGCAAATCACAATTTCTAAAATATGTAAATTTCTCTGGAATTTCTTCAATGACCTTTTAAGCAAGTAATGGGTAATGATGCAGACAATCAAACCTGGCTTCTGTGAGTCTCTGGTCCTTAGCTGATGCTGATGTACTGTACAGAAGCAAAGACCAGTTTCTACCGCTTGTCATTTATGCTAACAACAAGAACGTGGGACAGCCATGTGAAGTACGACCAATAAATACAAGAATCCTTTCCTAATGTCACACTGAACCCCAACATTGGACTTTAATATCAACCTGACTCTCCACAATCTGACTTACCCTAATGCACATGCACACACGCACCCACACACTCACGCGCGCATACACACACAGACACACTCACATGCACACACGTGGGGGTGGGGGCGGGGGAGTTGTTTGTGGGCAAGGACGAGGGCTAAACTGGGCAGGAGCGAAAAGCCTGGACGAAATCATTCAGCTTTCACCTGATGGGCTTAGACTGACACTTAACACCCAAGAGTGACACGCGTTCAGGACTAGGTTAAGCAAACGGAGAGCAGGTCTTCTTGTTTCTTCGGGTTAAGATTCCCCTCTTTCTCTTGCTGAAGCAGCCACATGAGAGGCATAAGGAAAATGGCCGCTACAGAAATGCCGGCCCAGGCTACCCGTCGGACGAGTAGAGGGCGCTGCGTTTGAGCTCAGAGAAGGACACAGAGGGACACTGGAGATAATACAGAAGAACCTGGACCTAGCAGGAGACACAGACAATGACCTGAGTCAGTGACCCAGCAACCTGCACAACCACACGCAAGAACATCACCACGAGCAACTCACCAACGGCAACTGCAAAAACAACTTACCTTCATTACTATTACTTACTATTATTTAATCAAAACTGAGACCAGATGCGGCCCATCTTAACTTGACGGGAGAAGAGGGTTGGGATTCAGTCAACATTTTTCTATGACCGTGAATTTGACTGGAAATTAAATGAAAGAGCTAATTTTTTTTCTTCATGTGCACATAGAGCTGAGTTTCACAATCAGCAAAATTGAAAATAATTTTTAAAAAGGTTAAATTTCAATCTTGAAAGTTAACTTTTACAGATCAAATAGTGACTGAATCCAGGCAGAGGTTTCACTAGAAGGGGACCACACTGCACCACCTTCTTACCAAAAACCAACCCCCCCCAGGGCCCACCTGCGCCATGACGTCATGTGACCACAGGTCGGAGAGCAGGGCGATGTGCCCTCTGCGGCTCTCCTCCGACGGTCTCAGCAGGGTGGGGCCGAAGATGGTGGCCAGGTTGAGCAGGGACATCTTGTTCACTGGCTCCTTTTCTGCCACCCTGGGGGGGGGGGAGAGGAGGGGGAGAAGGGGGGTTGCGAGTGGGTGAAAGAGAGGGGGGGAGTGGAGGGGGAAGGCGGGGAAGAGAGAGGGGGAAAGGGGGGGAAGGGGGGGAAGAGAGGGAGGAGAGGGGGGGAAGGGGGAGAAGAGAGGGGGGAGGGGGGGAAGACAGGGGAGAAGGGGGGAAAGACAGCGGCAGAAGGGGGGGGGAAGAGGGGGGGGACCCTGGTGTGAGATAACACCTGAAAGCCACATTTTTCTGGAATCTGTTACAAAATGCTGTGAGCGTAGCATTATCCCTCAGCTCTCACCGTAGGTTCTAAACTCGAGAGGATGTCTTGCAAAACATAAAAAACAGCTGCAAGAATCTTCATATCACACATCCTTCTTCTTCATTTTAGGTATAAGGAGGTATATCTATCCTCAGAAAGACCAGTAGGTGTCACTATTTCACAAACATTGGTTTTCACCAAACGCATTGTGAATCAAGCACAGTATTTTCTGTACTGTACTGTTCTGTTCCTCTCCAGTCACTCGGTGTTAATTTGGTTTACTGAAAAAGGTGATATTGTTGATAGTTTTTCAGTAAATAAAGCTGTCTGAACACACTTATTTACCTTTTCCCATCACCTCTCAAAATATTATATCCATATATTTCAGATCACTCTACTGTTTCAAGAGCTGCATTTGCCCAACGGGGCATGGTCTTGCAATGGTAAAAATGTTTGGTCATAATTTTTTATCATAAAATTGAACACTGAACGTAAAAGCGAACATTGATATCCGACAGCTGCACAGAGTGCCAGTGGCATTCTCTCCATGTCCTCAGTGCTGTTTTCCTTATGTTCTGCAGAATTTCATCATCAGTTTGTCAGTGTCAGATCAGTACAGCTTCAGCTATACGTTCTTTTTGTAACTGCTCTACAGTGGAACTGGCATTTATAAATGTTATTCAAACATTTAATTCATGACTCTGTGACTGAAATATGCTCCTGTTTTTTCAAATCTGCACTGCTTTTAACTACTGTTACTCTGCTGTCTCTTTCTACAATAGCTACAATTATGGATTTTCCATTTGCTCTCACACATTTACCAGCAGATGGCGCCAAAGTGTATTGTGTGCATCACACACAGGGGGCAGATACTTCGCAGCTAGCCCGGACTGCTGCCATACCTGGAAACAGACGCTGACCAGATACGTGTGACTGAGTGAGGGCTTCCTGTGCGACTCTGGAGTCGATTGTGACATGAGTCCTGCATCCTGGACTGGAAGGGACGTTGTCTTGATGGAAAGTGCGCACTTGTGAACAGGGAGCTCTGGAAAGTGTCCGCGAGAGAGTGGAATCCCAGCACGGCACAGCGGAGTAGAACGCTGAAGAGCCGAACAGAGCCTCCCTTTTCCTCAAAGAGGGTTGCGGAGGTTTGCTTTTCTTTAGTTTAAAGCGAGCCCGGATTTTGTGTCTAATGAGGAAAGCAGGTCTGAGTGACACTGGTCTGAGGGGATTTCCCTGTGCATGTCATTACAGCAGAGTAATGAGCACAAGGATTTGGGCTCCGATCTGGAAATTTGGAAGTCATGCAGCAGCAGTGAGAATTAAAACAAACCACTGCTTTCCCCTTCAGTGGTTACAGGGTCCAGAATGTTAATGTGAGTGGACACACACACACACACACACACACACACACACAAAGACAAACACACACACACTTACACACACACACAAAGACAAACACACACACACTTACACACACACACACACAAAGACAAACACACACACACACACACACGCACACACACAGACACTCACACACACACACACACACACACACAGCTGTATGTACAAGACCTTGTAAGACCTGTGTAAAATGCGCATGAGGGATATCTTAATGTAATTATAATGAAGGTTAAATTCCCATTCTCTTCCGGTCTGTGTCGTTCGAGGCCCACCTCCTGAGGTGCTCCAGCAGTGTGAGGAAGGTGAAGAGGTTGGGATCTGGCAGCGAGCAAAGCAGATGCATCATGCAGCTGTCCTTGGCAACAGGATCAGACAGGGCTGTGGAGAGGAGAGGAAGACTGCAGGAAGACTGCCAGTAGCCAACAGACAGACAGACAGACACACAGCACAGACAGACAGACCTCCTCTCTGCACCCCCCTCACCTCCACCAGCTCTTCTACTGCAACACTGTACAGCCATGCACCCACTCACCACTAACTAATTTAAACCCCTCCACCAAGGTCATAGCCTTAAAATGATCACACAGTAGAACGTCCAGAAGCAGGCTTTATGCGATTCCATATTAAATTTACTCTGTCCGAGTAAAGTGAACTCTATCACGGCTGATTCAACAATGAAATTCTACCTTTTGTCTGCATGGTTGTACTTTTAAAATAACGAAGTGTATGGCTAATATTTACACTGATATCAGCAGTGTATAGACAGTAGTAGTTTTCCCATTGGATTCTAGATTGTAAGCTTGAAGTGCACAGCTTTGAGTGTTGGGTGAAACTAGTGTCATAGTGGGAATATTTAAGGAGTGATTCTGGGGAATGGCATTGTCAGTCAGAAACATGATCCACACCCACATTAAATGGAAGACACTGCTCGTGTTAATTGCGCAGTAGCAGGGTTGAGCTCTTCAGGTGAGTGCTGCCATACCTATCCCCTCCAGGAAGGGCAGGTACAGCCGGTCAGTGAGCAGGGCCTCCGGGAGCTCGCGGAAGTACAGCTTCAGAGTTCCCGCGATGGCGTTGACGTCCACGTCGCTCAGCTGCACCGGGAAGTCTTTGGAACTGTCTACAGAGACAACTGGCGCATTTAGAGAGGGACAGAGCAGTCTTGGGGGTGGATCTGGTTCCAGTGAACTAGATTCTGAACTCTTCTTATCTCTCTTATACTGGCCTTAAAACAGAGAGGCTTACAGATCCAGTGACATGCTCTACTTGCATTGCAGAGGTAGCAATCTGCCATGCTCATATAAGGAGCATGATGACTTCGAGCTCCCTAGTGGCTCAGTCAGTAAAGGCGTTGGGCACTGCTGCAGTAGATTCAAGCCTTGGTTACATCATATGACCAGGAGACACCAGGCTTAAGGTGGCTTTAAGCTAGCTAGAGCTCCTTCTCCTTCCACCCAATGCCAGATGCCCACAGGTATGAGATATACCTGCACTCCATCAATCTACCTCCTGC
Source organism: Anguilla pacifica (assembly GCA_039654925.1). NCBI lineage: Eukaryota > Metazoa > Chordata > Actinopteri > Anguilliformes > Anguillidae > Anguilla > Anguilla pacifica. Next base: position 47,834,095 of record CM077295.1, read on the forward strand.
AGTACTGGGAGAACTGTAGGGTGTGAAATAGTCGCTGGTTTGTGGGGGAGTGTAACACCCATAACCTGCAGTGCCCTGTATGGTGACACAGGGATGACTCAAGAGGCTCAATCTGATTCATACGAGAGGAGAACCTGGTGACTGTACTCATCCTGGTCTTCTGCACTTGGAGATGTTTTCATTGGAGCCTTTGGAAATCACTTTGGACAAAAATGAATAAATGTAGACGTATATGCTCTCTTACTTGTGTTGAATGCAGCTTTCAGGGTCTGGATGTCTGTGGCTACGCCTGAGATCCTGTAGATCCCCACCTCCTCAATCCCCCGCTTCTCCACCTCCTCGATGCACTGACGGATGACAAAGGGTACCTTGGAGCACTCTCGCCTGCAGAGCGACACAACACTGTAACCAACATGGCACACATCATTAAATTCCATTACCACACTGTAACCAATACTCTCCTAATTGGACAACAGAGATTGCGATGAGCGTTGCAGCATGAACGTGATTGGCCGTTCCAAACTGGGTTGAAAAAGGAGAATATCGTGAAAAAGAGTGTAGATGTTCTAAAACCACAGCCTACAATTGATACCATACTTCAAAGCTCAGCTTTTTAATGGCTGAATTATTTAACAGTGCAGAGTGATTTCACATTGAAAATTCCCCAGATTCTTACTTTGTGACCACACTGATTTTTACACCAAACACTCCATTCTGTTTCTTGGAAGGCGTTCTCTTCAAGGCCAAGTCCCGACCAGTGAACTTCATTGAGAATTCAACTTTGATCTGAAGGAGAGAGAATAATCCAACAATTAGCCGTTTTTTCTTTTTTTAATGCAAATGTATTCCTTCATGAATACTTTACAGTGTTGTCATGTCAGGATATATGAATTCATGGCCTAGAAAGGCTTATACAACCCCCTGTGTACCACTGAGGACCGCTCTTACCCCATTCATTTCTATGACATCCATCTGCCAGTTCTTGGACTGCACTGTTTCTGCATCCATCTGTTAAGACATGGAAAAAACAGATAGAATTTCATGTCAGCTTTAACTTTTAACTTTTTCCTATGGCTGTTGTTTTCTTAACTCTGTGAGTCAACACGGTATGTGCAGCATCTCTTCAAGCAACGGGAGCTCATTCAGACTGACTGCTCCATCGATACGCATGAGCTTTTTTTTTGTCTTTCTCCCACACATTAGAGGCACCATCCTGCTCCCAGGACCAGTGAAAGAACGGCAAGCAGTCTAATTAGGACAAATGTCAGGATAAATGTTCTCGTTGAGCAATGTTACATTAGGTAGCTGTGCGTTTTTCCTTCCCAGCACCTGCGCAAACATCTCCCTTTTAAAACATCTCTCCTTACTCTCTGAAGCCCCTTTCATCCACGGCCAGCAAAACAGGAGCACGTTACAGTTTCCCCTCCTAACTGGGTTATTCCTGGAGCCAAATGCGAAGAAGCCCCAGTTTTCCCATGTCTGACGGAAATTCCCAGACATAGTTGGTCTATATTTAACCGCCCCCCTCCCCCCCCTTCCCCTACCCCCCGCTCCCCCAGAGGGAACTCCAGGTTAAAGCGTATTCATTTTGTCTTCTTATTAAATTTCCGGGAGCCTGACATCTGCTTACATTGGCTGCCTCCTCGCGCTGTAAGAGCCTGGCCTGTTGCTCGGGTGACCCGGAGGTTGTTTGTGATTTACTGCATCGTATCTTCTCTGCTGCACGCCGCCAAGGCTGAAAGGCCTGCTCCTCTCAGAGATCCGTCCAGCACACTCACACACTCACACACGCTCCCTGCCAAACAGTCCCGCGCACTGAAGTGCGTTTAACGTGAAGCAGATGAATGCAGGGTGGGCCTGGGTGCACCCAGCCAGGGTTTTGTCTGGGGTGAACAAGAAAACAGTGCCTGACACGTACAGCAACGAAAAGTAGACTCAAACGTTGACAACAACATCGTATTCTCAGGACGTGAATGTAACGAAAATGAAGCCTAAAAGATCTTAACCCCACTCTTAAAGCCAGCCTGCATATTTTTACTTATAAATAAAGCAAACGGAAGTGATGTTGTCAGCAAAACCCAAAGCTTAAGCAGAGCAATCAAGAAGAAAAAAAAGAAAATCTGAATGTGTTCTTAATATAAACTTGCATGCAGTGAGACCGTGGGGTGCAGTCTATGGAGTGACTCTCAGCCCATACACAAATCCCACTGTACAGCCGGGGCCTCCATTCCCTGCTGTAGCAATTTAGTTCAGTTTAGTCATTCAGCAGACACGTCAAGCCACAGTGACTTACTGTACAAAAGTGCATTCCATACTGAGATCCAATATCTATCAGTAAGCCTCTCTGCATTCCTGTCCGAAAAAATGTTTTTTAAAACTACATAAGGAGCGCTCTTGAATTCATGGGCAACAGAGAATGTTTATAAGTCCCAGGAAATCATCTTTCTAATTTATGTGGTTAACTGCCGTTTCCCCGCAGTTAATGGACTGGAAACAAAATGCAGTGAACCGCAGCCCCACAGGATTATGGGAAACCAAGCATGATGGAGTCTACACCCTCTTTGCCCTGAAATCTCATGTCTATGTCACAGTAGATACTGCCAGTACTGAACTGAACCCTGCAGCTGAACTATCATGTGTGATTAAAAGGAATGATAACGTAATAACATGTGATACTGCGTACTGCTTCCCGAAGTAATATTTTAAATTATAAAAAACAAATGGAAGCCAAGACCAATGGTAGATAACAGTAGCAGCCAATGACAAATGGATTAATGCTCTGTGCAAGCAAAGCAAGATTTAAAAAACTTTGTCATGTCAAAGGACTGCAATGTTTTTCTTAGAGTTGCTTTGGCTCTGAACAGCAGGGAAATGTAATTGGCGGGACAATAAAAACAGCAGAAAGTGATCAAGTGCTCTGAAGACATTTCAGTGGCAAAAGCTCTGGATGCTGTTTTTTGAACACAAATTTTTCAACAGCAATAAAATAAATCAAAATTACAGCAACGGCAATCAACGTGAAAAGAGATTCAGTTAGCTTCAGTTACACGATTGAATCTGCCAATATTGCTGTAACCTGCCATATCAGAGTTTAACAGTAACGTATGTAGAATGGTTCATAGAAAGTGCTACATATTGTTCTATTGGCACTGACCTCTACATCATCACCACTAGGGGAGAACCATTAATCCCATAAATAAGCATCTATTAAACTAACCCTTTTGTGTTCCAGAAAAAAAACTGAGGAACCAGTCGAGTTTTCAAGCTGCTCTTGCAGTTCCAGTGAAATTCCCCGGTTTCTCCTGGGTAGCTATTATCATATAGAAATGCATGGAGTTTTTTAAAAGAAAGAAAAGAAGGCCTTAATGCAAAACTAACTTCTTTGTTCGGTATCCCCCAGTAAGTCATCTTTTATTAAAATTCCCAGGAGACTTTGCCCCAGTTCTTTGCGTGCATAGCTACAGGCTTACAGTATATCGTGAACTCCCGAAGCGTTCGGTAAAACACTACATGTTCAGCGTGACCTTGGAATTATGCGGGAACAAGGAAAGAAACATCTCTGAGAGAAGCGAAGACATGCAGGGTCTGTTAACTCCCCGTCTCCATAACCAACCACTCCCGTGTCCTCATCAAAAGGAACGAGCCTCAAATGCCTCATATGCCTCAAAAAAATCCATCGGATTTGCATGAATTTTTAAATTATAAATGAATCGCGTGCACCTGTGCCTGAGATTCAAGGCAACTTCTTTACCCAGAGATTATCTAAGCAAGCGATGTGGTAGGATAGGCTGTTTTTGCATTTTTATGTTACTTTTAAGAAGCCTTATAGGGTGTATTTTAGGTAATTATTGGTAATTCTGTTTCAGTGTGTTAAGAGACAAACCGTAGGTGCTTTATAAATAAGCAGTGACCCCAAACAGTCTTCAAAGATCATTTTCAATGGCCCTGTATTGAAGCTTATGTTAAAAAATAGCAAAATGGAGACGATCTCCTTCCTGAAATACATAGTCAAAACATATGGGCCATGGGCAACAGTCCCTGGGTTTCTGTGGGAAAGAGGCTGTTATGATTTACTGTCGCGATTTCAGGACCACAGGTTCTATTTCTGGAAGGGTCTCACTGTGCAAACTTTGAAATGCACTTCAAACAGAGTTTGATGGAGTAACTCTACACCAGAGGGGGTGAGGGTAGACTACAGCCGCCACGCACGCAGGCAGGCGAAGGGGTTTGCTCCAACAGGGGCACGGGACAACGGAGCGGGACAGCGGGACCCAGATGAGGCCTTGGATGGAGCAGGGAAATCCCCTGCTGGGGCCTGGGCAGTGACCCGGGCCAATGCAAACAAAACCGCAAGGATCACAGCCTAAAGCTGCCATATCCCGTACTCACACAGAGAGGGGTTCGAGGCTGACGGCAGGCATGCTCAAGCCTTTGCAGCTTTAACAGACAAAGCAGTGAGGAGATAAGAAAGCCGCTGGGGAATGTGGAGGGATGCGAAGTTCCGTGCCAGAACAAACAGTCGATTCGTACAAAGGCCGAGGAAGACTTCTCCGAGGATGGAAACGTCTCTTCGAGCGCTGGCGTCGAGTACCACACTGTACATACTCGACTGTACAACGCCTCCTGTACATGAGAACAGGCTGAATGCAGTCTTTTACAGTGTGCGCCCCAGGAAGCTGCTGGTGAAATGCACTGAACATGCAGAGTGCCGGGTATGTGGTAGCAGGTAAATCAGTTGCTGTTCTTATGACGGGTCATGAGTATGGACGCCAAAACAGAACGAGCCCCTTGGTTTCAGCATGACGTGTGCCAGGGGAAGCTCTGCAGTTGAAACAGTAACACCTGTTTCAATGACATGTTCCCCATCCCGTTCACAAAAGCAACGTCAACCGCAGGACTCTTCCTCAAAGAAAGCAGCGTGTCATCGCAGGGTGTAGCTATCGACCTCGAAATACCCGAAACTGAACGAGGTGGGACGGAGGCACGATGAACTCAGCTGGGGATGTTAGTATACTTGGTGAGGGCCCAGCAGAGGTACAGTAACATCACTCCCGGTACAGCCTGTATCTGTCAGGCAAACCGGATTCAGAACAGACCTGGCACATCTCAGGACTCCATACAGCTTATCTTGAGTGCATTTAGGGTCCCACTCACTCTAAACTGATTAAGACATTTGCTGTACAGATACACGCATGTACAAGTTATTAATGAGACTTTGGCTCTAAGACCAAGTTGTACTTGTACAGCAAATATTGTTACTTTGGGAATGTCGTTCTTGTTGCCGTTCCTATAGTTGCAGCACGTTGCTTTTGATGGATGGAGCTCTGCGATGCTCACTGTTTTATCCTAAGAGGATGCCAGAGGGTCCGCAAGATCGAACCTGCACCCACACACATTAATCACATTAATGCATTTGCCATTGTGCCGGAAAAAAAATGTTACGTATGTATGCATGTAAAAGTGTCAGTTTCATATGTGATTTTGCAAGGTGGTTAGGAATGTATACGTTATTGTTATGTAACAGTTATGAGTTACGGTGCTCTGAGAGAACTGCTCGCTGAAGGCATCGACTTCTGAAAGCTCTGCTAGAACGCAGGTCCAGTGGTTCCAATGTACTCCCATGTGTCCCATGTTTCACAAAGGAACGCATTTTTTGGAAATCTCTTACGTCTTCCGACAATCTGCAGAACGTATCGACATGGAGCAACTGTCAATATATCCCGGCATCCAGGGAACATACCACACCGTACTGTACATACTCGATTGTACAGTGCCTCCTGTACTGTACATCAGGGCAGGCTGAATTCGGTCTTTTACTGTGTGCAGCCCAGAAAGCTGTGAAATGCAGTGGACATGCAGTGCGCTGGGTCTGTGGTAGCAGGTAAACCAGTTGCTGTCCTCATGACGGGTCAGTGAGCTCCCCTCGGCTCTTCCCTAGACAGGCTCATCTGTGCTCATTGTGCTGCCTACACACACGGGGATTAATGTGTGCAGCACTCCGCTCCACTGTACTGATCTGACCTGTGACCTTCCTACCTCCCCAAGGTGTGTCTGAGGGACGATTCTGCCTCTTTGTCTTTAACACTTCAGGTTCCTGGCACTACACAGTAAAATAGCCAAAATAATTTTTATGGGTCCAATGGGGACCACATATACTTTATTAGAGTAAAATGTAAAACTGTTTTAAAGTTTACTACTTGGGTACAACCTTAAAAAAAAACAAATATGTTGTAATGATGCTCCACTTTTCTAAGCTAACATGTCAGAAAATTAGCAGTACCATAAGTACCAAGACATTAGGTTGTATGCACACAAGAACACTCACACACACACACACACACGCACACAAACACCTAAAAAGCCATCTGCATCAAGTGGTTTTGGAATTTGAATAGCAATAAAAGCCTCACCTGCAAACACCTGAGCGCTTTTCAGCCTACGGTATATAAAAAAATACTTGAACCGAGATGTTCTGCTTCTGTTATTTCCAGCTAATATTGAACAGTTCTGTTTCAAGCAACCTGCTCCAGAGGAATCCAGGTCAACCAACCACCATTGCTGCAGACCTATGCAATCTTATATAACACCTTTTCTCAGCAGATAAGATGCTCTGGCCCCATAGCTTGTGTGGAAGCGGGAACAAAGTTGAGACAATAAAAGCATACTGCAAGCCCAGAGAGCCGATGCCATCGTCATAATAAAATTAATAATTATCAAACAATACCTACACAATCAGAAACAGCCATGGAATGTCCTGGCAATATTTTCAGTGCACCCAATGTGTGTGCGTGCAGCTGAAGCCTGACCAGTAACACACTGAGAGCTTTCATGCGTGTCAAAAGCCCTCCAGATGCCTTGCCTCGTCTGGCCCCTAGGTTCACATACAGTAATACAGAGTAATACAGAGTACAGAGTACAGAGCTCAGCCTTAATCAGCTCATGAGAGAGTGGAGATCACACCTCCAAAGACTCGCACATAGAGATTCAGCATCAGCCAGACATTTTCACAGCATAGCACTCCTGGTGCCTCCTGTTAAACTAGGAGAGAGAGACTGAGACTGAGAGAGAGGAGGGTAGAGAGAAAGAAGGGGTAGTGAGAGTGAGTGGGAGAGGGAGGTAGAGAGAGATGGGTACCGAGAGGGTAAAGAGAGACAGAGACAGAGACTGAGAGAGGTAGAGAGAGGGGATAGAGAGAGAGAGAGGGGCTAGAGAGAGGTAGAGAGAGGGGGTAGAGAGAGAGGGGGGGTAGACAGAGAGAGAACAGGTAGAGAGAGGGGTAGAGAGAGAGGTATATAAAAAGGGTAGCGAGAGAGAGAGTGAGGGGGTAGAGAGAGGTAGATAGAATGGGTAGAGAAAGACAGAGAGTTAGAGAGGGGGTAAAGGAAGAGAGGTGGAGAGAGGGGGTAGACAGAGAGAGGTAGAGGGAGGGAGTAGAGAGAGAGGTAGCGGGAGAGGTAGAGAGGTAGAGGGAGAGGTAGGGAGAGATGTAGAGAGATAGAGAGGTAGTGGGACAGAGAGAGAGAGAGAGGTAGAGAGAGATAGAGAGGTAGCGGGACAGAGAGAGAGAGAGAGGTAGAGAGAGATAGAGAGGTAGTGGGACAGAGAGAGAGAGAGAGAGGTAGAGAGAGATAGAGAGGTAGCGGGACAGAGAGAGAGAGAGAGGTAGAGAGAGATAGAGAGGTAGTGGGACAGAGAGAGAGAGATAGAGGTAGAGAGAGATAGAGAGGTAGCGGGACAGAGAGAGAGAGAGGGTAGAGAGAGATAGAGAGGTAGTGGGACAGAGAGAGAGAGAGAGGTAGAGAGACATAGAGAGGTAGCGGGACAGAGAGAGAGAGAGAGGTAGAGAGAGATAGAGAGGTAGTGGGACAGAGAGAGAGAGAGAGGGTAGAGAGAGATAGAGAGGTAGCGGGACAGAGAGAGAGAGGGTAGAGAGAGATAGAGAGGTAGTGGGACAGAGAGAGAGAGAGAGGTAGAGAGAGATAGAGAGGTAGCGGGACAGAGCCGTGTCTCAGGCTCTGTAGTAGTAAGCTCTGTCTGTTAGGCAGCGTGGGCGAGCGAGGGGGCTGAGACCTTTTGGCGGAGGATCTTGCTGCGCACGCGGCCCCACAGCCTGGCCCCGGTGTTGGGGGGTCTCCTGAGGGGGGCGCGCTCCTCCACGGGGCTCCCCGCTCCGCAGTGCTCCAGACCCTCGCGCACGGGGGCCAGCTCGCCCTCGGATGCCAGCGTGTCCGTCATCCTCCTCCGGGGTGGGGGGGGGGGGCCTACGCGCCGGGCAGGGCCGAACCAGGGGGGTCTGCCTGCACCTCAGGAGGGGGGGTTGAGATCAAAAAGGTGAAAAAATGGTGGAGGGTAAAAAAACAAAATCTAATAAATCCCCAGATCCAGTACAACAGAAAATGTGCACAAAGCCCCAAATTCTTCTACTGCTGGCAAAGAGGTGTCAGAAGAGGTGGTGAAAAGAAATTGGTTCTGAAAGTCTTCTTCTTCTTAAGGCTGTTAAAACAGAAATAAACGAAACAAAAAAGCACAGTCTGAGGTGGGCAGAGCGATGTATTCCGTTAAAAAATGAGCTGAAACGCTGGCACAGTTTTCTTCACACTTCTTTATAAGTTCAGGCATCTCATCTCACACACTGATTCCCTATCTTCTGCGCTACTCCCAGCTAGCTGCCAGCATCTCTGCACTCAACAATGAAACATGGAACCAAGGGGGAGAGAAAGAGAGAGAGACAGAGACAGAGAGGAGGGAGGAGAGAGTGTGCTGCTATCATCACCCTCCAGTACTGTGAGTTTCCAGTTTTAAATAGTGAGACAGAGAGAGGGGGAGAGAGAGAGAGGGAGGGAGGGAGGGAGAGATGAAGAGGCAGAGAAAGAGAGAATCCCACCCCCGTGTAGACAGATCCGATTCTGTCTGTCAAAGCTCACAGCGAAAGGTCTGCTGCCACAACTGCAGAGCACCTGAGGAAGAGAGCACAGAGCTCATTATGCGAGAGGGTACAGGGGGGCGGAGTCAGGGGGGCCGATGTCAGTGTGTTCCAAACAACCGAGCAAACATTAACCCTTTCTGCTCCAGGCTGGCTGAACCACCATTACAGGAAGAACCTCTGCATGTGTTCTGCCTGTGATGTCACTGCTGGTACTTCACAAAGCAGTGTACATTTTTCAGTTTGTCTGTGTGTGATATGTAATTAAACTCTTAAAAAAAAGATTTGCAATCTAAATTGAATTCAATTCTATAACATGCATACTGTACATACACAATACAATTCTCAGGATTTAAAGCCAATTCATCTGACCATTGCTATTCATGCTATTTAAATATGTGTGAACTATCCTCTCCCAGGCCAGAATTATCCATAGTCATGTTTTTGTGGCAAAGAAAACAACCACACACTATGACCTCACACACACTCAGTATGTGTATTCTGCTTACCTGCATGAAAACAGCAACAGGATTGGCGCTACATAGGTTTGCAATATACCTGTCCTTAAGTAATGCCATTACAGTGGAATCAAAACCATGCCAAGCTTGAAAATCATGGCCAGATTGTTTTGTGAAATTTAACAGAATTACAGGTAAATTTTAACCGGTATTAGGACCATCAGCCTTCTGTAGTGGCCAATCACGGTTGTCATTCTTTCATCAGCGTAGCCAATGAGGCAGTCTCATGTATCAGCCTCATAAACATGCCGCTCACTAAGAGCTTGACAAGACTGACACTCTAACGTGAGATAAATCCACCAAATCTCAGGAGATGTGCTGTGCTAATCGACCAATGGCAAGCCACTTCCGATGAACCAGAATCTCTTGCAGGTGTTGCTCCACATGGGGTTCGGATTCAAGACAACTCAACCACTGACCTATAAGATAATGCTGGCTAAAACATACTAGAACCTCTCAGATGTTAACTTCCCTTTCCTGATGCTCTGGACACAGCTGCTACCCCCCATGTAACAGTTCTGTACAGCAGCCCGAAACTATGGAAGTGATTTAAAGAGGACGCCCCCCTGCTGGCTGAATACTGAAAGCCTTGCTTTTCAGATCCTTCTCTTAAAGAATGCAGAGATTATTTTACCCCGCAGTGTGTGATTCTCTACTGTAACCCACTTACAGGCTTGCAGAAGGACAAGGTTCTACCTCAATGCAATGGCTTTCAACTTAGATGAACAGCTTAGATGATCCAATAAATAATCTAAAGAAAGCATGACTTTATGTCACAATCTAGCCCCGAATCTTGCACTCAAAATTGGAAGAGAAAGATTTTGGAATTATTACCCAACTTTAATAATGTCACGGGCATTAAAGTTAAGGATGCCATTTAATAAAATGTATGTTTTTCTGCTAGATGTTGCTGAAGGTCATGCATTGCATGACTGTAGTGTATACAGTACACTAAATCCTATAGAGTAAGTTCAAAGATAATGGCAAGCTTACAATAGAGTGAAGAACAATATGAAGGGCTCTGTGGTTCTATATTTTATTTATTTTTTTGGTTCATCCCATATCCCACGGTGAAGCTTCAGAGACAGCGCAGAGAAAATAGGGGCGATGACACGAATAGCACTCTTACTGTGGGAGCAGTAGGTAAACAGAAGAAGCCAAGCAAAAATGTCAACCAAAAAAAAAAAAGGTCTTCCCCTAGCAACTGTTGCCAAGAAAGAAAAGTTACAGCATTAGAATGGAAAGCCTGCAAGTAGGGCATATAGAAGCTTACTAACCAGAAATGGTTTTGTATGGAAATATCATCAAATAATCAGTCAGCACAAATTGCAATAAATCAAAGGGCCAAACTACTTTAACCTAATTTGGAAGCAAAGCGATAAGGCTCTACATGTAACTGCAGTTCCCTGGTCTGAGTGCTTCTTTTGGACATGTCAGTTGGGAGTCATCAGTGCTTGCTTTCTGGGCACACGTCCCCCATGCAGCTGGAAACATCGGCTTTACGGAGCTAGCACACGATGTTCCCCTGTTCACATAATAAGAACATGAGTACACAAACTTGCCAACAGCTCCGAGAAAATGGGTTCTGCCCGAGGGCCTGAATGTGGAGAAAGAAGAATATCAAGATGGACCTCTTCTCTTCTCGGAGGGAAGACTGCTGACTCTGTCCTGAGGGTACTTATGTTCCCTTGAGCTCGTGGCAGAATCATGGCCTACAGACCCCCACCCACCCACCCACCCGCGTCCCCTTCCCGTGTCCCCCCTCCACACTGCCCCCCACCCCCACCCACCCTTTATGCGTGCGCTGTGCGTGAGCGTGTATCTGTGTGTGTGTGTGTGTGTGTGCGTGAGCGTGTATGTGCGTGAGCGCGTATCTGTGTGTGTGTGTGTGTGTGTGTGTGTGTGCGTGTATCTGTGTGTGTGTGCGTGAGCGTGTATCTGTGTGTGTGTGTGTGTGTGTGTGCGTGAGCGTGTATCTGTGTGTGTGTGTGTGTGTGTGCGTGAGCGTGTATCTGTGTGTGTGCGTGAGCATGTATCTGTGTGTGTGTGTGCGTGAGTGTGCTTCTGTGTGTGTGTGTGTGCACTGTGGTGGTCAGACCGCGTATCACTCCTCTCCCCTGCAGCATGACCCAGAAATACAGGATAAAACATGCCTTTCCCACGGACCGTGTCCCCCGCCCCCCCCGTCCCGCCCCCCTCGCCCCCCGCCCCTCGCCCCCCAGGCATAGAGCAGCACAAGCCACCCCAGAGAAACAGCCTCAAAGACTGGACCAGCATCAGCATCAGTCAGGCCTTCCATTTTAACACAGTGCCAGACCCTAACACAGACATGGACTTAACACAGAGCGGGAATTCATCTAAAAAATGAATTCATCTAAAAAAAAAAATGAACAAAGTCCAAAGCCCATTTTAAAGCATTCTCATTCTTTCTTGCAATAAATGTTGAGTACTGCCTCGAAAAAGAAATACTACTTTTCTCTGAGCTAATGATTCTGGAGTGAATCTTTATCTTGACCAGGAATGGCACTATAATCACACTCCACAATGCAGAGAGTGGGAGCCTTCGGTTTCCCTAGTACTAAAAGTATCTCCACAAAAGCAGGCAGGAAAGAAACCTGCACTTTCTCGAGGATAGGAGAAAAACAGAGAGGAATACACAAAAGCCGGTGCCTGGATCCCAGTGTGGCTGGCACATTAAAGAAAATGTGCTCAAAGTCAAATATTTCTTCTGTAAAAAAAAAAAAGCCTTCATTTGAAATACACACTGTGCTCTGAGGTACATAGCTTCTCCTGCAGAAAACTGATCTCCAGTGATCCAGAGCATTAAAATACTGTTTAATTCAGTTCTGGCTTTTTCCTTCTTTCCCTAAGTTGGGGGTGGGGGGTGTACTTGTGTACCATGTTGTTTTATTCTGGTCGGACCCTGGAGGCCAGATACAATCTCTCAACACCAAACCAACGTAACGCCAAACCAATATCCACATCCGCACTCGACAGCCTTAATACACAAGTCAAAGAAAAAACTGCCCACGGTTGTGAGTACAACTTCAGTGAAATGCTGCAGCGTCACATCGCAGAGAATACGGGGCGCGGCGTTGTTGATTGGAGCAGGAAAAATGGCCCTCGAGGGAATTTTCCTCTCTCTGCTGTGGTACGCCAGATTCATGCGCCCCAATGTAAAAGCACAAACTGATTTATCACAGTCGCATGCAGCTTTCTGTCAGACCTCCATTCGTAGGGACCATAAACCTCATCCCAATTTAACCACTGACAAGCTGTACTCAACTGGGAGACGAACAGGAGCAGCATAGCAAAATATCCCGGCTAACACTTCTCACACAGCATATCAAATGGCCTGCAGAGCTCTGTAAAGCTTCAGTACGCACAACGCAGTGGATATCAAAGTCTCTCTGTCCGTGTGGAACTGCAAAAGAACCGACCACTAGAGGAAACAAGCCTTTTACACCACTGGAGAAAATTGGGTAAAAGTGCACAAAAGTAGAAAAGCTACAGGTTTGTAGCTTTGATATAGATAATGCTGGTAATGTCTGCATGTTTTGACATTTCAATCTGAAGACATGAAACAGCAACATTGTCATTTGAAACATTACTGTGGAGAGTCTATACACTCGCAAAACTTGGCAAGAGGAGTTTTAGCTTAAGTAGGTTTGTGTGCCCAAAAACCTAAATCCCTGGAGGACGGGGAAATATATTTGGCTGTACTTTAATAGGAGCTGCCAGCCCCCCAGAAGCAATTTATTTTGAGCCACGCTAAAGCTGGGCTCAAGGAGGTGCTCTATTTAACTGCCACTAATGGCTGTCGCTCACAGGCAACTTCCTCCTCAACCTCAGGTGGCAGCGAGGACTTAAAAAATGGGCAGATCTATCAGGGTTCTTCACAGGGCAACTGAAGACCGTGTTCGGGACAGACGGAGGTCCTCCATGTGATAACCTGAAGCCTGCTCCAGGGCCTGGGGCGATGTTCTAAGGGTAGCACAGATACTGTCCCCGAGTGCCAATATTCTGCGAAGTAGGACAGCACAGTGAGAAGGCTGTCTAATTGGCCTCATTTGCAGGCAGAGTGATCTGATTAGGCCAATCTAGGCTGGTGCAACGGCCCTGCCCCCAAAAATCATTGAAAGTGACAGGTTCTAGAACCCAAAATCTAAGGGGGCTCAGCACGTTGTCCTGACTGTAAAACACCTGCTGATGAAAACACAGAATTAGAAACGGCTAATTTAATATCCAAAAGCCAAATACCCCCACCACAAAGTGTTCCAGAGGCACGCTACCAATCTACCAATCAACAGGTTTAAAGAGGATTCCATTACAAATGCACGCCAATTGCATCAGGGGTGTCATAGTGGGGGGTGGGGGGGTGGGGGGGATAGTGGACCTGTGGGGAGGTAAATGCCTGTAATTTAATATAATGTAATGTAATGAAAGAGGAAAACCTGCTGCAATTTGACATTGTTGGCAGGAAATAATTGTTTGATTCATTGCAGAAAGGAGGAAAGGAGAAATGTAGAAAGGAGGGGTACTGTTTTGGTCTCCAACATGTTATTATTGGCTGGAAAGCCTCCAGGACCATGGACAGAGGCAGTTTGAGCGACACAACAAACTAGAAAGGCTGATTGGTCATCAGCCCAGGTGTCACTCACCACCTTCATTAGCCTTGTCATCAAGGCCTGTCACTTGGGGAACACATTTAAAAACATGCAGCTTCTGCGCTTGGTGCTTCTCTTGCCTGTTCAATTATATTGACACATTCCCTGCATTTTCAGCCAAAATAGCTGAACTATCAATGATTTTACAGATTATATTATTTTTCCCCCTAAAAATCATTTCAACTGTGTACTGGCAAGGAGAACTTACTTCTTTTATAGCTGAGACTCACAACCCAAGTGGGAAGCTATTGCACCTCAAGGTCCTTTACCTTGCTTCAGGAAAAAAAGGATTTACTTAATAATAATAATAATAATAATAATAATAATAATAATAATAATAATAATAATAATAATAATAAATTAATCAGTAATGTTTAAGCTACAATGTCTGCAACTAAAAATGCATCATGTTTTGTATTCCTGGAAAAAAAACATCAACATCTTGTTCTCAAGCCATCAATGTTTGAATATCTAGGCAAATTAAGACTAATTGACCAATGCTTTCCCACAATTCTGTCAGGTCTCTCAACCGCATAGATGTCGCTCAAATGCATTTCAGATTGACGCATTCATTTTCCAAATCTTCGGTGATCTGAATTCCCAATTCTCGCTTGGTGCATTACTGCCACCTAGTGACACCTTTGGGACATAACAGCATAGCGGTTTCCTTCAGAGCAAAGGAAGAACTTGACTAAGTGGTTAGTATTTACAGAATAAAAATGTGATATTTTATTTGATAACGTGACATAGGATTTTATTTGGAATTAAATTAATAATTTGTTGGACGGTGCTGTTACGGAGTGGAATATAAACATCAACCTCAAATTGCTTGGGGGGATTCATGACGAAGAATTAAAGGGGGGCTTTTTTGTACACCGTGAGATAGGCATGTAGCTAGAATTTTTTTTTTTTTTTTAACAACCAAATTGAAGACAGTCTTTACACCCTCTTGTCTTGTATCCTGAGAAATCCAGACTGCTATTCAAGCGAGCAATGGTCTTGACGGTAAGATGGGTAGCAGCTTCTCAAAGAGTGCGAAGTGCATGCAAACGTGCAACCCACATTCTGTGGGGTGCAACCTGTGAGAGGGGTTTTCCTTCCTAGTGAAAAATCCAGCTCTTCTTCGGCCAACTGGAGAACATTCCCTATTTTATTTACCACTCCAGTCATTCTCCAGTTGTATGTCACTTGTTGCTCAATATTTTTTAAAATCAATTTCTTTGCCTGAATATTAAGTGGTACAAGAATAGTTTAATCGTAATGACACAATTATAATTAGTATAGTACAACTGGAGCCATACAATAGCTTATTTTGAGAACTTACCAGTTACTCCATTCCCATAGTTTTCCGCATCGTCTGCGCAGAAACTGACGTCAGACCTGTGTTGACGCAGACGCAGACTGTTCAGAAGTCCCAAGCGCGCAGGCTTTCAAAGTGAAACTGTCAGTTAATTTGTGCTAGCTGACTAGCTAATTTAGCTAATATGCCAGCCAGTTATCGGGCAAACTGAACCAGGGCCTGTATATACACTGCCGATGCATACTATTGATAATGCTTTTTCATAATGGGGAGTTTGCAAGCTAACTACTTTGCTGGATAATCCGTGTTTGCTTGCTAGTTAACGTCGGTTGTCTAGCTAGTCTAACGTAGCTAGCTAACTGTAGCTAAAGTTTAACGAGCTCCACCGACGTTTTAGTAAAGTTAGCTTTACGAACTTTTAGATTTACTTTGCTTGGTAGCTAGGCTAACTTTATGGCTGTTCAGCTATTCAGAGCCTTGAGTCGAAACGGTGGAAACAGTCTCTACTTTCTACAGCGATAGTTATTCCACAGCTAAAGGTAGTGAAGTCAATGCAATCTTGCAAGTCGATGCAACATTATTTGTCCATCTAATTCAATTATTAATCGCTGCCTGGCTTCTAATAGGTAATGTTAACTAATTTGATATAATAATTGGTAGTCTTCAGCGTGCACTTGAGAGAGCAATATCATTTTCAGCAACATTACATAAAAATGCGTTTTGTTTGTTCTTGCTACGTCTCTAACGTCAAGCTGAATTTTTAGTGGTTTTTTATTTATTTCTGTTTTTGTTCTTGTAGAGTCGGAGCCGCAGATATGTCGATCGTGACCGTTCAGCTGGGGCAGTGTGGTAACCAGGTCGGCCAGGAGCTGTTCGATGTTATCAGCAGCGACACGAACGACGCGCAGAACTATAAACCCAGTGCCCAAGGAAAAGCGTACCATGCCTGCAGTCAGGAAAGGTTCTTCAACGAGTCCATAACGGGAGGTACAGTGTCATAATTTATAGTGTGGCTGAGTGTTCTTTTTTAAAAAAATAAGGCAAAAACTATCCACCCTTAAAATGGGTTTACTTTTAAGAGTGCAGCAGTTTAACCAACTGTCTGTATTATAGGAACAGTTTTAGCTTAGGGATGCACAGAGACACGAGAAGGTCATTATTTAAGAAAAATTAATAGAAAATTAACTAGATTGTAATTTTGTACGTTTTAAATTGTTGCTTGTTGCGTATCCAGCGACATCCGCCGTAAAATGCACAGGCCCTAAGTATTTCCTCATGAATCACTCCTGTCCTGGATGTTATCTCCACACAGAGCTGTCTGCCCGCGCAGTGCTCATTGACATGGAGCCCAAGGTGATCGCTCAGGCCATGGCAACAGCTGCCAAGTCTGGCCGGTGGAAGTATGGCGATCAGTCATTCTTCTGTCAGAAACAGGGCTCAGGAAACAACTGGGCGAACGGGTAAGGAGTGATATCACCTAGCCATGTTCAGTTTTATGATGAGCGACCATCCTCTCAGTTTTTCTCCATGCCCTGCATTACACACAAAAGGGGATAATTTCATTGGTTTAAAAAAATCAATGGTCATGCTATTACAACCAATGGCTTCTTCTGCACCTTTCCTCAGAACACCCCAGAGAATGCACCAGCCCAAAATTATATGTGCTAGGCAATTTAGGTATGGAAGCAAGGCAGCAAACACAGCTGTCATAAATTTGTTGTCACAGGTGAATTCCAGCTCTGAAGCACAGGTGCGTGTGATATGAGCTCTGCCACTGAAGCCTCATCAGTGATATGTACTCCGGCTTTGAAGCCTCATCAGTGCATATGTACTCCGGCTTTGAAGCCTCATCAGTGATATGAACTCCGGCTTTGAAGCCTCATCAGTGATATGAACTCCGGCTTTGAAGCCTCATCAGTGATATGAACTCCGGCTTTGAAGCCTCATCAGTGATATGTACTCCGGCTTTGAAGCCTCATCAGTGATATGAACTCCGGCTTTGAAGCCTCATCAGTGCATGTGATACGAGCTCCGGCTCTGAAGCCCTGCCAAAGCGTGTGCTGCGGTTCACAGGTTCTGTGTCCACGGGCCGCGTCACGAGGAGGCGGTGGCGGACCTCGTGCGGAGAGAGGTGGAGCGCTGTGATAGGCTGGCGGGGATCCTCACCTTGATGAGTGTGGCAGGGGGCACGGGATCTGGAGTGGGCACCTACGTCACCCAGTGCCTCAGAGACGCGTACCCACACTCTTTCATCCTCAACCAGCTGACCTGGCCCTATGGCACAGGAGAGGTGGGGGGCACAGTGCTCAGAGAATCCAGTGTATCCCTTCTGCATGTTACCTGTACAGCTCTTCATACTTTTATTAAATCATATTTTTAAAGAAAATATAAATGCCATTTTAGAAGGAAAAGAAAGCTTGTATCTAACCCCAGCTTTCTTTAGTCACTTAAGCAGTGAAGTTGGCCTGAATAACTCATGGCTACGAATAGCTGTGCAAAATTGTACCTTACTGGACCTGTGTTTTGTAGTTGTTCCAATGACCTTTGGTATGCACTTATTGTACGTCGCTTTGGATAAAAGCGTCTGCCAAATAAATGTAACGTAATGTAATGATGGTTATTGATTTTTACTTGTCCCCCTACAGGTGATCGTGCAGAACTACAACTCGGTCCTCACGCTGTCTCGCCTGTACCAGTGCTCCGATGCCATCCTGGTGCACGAGAACGACACGGTGCACAGGATCTGCGCCCAGCTCATGAACATCAAGCACATCTCCTTCGGCGACGTGAACAAGGTCATCGCCCACCAGCTGGGCAGCGTGCTGCAGCCCGCACTCACGGAAGAGACACGCAGCCAGTACAGCAGGAACCCTATGGGTGAGCAGCACTGAGTGTGTCCATAAAGAGCAGGGACCCTATGGGTGAGCAGCAGTGCGTGTGTCCATAAAGAGCAGGAACCCTATGGGTGAGCAGCAGTGTGTGTGTCCATAAAGAGCAGGAACCCTATGGGTGAGCAGCACTGAGTGTGTCCATAAAGAGCAGGGACCCTATGGGTGAGCAGCACTGAGTGTGTCCATACAGAGCAGGCACCCTATGGGTGAGCAGCAGTGCGTGTGTCCATAAAGAGCAGGAACCCCATGGGTGAGCACCACTGATTGTGTCATAGAGCAGGAACCCTATGGGTGAGCAGCAGTGTGTGTCCATAAAGAGCAGGGACCCTATGGGTGAGCAGCAGTGCGTGTGTCCATAAAGAACAGGAACCCTGTGGGTGAGCAGCAGTGTGTGCGTCCATAAAGAGCAGGAACGCACACACCCGGCTGCTGTACTGACATGGGGGGTCGGGGGCTGATCAGTCTGGTGGGCCACCCTGAGTACAAATTCTGTTAAAACTTGGTGTTTTCTGTGTGTGTGTTTGTGCGCGTGTGTGTGCAGGTGAGCTGACGGCCGGCCTGGTGTGTCACCCTGAGTACAGGCTGCTGAGCGTGTGCAGTATTCCTCAGATGCCCAGCTCCTCCCAGGCCTACAGCGCCTTCACCTGGCCAGGCCTGCTCAAACACCTGCGCCAGATGCTCATCACGAGCGCCAAGATGGAGGAAGGCGAGTGTCACACACTCACCGGGCCGTGCAGTGTTAAACAGAAGGGTTAGGGTTAAGGTTTACTTTATTATCTCCCAAGGGAGAAAATTGTCTTACATCAGAGAGATTCTGCTGCATAAAAGAAAAACAAGACATCTCACATTTCACATTCACAGTTCATACATTACAATATAAACATTAAATATAACCATACACATATCACTAACAATAGTTCAGCCTGTAATTTGCTTTTCAAAATCATGCTGTGCATCAACCCGTCATCCTCAGGCTTTAACAGAGCGTTGATTAGCCTGCAGTTTATGTGTGTGATTGGCCAGGGGTGGATTCCTGTGCTGGTCCAGCTCATGCTGCTCCTGTTAAGGTGACAGTGCGCCCCCTGCAGGTATTGACTGGCAGGTGCGGGCACCGCCTGTGGGACAGGGGACTGCAGAGAGACCCAGCGGCTTCAACAGGTCCCTGGCCAACCTCCTGATACTGCGAGGCAAGGATGTCTCCAGTGCCAGTGCATGTGAGTAGCTCTGTTTCTGCTTCATCCTGGGGAACAGGGGCCGGATGGGGGATGTCACCAGCACCACACTCAGGTGGAGTTCTCATAGTAGAACCAGGGCACATAAATGGAAAATAGCGAAATGTAAATTCTGTACAGACATTATGTGGAATTTTTTTGTGCAGAGAGTAGAGAGTCACTGTGTGAAATAGCCTGCCAGGTCACGTAGTAAAGGCAGAAACTCTGGGGATTTTCAAGACTAGGCTTGATCTAATGGTGTCAGATACTATCTAGTTTGTAGGTAATCAGAGCACTAATTTAGTTAGAAAAATGATGACCTGTGTAGAGCCCTGCATGCGCATTTGATCAAATCTGAGATATCCCTGCTTATCAGGGTGCCAACGGTACACACAGAGGATAGCTGTTATGAGTTATGAATTCATATTTTTAGCAACATATTTTCATTAATAACACATGCTCCTGTCGTCTCATTCCTGAGTTTATGCATGCGTCTGCATATTTTGGGATGCAGGTGGCTTTATGGACCCCGCGCTGTATTCCCCCTGGTTACCAGCAGAGGGAGCCTTCAGCGCTTGGAGATCGCCGCTTCCGTTCAACAGATACGAGAAGTCAGCGACTCTGGTCAGCAACAGCCAGTCTCTGCTCAGGCCCCTGGACCTGATGGTGGGCAAGGCGTGGAACATGTTTGCATCCAGGTGAGCGCGTGTCGCAGCGGTGTTCCACCGTCCCATGATGCAGCGCACTTCAAATCGATCAATAACATTTCAGATACCTGAATGAGCATACTGTGCACGTGTGAAACTTGGTTAGGCTAAGCCATAATTAGCATTGTAATAAGCAGTGTATTGCAGCTTATTACACTGGTACAGTCCAGATTCCATACCAGGCCGTGTGACAGGATGAGCCAATCAGCAGCCTCAGATTATTGCTTTTGGTTTAAAATGTAAAATGTGTGATTTAGCATGTCGAAATGCAAGTGCTCTGTGGTGTAATTGTCATGGGGTGATACTTTAAAATAGGATAATAGTTGGTACAAAAAAATATGTAAATAAATAAATACAAATTCAGCCGGTACATTTCTGCTTCGGAGTATCCAACATTGGCTGTGTCTTCTCAGGTTTGTTCTGATCATTTTTAAAAAAATGTTGCTCGTAGAACATTAAAAAAAATGTGCATTGGACACTGTTAAGGTTAGTCGTGGTCAAGTGTGCAGAACACAGTGTTTTACAAGGTCTGTTCTACTCAAACTTTTCAAACTTGTCCACCCATTTCCTCCCTTTCCACAGTTGAATGAATTTGACCCCTGTAGACCTGCTCTGTTATATACCGTGACCCGTTCAAGTTGGGTTTGATTTTGTGGGAGAGAGGATGCCTGTATGAGTGCTTGCTGGCCTGTGCTCACACTTAATGCAGCCGTTTATCTTATCTTATCTCACCACTGTTAATTCCAGCAAAATGGTGGCACCTTGGGACTGAAATACAAGCCAAGCGCAGTGTGTGCGCTGTCGTGGTTCCTGAGTACACCGTGTGTGCTATTTCTGTGCTCTCACAGTGAACTCAAGCATTCTGAGAGCATTCTGAAACTCCTTGGCCAGACTTGCGGTTTGTTGCAGGGTCCTGCATTCTAACCACTGCTACACACAGCTGCCCGTTTGGTTAGGGGTCAGAGGTCACCACTCCTGAGGTGTTTGCTCTTGGCTTTGCAGGGCGTACGTTCATCAGTACACCAAGTTTGGAATCGCAGAGGAGGACTTCCTGGACAGCTTCACCTGCTTGGAGCAGGTCATATCCAACTACAGACACCTGTAATCAGAACCTCTGGAACAGGTCATATCCAACTACAGACACCTGTAATCAGAACCTCTTTAGCAGGTCATATCCAACTACAGACACCTGTAAGCAGAACCTCTTTAGCAGGTCATATCCAACTACAGACACCTGTAATCAGAACCTCTGGAACAGGTCATACCCAACTACAAACACCTGTAATCAGAACCTCTTTAGCAGGTCATATCCAACTACAGACACCTGTAATCAGAACCTCTGGAACAGGTCATACCCAACTACAGACACCTGTAATCAGAACCTCTTTAGCAGGTCATATCCAACTACAGACACCTGTAATCAGAACCTCTGGAACAGGTCATACCCAACGACAGACACCTGTAATCAGAACCTCTTTAGCAGGTCATATCCAACTACAGACACCTGTAATCAGAACCTCTTTAGCAGGTCATATCCAACTACAGACACCTGTAAGCAGAACCTCTTTAGCAGGTCATATCCAACTACAGACACCTGTAATCAGAACCTGTGGCATTGACTGGACAGTGGAGACATGCTGGCATGGATTGGCCCAGGACCACGTTTACCCTACTGGATAAAGGCAGCGTGTCACTGCGTACGACTGCAGACTGGAACTGAAGCTCTCATACTGAGTGCTCAGCCTAAACCAGAGGAGTAAATCATGCATGGGATTTTCTGCTTCTGACACACTGGCTGCAGTCTGCAGACAGGGCTTTCCGTTTCCAGACTATCCTTTACTCTGTTTCTGTGACGCAAATAGAGATGTCGTAACCCTGTTTATATTTTCTACATTTGTGCATTTGGCAGACTGCATATTAAATATTTGTATGTGTGCTTATTGAACATGTTTTGTGGAAGGTTGTTGACGTTTTTTGCTTAATTTGCAATAATTTATCAAATTTTAAGATTTTATTAAAAAAACACATGATAAAAACTTAATATTGTGCACTGACACTTGAATAAATACATCTCCCTTCAGTCTGTTTCAGTGCATTTTGCAGTTGGAAAGAGAAATTAGGACAGCTGAGAAATTTGAATGGGATCAAATCAATCAGAGATGGTGTCCAGATGGAGAAGTGCGATTTCACTTCCTGTTCTCTAGGGCAGCAGAAGTGGGGGCTCTTGGGGGATGTGGTTCAGCAGAGCAGGTCTGGCTGGAGTTCTGAGAATTCAGTGCCAACAAGTGGCAACCTACAGCTAATACAACATTGCATTGTGGGTAATGTTTGACAGTTTTTGGTTTTTCACCACTGAATTCTTTCTACACAGAATTCTTTTTACTGACTTTATATGCATTTTAATTGGGATAGTTTGTCTCTACCTGACAGAAGTGACCATATTTAGCGTTGATGTGAAATGATCTGTGTTGTGTAACGGGGGCTGGAGCGATTCCGCCTATCCCATCATGCACTCGTAGTCTGCTCCGTGCGTGAGAGTTAAACCGTCAGTGTGGATGGGGGCCAGGCCCAGCAGCTTGCTCCTTCAGCCTCCCTGGACCTTAAGAGGCTGACGCAGCAGATTTTCACTTAGAGATTCTCCTTTCTTATGTCAGCCTCCCGCTGTGCTCTGGGACAAAAACATGTTTTCCTTCTCCCTCCGCCTGCTGCCAAAGACCACCTCTGTCGCTCCTGAACAGAACTTCTTGAGTGGCGTCCTGTTTAATGTTGGCAGCGGCGCTCCTGTTTCTGATCCTTTGCGAGTGCAGAAAGCATTTCAGGCCGTTCCTCAAAGCTGTGAGCAGGGGCTTGGTGTTCCAGGCCCGGCTCAGCACGTACGCCCTCTCCCTCCTCAGTTCAGACTTGATGTGTGCTGGGCAGTGGGCAGTAGACAGTAGTGGGCAGTAGCCAGTAGTGGGCAGTACACAGTAGTGAGCAGTAGCCAGTAGTGGGCAGTAGACAGTAGTGAGCAGTAGTCAGTAGTGGGCAGTAGCCAGTAGTGGGCAGTAGACAGTAGTGGGCAGTAGATAGTAGTGAGCAGTAGACCATTCACATCAGCACCACTATGAATGTAAACATGCTGGCATGCCACTTGCTGTTGACTGTGAGTATGTGAGTATGAGAGTTCTTACTGATGTGGCCTACCCACAGTCTGGAGGGTCTGTTGCTGCCGATCGTGTGGGAAGACTAATGTGTCTGCTCCTGTGTGGCTCAGTCTGTACGGGCTCAGTGGCGGGTCCAGGTGCCAGTTTGGGCGATGACTTCTGCTCACTGTCTCTGGGAGTTCAGGGCAGAGGTGACTTGTTCCACTCAGGTGTAGCATCAGTATGTTTTCAGGGAGAGAAACCCCCCCCTCCACCCCTTTAAGCACTAGCTCTCTTGTAGTATTGTGTGGCCTTATGTGTTGAAAATAATAACTGGTTGGGGTGTTTTAAACGATTCACTTATTTGAACGAATCGCAGCGTCTTTCTTTGGAGAGAAAGCCTTCTGATTGGTTCGATTGACAGTGTAAGGGAGCTCCCCCATTATCCCCCATTCGTTCTTGTCTTTGCTTTCAGAGTTGAGAACAGATTCACTTGGCTTGCCTCGTATTCCTCTCCTTTACTCAGCACTCTTAATAAAAACAATTCTCCTCCTCCTTTCTTCTGAAAAACAGGGTGTCAGCGAGGCAGAGATGGCACAAGCTGCTGCTCTTCCCAGCAGCGCTAGCTGAGCGCACAGCCTATGACACATCGTGCCGTGACCGTAGTTTTTATTTTTTTCCTCTCCCAGCGACGGTGAGAACGCGCGGCGGCGGCTGCAGCGGGAGGGGGCGGAGTCTGGTCGGAACAGTCACGAGAGCCGTTTCCGTCCGTGTCATCCCAGCCCGACCGCCAGACACAACAGAAGGAAAGTTAACCAATCGGGGCACGGCCGAGCTGCCCTCCGCATCGCCAGCACTGCCGGCCCCTGCCGCTTCGATGATGTCATCCTGAACCCTGTGGCCAGTGCTCAGTTACTCCTCCGTACTGTACACTTCTCTGGATGATGCAACTCCCCCCCCGACCTCAACACTCTGCTCTGGTTTGCTTTTCAAATTAGGCCAAGTGGCAATACCCCCCCCCCCCCCCCCCGACCAGTAGCTTACAGTACATTACATTACTGTCATTTAACATTTGACGCTGTTGTACAGAGCAACTTAACAAGTAAAGCGAACATAAGTGGCATCCACCATCTAGAGTCACGTGAACAACAGGGCCAAACCTGGCAAAGCAACATTCCCAGACCAGTGAACGATAACAAGTGCGATATCAGTGAATCACTAAATGTAAGCTACTGTTTACCAGCCTTGGACCGTGATACATGGTATGAGCAATGCACCATAACAGCACAAGGCATAATGCACCATTGACCTGATGGTACATGGGTCCTCTGTGATGGCCTTGTCCCGCTCAGACCGAGTCGGCTAGCCAGCCCCAGTGCAGGGCGCAGAGGTGTTAAATCCCCTTTTCATGACACTCATGTTACATGTACCCCCATTCCAGCACTTTTTATAATTTTGTATTTGTCCTAATATTGTAGCTTGTTCTTCTTGGCTTAACATAAGTTAGGTCAGAATAATGTTCACTGTGTGAACTGAACTGTGTTCTTGGCTATAAGTAGCTGTACGAAATTAGCATTGTAGTACTTATTGAACCTGTGTTTTGTAGTTGTTCCAATGACCATGATGGGCACTTTTTGTACGTCGGTCTGGATAAAAGCGTCTGCTAAATAAGTGAACGTAATGTGTTCTTAGGCAGCCGAGTCAGCACAGGAGGCCAGGCCTCTGAGAAACCAGGCTGCGGTGTTCTAACCGTGCTGGGACAGGATGCCAATGTTGACGTCACCGCAAGATGGCGGTTTCTGTGGCAACCTCACCGTGTTCTTCGCAAAATTATTTATTTTTTTTTAGTTTTTTTTTTTTTACCAACGAATGTCTGCGTGTGCTTCTGGTAAAGACGGAAAAGCTCGACACTCATCGAGGTCTGAGCAAGGGGATCTGCTTCACTGTCCCTCTGAGCTTACCGGCAAGTGAACCAGCCGTGGAAGGAGGGAAAGAAAGAAAATAAGCCATTGCTCACTTTTTCCACCTTTTTATAGTGGTATTACTTTTCCTCCTGGGTGATATACAGTGTGAGAGGGGAGGGACTGTGTCACAACAGTACCAGGGAGACCGGGATCACAAAGTCTTTATTTATGGAAAACCTGAACTTTTTGGTAATAGGTAAACTGCCGACAGACGGCCAGATTTTCAGCTCTTTGCTCCTGTAATGCCAGCCAATCAGTGCCTGTTGCTCGGTAAAAAAAACTGGGATGGCTCTGATGAAAGCTGATTTATTTGCGTGAGTGTAAAATTCTTGAAAAGGCAAGTTTCAATAACTTCCTGTAAAAGATTTAGATGCAGTTTAATGTGCAGCCTAGGGGATTTCCCCAAATAACTTCAAAAACATTTTGAAGTTAAACATTTTTAAATCATCAGCGCTGGCTGTTGCTAAACATTGCGCAGTCTGGGTGTTAAACGTGCATGTACATCCTGGATCATCCGCAAAGGGTGTTCTACCACTTCCAGAATTCCCACACCACCTGTAGTTCCTCCCGCTCAGTTAAATGATTTTTTCAGGGTTGACTAAGAGATTGAATGACACACTCTTCTGAGAGTTCACATTATTCGTTGTTTCTGGTTTCCAGTGCTCTGATTGGTCTATGCCTAAACCTATCCCGATTGGTATTGGTTCAGTACGTGCAACAGTGATAACATCGCCACGTGCACACTGTGTGGATTAGAAGTGGAGAGAGAGGCGAAGCCATCCAGCAGGTAAGTGTCAGCCAAATAGGTGTGAACTGCCCAGTCACAGGCTATGCAAATCCACGCCTTGTAATTCACTGAAATGCTCAATTCTCTGGAACAAAAGGTTTTGTATTGGAGTTTTGGCGAGTGTGCTCTTTGCAATAACACAGTATCTCCATTCATCTAGCAAAAACCTACCACATTAATCTGCAAATGCTGGCCGTGTACCTCAAGTAACTTATTGTTCCTTGTAAATATCAAAAGCTGTGTCTTCTCATTGGTTGGGGAGTCTCCACCTCCACCATGTTGATTTTGGAACAGCGTCCCCCGGTGTCAGAATGGTTGATTAGTGCGTTAACCCTGCCAATTGGCTACTTTTTTATAATTACAGTTGTTTCCATTTTCCGGAATGCACATGCTGCTCAGTTTTTTTTGTTTTTTTTTGTATTGACTCAAAGTATTTTTAAATGTTTTTTATTTTATTTTTTTAAACTTTCATATCAATATACCCACTTGCTTCCATTTGGAATTTTGCAGAATATGTGAAATTAAAGTGACTTAAATTCAGGGAATTAACAAATGGAAATGTAGCGATATTGAATGCATCTTCTGGGGATTTTAAAGTCTTATGTACATGTTGCAGTTTTACTTAAATTGTCAGCTGCTCCATGTACAATTCGGCACTGGTGTTTATGGAAATGTGGTTCTGGTCTGTCAACAGATTACATTACACCGATGGACAAAGTATTTGCTCATAACAAAATTACCTTCAACCATCCCTCAAAATGGTTTCCTGAACATGATGTACTTTATTAACTAGACTCTTTTAAAAACCCTCAACCTGGAAAGGAGCCCATACCCCTTCAGCGATCCATCTGTATTGTACAAGTTATGGTTTCAGTCATTTTAAAGGTGCTCAAAGGTCTAAAGCTACAACCCCATACTTCTACACACTACAAAACAATGCTCTCATCCTACATCCCTCCCTCCCATGGCCAAAGGTTCAAGCTGAAACACCAGCACAGATGCAGTTAGGGGTTAGGGCTTAAAATGGTTTACTCCATCTTACAGCCCACCATCAGCAACACGTTTCCCTGTCCCCGCGTGGTCACAATACTGGAAATAAAAACCAGGTCACCACAGGTACTGAGTAACTGTTTATTCAAGGGGAGATGTGCGTAAATGCATTTATACGAGTTACAGCAAACAGTGCGCACATTCAAACATGAACACTCTGAAACTCACACATACACGCACACACACGCACGCACGCACACACACGTGCCTGCACATACGCTCAGGAACAGATTAGGAGGGGCACGGAGGGGATCTCTGCTGTAGAACAGAATGTGCTGTGAGCTGCCAAGACAAACACTCCCCGAACCAACCAGCACAAAAACAAAGAAGAAAAAAAAAAAACAGACCATACCGG
The DNA here is from genome assembly GCA_039654925.1 of Anguilla pacifica. NCBI lineage: Eukaryota > Metazoa > Chordata > Actinopteri > Anguilliformes > Anguillidae > Anguilla > Anguilla pacifica. Next base: position 47,861,590 of record CM077295.1, read on the forward strand.
ATTCATCCACAACTTTCACAACTTTAAAACGTTTCCCCATCTTCGCTGTCCAGAAAGCATAAAGCATATTTATTCAAAGGTTAAGTCACTCAGGCTGGGCTGGTTTACAGCCTCAGAAAGCCACGCCAAGAGTCACTCGATACGTATTACAAGTGGAAAATCACAAAAAAAAAAGAAGAGGACGGTTAAGAGAACAGATAGTACACAAGGTAGGGGATCTGTCGTAAGAGAAGAGAACATACGCACACATGCGCTGTGGTGTCCACAACAACCGAAACCACAGAGCATCAGAGACGGGAAATTAGGCAAGAAAATGAACGTACTGTGCCTGCTGAGTGATAATACCTGGAAGGCTATTCAGAGATACGCACACGCGCACACAAACTCACATACCCGCACACTCAGACTCACACACAGACACAGACACAGACACACACAAACGCACTAGCTCAGATTCACACACACACGCGCGCACACACACACACACACACACGCACGCACACACACACACACACACACACACACACAGTAAAACTTTGGTATCTCCACAATTAATAAAAAAAAAGTTCTGGCAGCCCAGCCTTCAGAATGTTACCCATGTAAAAATAAAGAAGCCTGAGCGCTCAGCTGAAACACTGAAAATGGGAACTTGGGTGACATTTAATTAAAAAATGAGAAGCTTGTAGGATGAAGGAGCCCAAAATGTCAGACAGCCTACAGACTGTTGTCGCCTTGCAACTTAACAGCCAACACCAGTCTGATAAGCTACCTGACAGAACGGGAGAGCGACAGTCAAATCGGGATACGCCATGGATAGACCACGACCACGCTGCGAGTAACAGGGAATGGATTATACACACACACACGCACGCACGCACGCACGCACGCACGCACATGCGCACGCACGCACGCACGCACGCACACACACACACAGGCAGGCAGGAAACCAGCCATCTACAACGGTCTGTCAATAGTAAGGAAAATCCTTGCCCAGCCACACAGATTGAATCGATGCAGTGTTCCCCCTTACTGTTAGAACACCAGTACGAGCTCCTTGCTCGGAGTTCATTCAAGGTCACAGACCCAATTTAAACATTCTCTTGCCTGCAGATTTCTACACTAATGACACACATTAACTTCATTACGTTAAGGGATCCTTTCGCAAGCGGTTACGAGCGAACTAATCTCGGGTCGTAAAACTGTCACATTCCAACAAGCAGGCAGCGGCGATGACATCACACGGTGCAGCCACTCATGAAAGGCTGAGGCACAAGCTTGGACGTTCAGCCAGATGAACCGGACCCAGACACAAGCCTTCATTTAACCAAACTGCCTAAGTACAGTTCTGGTAGTAATGGGCAAAGATGGGAAAGCACCAAACATAAACACTTACCTTTCTTCTGATACAACGGGAAAGAAAGTACTAAGATATCCATGCTGCCTGTTAAAGTCAATCGCACGCACCGCTGAGCATCAAAGATCAGAGAATCCGGAGATATGACTGTGCCTGTTAGGTCACTGAACATTCTACGGATATTCGAAAAAGAATTCCTGTAAGTTACTATTTATATCTGTCGTTTTCCCTGTCATTACAGCTTGTAAAAAAACAAAAAAGACAAATCCAGACAGGGACTGATCCAGGCAATTTTATAAATTCTGACCAAAGTTCAGTTGAAATTTACAGGTTAAAAATGACATTAATATAGCAGCACTGTATGTACAACTACAAATGAATGAATAAAGTTAATTTTTTTTCTTCTTTTTTTTTAGATTCAAAATTAAATGTTATAATATTACTGAACGACTGAACCGAACGGTCAAGAACAAAAGTATTTACAGGATGTGCAAACTGTATAAATACCGTGTCTGTCCGATTTTCTATTGCTATCCTGTTGAGACTGACAGAAGAACAGAATAACAAACACACATAAATGGAATTAATCAAAACTGAATTTAAGCCCTGAACATGAAAGTTCATAGGTGACACCCGAACAGTGCGCCAACTATCTAAATCAGCCAAAACTCATCCCTACAGTTGCACATCATAATCAAGTAAAAGAAATCAAGTCTGCCGGTTAAGAATTACGTGTTCACTTCAATGGAAGCAGCACTCAGTATGTTGCATAAGCCCTTGCAACAACAAGTACCCGTGCCAGCAACCAGCTTTCAGACTGCTGCTGATGAAAACTGCTTAATGACTAGAGTATCATTCACATCAGTATTACAACAGATCTCAAATTAACACACACGCGCACACACCCAGTGGCACAAAAAAAAAGACAGAACATAAATACAGCCAGACTTTCAGAATATTACCAGTTTCGCAACTTCAGCTTCTGTTATAGAACGGGGAAAAAAAAAAAAAAAAAAAGGCAGGAAGAGTCAGTTTTGCGGTTTGGTTGCGAACGCGCTAACGTGCTAACGCGCTAACGCGTGGACGCCGGGGGGGTTGGGGACGTCACTGCGTCTTCTCCTCGGCGTACTTCCTCTGCTGGGTCCGCTTGGCGTAGCTCTGCGCCATGGAGTTCACGATGGAGCACACGAAGTAGCACACCATGACGATCACCACCTTCTCAAACACCCAGGACAGCCAGTTTTCCCCCTGTGGAGAGGGAGAGGGAGAGGGACAGAGAGAGGGAGAGAGAGTGAGAGAGAGCGGTGGAGACGTTTAGTCACTGTGCGGAACCCTCTGGAACACGGAGAGATCAAAGGGGATCATTCCAGCCCTGATGTGCAGACGCCAGATACAGTTTCTGAGCTGTAATGCATTTAATATCATAAAAGCTATTCTGCGTGACACGGGGACGTTTTATTCTGTGAAGTTAAAGAGCTCTCTCAGCCCTCTCGGTTCTCTCTCTTTTAAGTGCCCGGGGGGGGGGGTTCGTGTTACTGGCTTTTTCTGGCAAGAGCCTCGAAAATATCTTCTTTCCGCAAAAAGACCTCGTCGTTCCATAACAACAATAATAAATAAAAAAATAAAGTAAAAAAAAAAAATGAATGAAACATAAAGCGGAGGGAAGATGAATGGGGAGTGACGCGCGTGAGGTCGCAGTGCAGCCGGCGTTCCCTTTGTTCCGGCCTGCGACGGATTAACCCCTCAGCGGCGTTCCCTCTCTCTCTCCCCCCGACTGCACGCGAGACAGGAAGTCTCTCCGTCAGAGGAGCGCGGACGGGGGCCTGCGTGACTGGGCGAATCGCGCCGCCCGCCCCGAACAGGCCTCTCTCTCTCTCCCTCTCTCTCTCTCTCTCTCTCCCCCTCCCTCCCTCTCTCTCTGTCCCCGCAGCGGGTTCAGTGAGTTCACTGCAGCGGCCCACAATGCTTTCCACATTCAGCCCGGCCCCGGCTCGGCCCCGCCGCGCTACGCCAGCGCTTCCTCTGCCAGGAGCCTCGCTCGCCCGCCCGCCCGCCCGCTCGCTATGCTACGCCTTAGCGTGACCCGCGATAAGGCAGCACGGGCATTACCGCTAACGAGAACACGCCGTCCGCGTCAGGACCAAATAATTACTATACAATCTGCTCCTTCACAGAGCTGTCCTGAGAAAGAGCGAATCCCTGCGCAAATTACGCCTTTTTTTTTGTCTAACTAACTGTTCCGCAACGGTATGAAAACCACACTATCGAACGTTTCTGTTCCGTGCCCAAAGATACGGACGTGCCAAACAAACGACAATCAAAATAAATGTAAACTTTATCTGTGTACATCTACAGCTGCACCACACATGAATACAGCAGCCTGGAACATCACAGTTCTGATTATCTGATGACAAAGCAATACATCGCTCCTGATAGAAAAACTCCTTATAACTTCCTACATTCAACATGGTCACACAAAAGCATACATAATAAGATAGCAAAACTAAAAAATATCCATTATATGAAACAAGGTGAAGTTACCATTAAATGAGTCAGCACTTTTCCCCCATGCTGAACGTGTGTACTTGAGCCAGGAGAGTAGAGGAGAAGAGAGGGGAAGAAAGGAGAGGAGAAGAGCAGGACAGTAGAGTAGAGGAGAGGAAAGACAGAGGAGAGCAGAGGAGAAGAGAGCAGAGGAAAGGAAAGGAGAGGAGAAGCTGAAGAGAGGAGAGGAGTGGAGGAGAGGAGATTAGAGGAGAGGAGAAACTGAAGAGAGGAGAGGAAAGGAGAGGAAAAGAGAAGAGAGGAGAGGAGAAGAAAGGAGAGGAGAGGCTGAAGAGAGGAAGCGGAGGCTGGCGGCTGTGCTGTACTCACCGCTGGCGCTTGCTCTCCGGTTCGGTGGTGTAGTTTGGCGCGCTGAGCTTCCAGGTAATCGCGGAAGGGTTTCTGCAGAGAGGCCCCCACCGAGGGCACGGCACTGACACATGCGCCATGTCCCGGAGAGGAAGAGGAAGAGGGGGAGGAAGAGGAAGGGGGGAGGGGGAGAGGGAGAGGGACAGAGAGAGAAACACACACACACAGCAAAGTTACATTGGAACTACTCACCAGTCGAAGGCCCGAGCCGGAAATAAAAGAACTGAGACCCCCATCTGATACAGCTTGTATCAGTGAACACCTCAAGTACCGCCCCACCAACATACGCTCGCTACCATGGAAACCAGGAGGGCTGTGCTGGGAATCAGCTAATCCTGACTGACAGGAGAAAAGTAAAAAAAAAGAAAAAAAAAAAGTAAAAAAATAAAATAAAATAAAATAAAATAAAAGCGAGGTAGAAGTTATGGGCTGGCTGTGGTGACAGCCGTTCCCCTAAGTGAGGAGGCTGCTGGCTCGGCTGAGTCCTCAGTGAGTGCAGTCTGAGCGCGCTCAGTGTCCCCCCTGTAGAGCAGCCCCGTAGTGCAGCCCGACGCTGCCGAGGGGGGAAATGAATGAGTCTGCACGGCTCTCACATTTATCACCGGCAGCTCCTGCGAGAACTGGTTTCAGCCAATTAATGAGGAAGTGAGTTGTGCCTGTGTCATCACTGCATTTTAAAAGGGCTGGCCCCGCCCCCCTTTCTACCGGGAGAGAGAAAGAAAAGAAAAATGAGGCGTGTGTGTAAAAGAGACAGCCCATATTAGGAAATACTTTAACTGTTAGCAGCTCACCCCCCACCCCCCCAAAAACCCCCAAGGAAACAGGGCGGGGGGGGGGGGGGGGGTTGTATTGTCTTATCCTGTGTCCAATCCCTCCAAGTCATAAGTTCAGAATTAATCACAACAAATGAAATCAAATGAATTAGACAATCAGCCTCCCAGAATTACTGTATTGCTGCCATATTGGCTCTTATCTTCTCATTTTTAAAAGCCTTCTTCAGATATTGTTACTGATAAAATGCAGTAAGTGGCACGTGGTATCTTCTGGGCCAAGAGTAAGCCTGCGCAAGCGGTGGTATAATGCTAAATATTGTAGGCGCAGTTTAAATCGTCTCTCCTCAAACAAGTGTGTACATTGCTGGGACATCCTGCCAAATCATTCACCAGCTTTAACACAGAGGGCACCCCTGGACAGAGGTGCCCTCTAATATAGCCTGGCATGAGGGATCAGTGCCAGGGTGGAGAGCCCATTATACTGGGGGGCACACGGACGGGTGCCAGCCTGAGCAGATGACGGGGTTTGCTGCACGAATGGGGGGGAGGGTCCCGTACCATGCAACACTGAGCTCAAAATGCATGGGGCATGATCAACCTGAAGTTTCTACGCCTTCCACAGAGAAACATCGTCACCTTAATACATCCCCCCCCCCCCCCCTTCCCCAAACTGACCAGCTCACTGTCTGGAAATGCGATCCCCGCTCCATCAGGGATGCACGGCACCCTTCACGCATTTTGGCCCCTGCAGTGCTACCCCTCTACAGGGGATTCAGAACTGTAAGCACACTGCGAGAGGTGCGACCCACATTTATTTCATTTATTTTCATTTTCCTAAAAAAGAAAAAAAAAAAACAACTTTTAACCCTGTCACTCTAGTTCTCCATTTTACTTTATCTCTGTGGTTCAGACGCAAGTTCTCACAAAGTTTTATTTTCATTTCATCTTTTTAAACGCACACTCAATTATACATCATGCTAGTTTATTCAACATACATGTTTAGAAAGCCGCTGTAAAAATACAATTAATTATTTATTATCATTATTATTATTATTATTATTCATAAATCAGCACTGAAATCTAAAAAACTGAGTTTTTATTTGACAGACGTGGAAATTCTACCGTAAGACAACGGGTCAATAAGCCACAGGGTGGAAGGGCTCCTCCGATGTCGGGTTCAAAAACGAGTCTCGTTGCGATGAGCAAGAACAAGTTTCACCACGAAAATGATGACAGGGCAGGATAAATCACGCTCCCCTTAACCTTAATACGGTTTGAGTTTTAATCAGTTAAGTCAGCAGCACATGATTTTAAATGTGACCATGAGTAAATGTAACAGAAGGGCAATTATTCGAAATCTGAAAACATGTATTTTCTAATTAACTGAGAACTAAGCAAAGACAACATAAACTGTTGCTGAATATCTTGTTTTTATATTAAATAGACTCCCCATAGCAGAGCAAAGCTTACAGAACCACAAGATATATTTTCTAAAAATGAAAGCACGCTATCGCAATATGTGCCTTTCCCAGTTTTCACATTTGAGTAAGAGGTGATTCATTCAAACAGACTGAATGAACAGTACTTGCAATTGCAGCCAGTCTTTAAACAAATTTACAAAAAAATAAAAAAAATGTATTCCACCATTCAAACATTAATTTACAAAAGCCTAATTTACAATAATAATTTTGGCATACAGATGCATATATAATGCATATAATTCTATCAGTTCATAAAAGCTCACTGTAGATTGTAAGTATACCACTGAATATGCAACTTTCAAATGTAGTTTCTTGCTGTCCACATGGCCAAACCCTACAAATTTCCTGCATTCTATCAAAAAAAAAAAACATGAATAAATGCTAACTGAATATTTATTTCCAGGTACTTGACGATATGTTGACTGTATCCCTGTATTGTGTCGTGATAATATGTGGACTGTCTGCTGTTGTCCATTTATGTATTGTGCTGCAGAGTATAACACACTGTGCCAAAAACAAATTCCACCAGCCTTAGACGTGTGTCTAATGAACAATCAATCAATCTATCTATCTATCTAATGTATATGACATAAAAACACACACAATATGACCTTTTTTGCCTGACATGAGAACTTCCTTCACAGCTTCAGTGCTTATAAATCCTGACCTGCAGAAGGGCGTCAGACCAAACAGAGACACCGTGTGACCTCACGGTGTGAAGCCGAACGCACCAGGGGCGCTGGACACGGCGTGTGGTATCCCCCCCACAGTCTCCCAGCCCGTGATTGGCCGGGGACCCTGGCACCTTCCCGCATCACGGCCAGCTGACTCCCACCTGGACGCGCTTCCTGCCAGCACCAGTCATTAAGGCCACCACTGCAGCTAAACGTTCAGCAATTTCCCATAATTGTCAATGGCTGGAAACGCATTGTTCCCGGTGGCGATAAAGCTACTGCCATTACTCACTTGTTTGTGTCTTGCCTTTTTTTTTTTTTTTCCCCGTTTGGCAGAACGCTGTCTGACTGATTGGCTGATGGACTTCAGGCCATGCAAGGCTGGAAGTGGTGTCACTATCACTGTTCGACTATGCTCCTCTGTGGATTTCCCATGATCGTCAAACGAAAACACAAACTGTATTAAGGTAAAAAAAATAAATAAAAAAAAGATTATATAATTTCAGCCAATACAAATAATCTGCATTTCATGAAAAGTATGAATTGGGACTTTTACTTAAATATGTTTTTGAGCCCTGACCCTTAATTTAAAAGTTTAAAATTTACTGCAGTCCCTGCAGCTGCAGTTCTGCGCAGTCTGTGAGCTCACGCCCTCCGCATGCAGTAAATGCTGCAGATCTGCGCAGTCTGTGAGCTCACGCCCTCCGCATGCACTAAATGCTGCAGCTCTGCGCAGTCTGTGAGCTCACCCTCTGTGCATGCGGGTTCAGCACCGAGGAGAGGAGAGGAGAGGAATCCCAGGACGGGACGGGGCGATGAGGTACTGCATCAGCACCCCGACCTCACCGCAGCGCGCGCCGACCCAAACGTGCGCATACCTCTGCGCTGACAGGACCGCCGCGGCTGTGGCCGCGACCTCAACCCCACTCGCAGTGGCTTCTCAGGCAGCCGGCGAGTCCTGATGTCATTGACAGATGAGGTCACTGAGAGCCATCACTGACGACGGGAAAGGTAACTGGGAGTCGCCGTTGCCTGGTAGCGCTTCCTCAAACAGCGACTGTGTTTGAGGAAACTTGGGGTCAGTCTTCTGCTGGAGATCTGGGAGTGAAATCCAGTCGGCCGTGACTGCGTGCTTCTGCGCCCACTCACGGTTTTTCCGGGCCTGTGTGTGTGTGTGTGTGTGTGTGTGTGTGTGTGTGTACTTTGTGGCTGAGTCCACCATTCAACACAATCAAGTTATTATGAGAATAAAGTAACAACCATGAAGCCTCTGTGAAACGGTCACTAAGTGTGTGTGTATATGTGCGTGTGTGTGTGTGTGTGTGTGTATGTGAAGGGGGGGGATTGGAAGAGCCAATTCAATATCAATGAAGAAGGTGGGAAACAGCCATGTGGAAATAAGGAACACAAGTGAACGTGGGGTCTGGAAGTAATATTTTAACATTCAATTCCCCAGCAAGACTTCAATGTTTAAATTTCTAAGAAATCATTATTCAATAAAAATTTCAATAATTAATTAAATTGAAATGAAATTATTTGTGTGTTACGTAAGTGGGTTTACACTCATAGTGAACCAAAAGACAGACTCAAAAGTACAAGGGAGGAGGGGGGAAAAAAAAAACAACTAATCTTTGATGCCTCCAACAAGGCAGGAAGCAGGAAAAGGCTGTTGAGACTTTCAAACACCTTTTCAAACAGAAGTACCGGTTGCTTGTTTTTAAATGGAACCAATCAGAAGGCCTTCCTCTCCAAACCACCGCCCCCTCTGTAGGGGGGCTGCTCTTTCGGCCGAAAAGGAAATGGTGGTGGGGGCCTTAAAGGGTTAACTTGCACCGCAGCCATCAGAAGTCAGAATTTGAAATGAGCTTCTCTTCCCCCCCAGCGCTGATAAAGGGATTCTCACATAACCTTAAGACCAAATTCCACAGCGAATAAGTCAGAGAGAACCCTGGGCTTTAATCTGGAACTGGGACAGCCCCCTAGGCCTCAGGCCTCAGCAGGGGGGGGGGAGCACTGTGTACCCATCCTCAATCAAACTAGCCCACACTGTAAAACACTGGCCCCAAACAGGGGGGGGGGGCAGCCTCCTCTGCTGTGCTGCACAGAACCAGGACAAGGTTCCGGTCAGACACACCATGACAGAGAAAATAAATATAATAAAAAATTAAAATTGTGCCAAAGTTCAACAGATTATTAAGGGGAATTTGATATACTTCTGGTCTTTTTCTAGCTCAGGCTCATGAACAGAACAGACTATTCAGTTCTGTCTGGTGACAGGAGTCTGAGAGGAATAGATTTAAGTGCCTTAAATGACTCGGGCCCCCATGCCCCCCCCCCCCCACCTCCCAACTCCCCCATCATACCATATAATGAGTCATTTCTAAATGCATAGAAGATCATGCTCAAAAATGCAGTGTTCATACAAAGACCCTGTGAGATATTAACCCACCGCAATAAATTTTTACAATAATAAAATCCGTCGGAAATCACATCTGTAACACAGTGTGGTTTTTCAACCCCTAACCCAGCATTTCCCAACCGGTGTGCTGTGTGAAAAATCCTTCAAAAAAATTTAATGTTCAAATGAATTTAAAAAACTTAAATGAACAAATCCCATTCACAAACGCCAAAATAAATGTAATTAAAATGCATATCGCTTCATTAAACCCCCAAAAGAGCATTTAGGCCTACGTGCGGGCGTGTGTGTGTGGAGGGGGGCTGCAGGGTGTTTATTTTGTATGCTTCTGAGAGTGGTGTGCCATGAGAGTCTGTAAATTTGGAAAGTGTGCCGCGGAAGGAAAAAGGTTGGGAAACGCTGCCCTAACCCATCACACATCGCCCTGCTCGCACTGCTCAAGGTCCCCTTAAAACCTATACTGCCATCACAGAGCAGTTACCAAAGAGCAAACACCGCTTTGCCTGTGTCTCTAACACATGAAGCTTTAAGATTAGGAGAATGTGTGCAAACAAGTGGCCAACAATTTCCCAGAGAGCGACCGCGAACGTTTAATTTAAAAATGCCCCTCCCGACTCTGCTGCTTTCCAGAACTGACAAAGACCGGGCTGGTTAACGTTAGCACGCCACGTAAACTCCTCACGTCAGCGACCACTCATCGCACTGCGCCGCGCCAAAAGATGAACGCTATCTCACTTCAGTGATCGCGATGCCGAGCCTGGAAACTTCTACGTGAAATTCCAAGAATACAAGTGAACGCGGGTCGACAAGTTAATATATTTACAAGTAAAAAAAGCAAGGAAATACTTCCATTCCAAGAAAACATGAAGTTTTAATCTAAAGATGATATCACTGTTCCAGCATAAGGTGCGCTGATAAGAACCAAGTGTCAGAAGATTTTTATCCAATAATTTTTCATGACTGATACCAAGACTGCAATGACACGTCTGCTTGGTGAGCAATCCTATGCGCTCACCGGGGGAGAGGATCAGTCTGATTCCGATACGTCAGGTCACCTTCTCATCGATTAGACGATTCTCAGAAGCACTGATGACAAACCACTCCTTTTACCACAGGACATGACAACATAGCCTTTTTAAAACAGTCTCTGGATTAAAAGACAGGCCTGGTTTTTTTTATGGATGCATGTGTAGATAACCAACTTAACAGATAGTCTGGAACATAATAATTAGCAATGTTCCGAAGTCCTGTAATTGGTTCAACGGCAAATTCATACTCAAGGATATTTAACTGCTTCTCATAATGCTACTGATTATGGGTTACATTTTTGATTTCATTCTAAATGTCCCAAGTGTGCAAAAAGAAAAGAAAAGAAAGAAAAAGAAATCCACCCTGCAACTGTTTCATCACTCCAAGCTGTTCTGCGTGTGGTTGACAGGTTTTGCTACCGTGTCTCTTAACTGTCAACGTTTCTGATGAATGAGTAGCGTTTTTTTTCGAGGCGGTTTCGATTTGAATGGGCGGCGAGAGAAAGTTCCGCTGCGCGCGTCGCTAATTTTGAAACCGCCGCTCGGCTGGCGATGGCCGGGCGGAGCGTGAGACCCGGGTCCGGGACGCTCCCCGCGGCAGGTGCGCAGCCAAGCTTCCCGTTTCGCCGATTCATATCTACGCGCGCGGGCCTCGCGGAACCCCGCCCCCCCCGCCCCCCCCCCGAGCCACTTGCTGATGCAACTCCGCGCCGGGCCGACGGCCGCTTCGCACGAAACGAGCGTCGCGCGCTTTCTCCGAGCCCGCGGCACCGTCACCGGTAAAGCCCGACGAACCGTCCGTCCCAATAGAAGTGCGTAGCCCCTGGACGAGGCGGTTAGACTGTATTCCCAGCACGTCCGAACACTTTGAGACGACGCGTATTTTTACAAAACACTGCCGCGTGGTTTTCAAACTTCTGCGAATGATTTGTTCTCAGCGTAGTGGGAGGGAAACGAGGCTGGGCCGAAGAGGGAAAGATGGCGCCTCGGTTTGCAAGCATCCCTCCTCAAGGGAGAACACTCAAGGACACACAGCCACTTATTCATCTTAATTTCAGGTGGAGCCATTTCCTGTGGCCGTGTAAACTGCGCCCAAGGGAATTTCCTACACCAACATCACTACACAAAAAACGATTTTTATGTTTACAATTGTGAATAAACGGTTTAGGATGAATACCGTTGAATATGTTCCGTCTCCGGAAACAGAACATCGCTTTGTAAGCTGCTTTGAAGTTTCTTGTCGTTTGTTTTCTTGCTTTAAGCCACAAAAACCTTTTGAATGCTCTGATACGTGCCATTGTAAAGCTGGCAGATCCTCAGAAGCTTAAAAAATCTTTCATCACATAAAAAAAACTATTGGGCCCCAACTGAAAACATACACTGTAACTGAAATAACAGCGGAAAAATAACATCAGAAGCTTCTGAGCTACCCATTTAAACAGGAGGAGGTGTTCAGTGGCAAATGTTGAGCAGCAAACCAAACAGGAATCATTATTTGATAGTAATGCTGATCCTACCTTGGATTTATTTGCAGAACGAACAGGTGTGCTAATTAAACGAAAGTTTACCTGTTTGTAGCCAGTTCCCTTTCCTGGACTGTATTTAATGCAACAGTGTTACTGCTGAGCACATATTTTAGTTATAATGAACAAACAGCTGGGCTTTCAAATAAAACCAATCTCTAATAATCAATATACTGAAAATATGTATTGATCTCTATACAAAATACCATCATAATGCTACAAAAATGAGCAATAATAAAAAAAAAAATGATTCAGCAGGTATGGACTCTTAGATGGTCAATGTGCACATCACTCCCCAGAAGTACTTTTATTTTATAGTATCGTTTCTCTTTTTAATAAAAAAAAACAAAAAAACCCCCAGCAACCTTAAAATGGCCACACACCCTTCAGTGTGTTTCAGTGGAAGAGTGCCAAACTGAGAACACCAAAAAAAGAGTGCGATAAAAAAAAAACCCCCCCCCCAAAAAAGACGTGTGTGACTGATGCCCCCTTTCACACTTTGTCTGCAGCCTACCACAATCTCACTTTCTTTTTTTTCTTGGTTTTTTTTAAACCATCTTCGCAGAAGGTCGAATCACCCGGAGGTCGCGTTACTCACCCAATCAGGGACACCATCTGTTCCACGATGTGCTTGCTGAACGTTATGATCACAAACAGTTTCTGCGTAAAGAGGAAAGAGGGAGGAGGGAAGGTGAGAGATTGAGTGAGTGAGTGAGTGAGTGAGCGGACGATGATGGTCAAACACAAACACAGACAGGATGTAAACAGATAATCGGCCATTTTCCTGCAAGCCGTCATTACTAATACTGGATTGTCTTTCGGGCCTGATGGAGGACAACTGAAGGGTGATGAAGGAGGCTTGTGTCTCCATTGGGGGGTAAACGCAGACTTTGCACCATGACACACGTCTGCCAGCTAATCATGACAGGAAATGAAAGACCTCTGGGGGCCGGGGTGGGGGGGTATTTTTAATGCAGAAGGTCCAAAGCACAAAAGCTCAGTCATTTGGCCCCTCAGGGATGGCTAAATGTAGGTGAGATCACAAACTGGTCCAACTGCACAGCGCATCACTTCTTAAGAGCCTACAGTGGTTTTATACCCACACACACACACACACACACACACACACACACACACACGCGCGCGCACGCACGCACGCACTGACACATACACACCAACACACACACCAACACACCGAAACCCCAACACACACACTCACTGACACACACACACACACACACACACACACCAACACACCGAAACCCCAACACACACTCACAGACACACACACACGCACACGCACACACACCAAAACCCCAACACACACACGCTCACAGACACACACACACACACACACACACACCAACACACCGAAACCCCAACACACACTCACAGACACACACACACGCACACGCACACGCACACACACCAAAACCCCAACACACACACGCTCACAGACACACACACACACACACACACACACCAACACAAACACAGACACACGGACACACAGACGCACCCTGTCTACAATCTGATGAGTCAGAGTTCTTGACTGGACAAAAGGAAATGTGAGAGCCAATCAGGGACAGGATCTGTTAAACCACTCATCAACCTTTCCTCATACGTACTGTCCCCCTTCCTGGAACAAAATCGAGAGATAATAACCAGTATCTTGAAACAAAAAAATACAGCTAAAAATAAATGGGTGGCAGTCTTACTGCCATTGTTTTGTCAGACAAAACACCTGTGATGGTCATTTTTAGACTCTTTAGCACCACTGTGTGTGTGTGTGTGTGTGTGTGTGTGTATACAAACGGTGGTGCTAAAGATTATACATGGTCTCAATTTCTTCACTTTCTGCAAAAGCTAGGCCGCTAAATGCACAGTAAAACAGACAAATGGATTTGAATGGTGAGGGAAAGGTCTCACACTTCACATAAAATGATCACGTGACAAAAGATACAAGGTGTGCTTTAGATGCATCATGCTTCTTAAATGCCAGGAATGGGCTAACTATAGAGCTTCTCATGACTGGACCTTATTTATATTAATTTTCTGGAGTTTCATTAATTTAATATGAAATCCAGTGCTCAGCCTGCAATGCTTTCACCAAACGGACCTGTAACTCAGCTCTGCTTTATCTGAGCTGTGCTCTGGCAGGAGGGCACAGCCTGGCATAGCCAAGCACAGCCTGGCACAGTCAGGCACAGCCTGGCACAGTTAGGCACAGTCTGGCACAGTCTGGCACAGTTGGGCACAGCCTGGCATAGTCAGGCACAGTTGGGCACAGCCTGGCATAGTCAGGCACAGCCTGGCACAGAGCACCGGGGAGCTGTGCTGCCTTCGTGCCGGAGCACTGGCACAGGCAGACTGCAGGCACACGCTCAGTCCCCCAGAGGGGACCACTACCCCACACAGCCCAGCACTACGGCTCCCTCTCCCCCAAGGGAACTCCCGGCCCAAGCAGAACAGGCACGGTCAGCTCGGTGACACTGCACCAGAGGGTACCACACTGATGCAGGGACCATCCGCTTCACAGACCAATCAGAAGGGCCAAAGTCTCAGCAACCACACAGGCCTGCAAACCTGCTTGATGGAGGCACAACTATTTACAAATGAATTTACTTTAAAAGGTGAAGCTACTGAACCACTGAACTGCCTTCATGGCCGTGAAGCGCATACCTGGATGTGCATCTTGATGACGGCTTTCCCAATGAGGGTCGCTCCAAAAAACGTCCAGAACGGGACCAGGAAGTGTCCGCATGTGATACCGGCCAAGTCAAACAGGGGGTTAGGAATCTGAAAGAGATGTTTTTACATCACTGACATTACTCTTTGGTTACTTATGCAAAAGCTGCATTAATAATAATAATAATAATAATAATAATAATAATAATAATAATAATAATAATAATAATAAGTGTTGTTGTTATTATTATTATTATTATTATTAGTATTAATAGGCATACATGAAGGCATTTATACAAGAAGCTCTTGAATGCATGCTAAAACAGACAATGTGCTGATTTTCTTCTGGATAATTCCATGTCTGTCTCAGGCATGCGAACACATTTATCATGTTTGAAAATCCTACAAAATTCTTGTTGTTAGAAGCGGTAATAAGTCTTACAGAAGTTTGCAACTGATCAGCGTAAGGCGGCTGGTACACCAATGATAAAGAAAATGATCCAACAGTGATTATAATTATTGGAATTTTTAATAGGTACTGAAGTTAAATTTGAGTGAATTTGTTAAACTACGTTCAAGAGACTGGGTTAGGTTTTTAACTCTTAGATAATAACTCACTAATAATACAGACTTACTGATGCGCAGGCTAAGATTCCAAAAAACCCCACTTTCTGCACCATGTTCTGTACGGCAAGTTTGGCTCTGGTGGCAAAGTCCTGGAGAAAAAAGAAAAAGAAAAAAAACATTACGTCCACATATATGGCAAAAATGCTTATTATACAGATGTTAAATGACAAATATAAAGATTAAAGAAATGTAAGAGATGACAAGAGTCATGAAAAAGTTAAGATTCAAATTCAAAGATTTCAATTCATGCACAAACACACACACACACACACACACACACACACACACACACACACACACACACACACACACACACACACACACACACACACACACACACACACACACACACACACACACACACACACACCTTATACATTTTGATTAAATGTAAATAATCAAGTTCGCAATTTAAATTAGAAATTAAACAAAATATTCATGAAGCTTTTTCCCGGGTATTTTGTGTGAATTTCCAACAAAAAACTGGGAGTTAAGATCATTTTAAATAGTCAAAACCCTTTTTATAATGATTATACCAATTGTTTTATAATACAGAAAATATATGCAAGGTTAAATAATAATGACTTTGACAGAATAACATTTACAATTGTTTTTTTACAAAAGTAAGTTCTCATTGGTTGTTTGACAAGTACTAGCATAAAAAAATGCAAGGAAAGTGAACAAGTTTTTTTTGTTTAAATGCAGTGTTGTCATTACATGTCATACAACAGTGTTATATTATTAATAATAATTATACATAATAATAATAATAATAATATGTATGTATGCAATAATAATAATAATAATAATAATAATATAAATTAAAAAAAATAAAATAAATGCTATGTAAAAGTTGTGTAAGTCGCTCTGGATAAGAGCGTCTGCTAAATGCCTGTAATGTAATGTAATGTAATATTATTATTATTACATTTAAAATAAAACCATAAAAGGTAAACTACTAACAGCACAGTACACCTTAAAAAATTCCGAAGGAGTGAATCTAAACATGTGCTTACAAAGGACAGAAGAGCTTCCCACACAGATAGTACATTTCCCCCGTGTGTCAGTTTTACAATACAAAAAATACACCCTGGAATAAGACGGCAGTGGCACATTTAACTCTCCCATTACTAAACTTTCAAAAAAAACTGCCCCGACAGACTTACATCATTATTCAAATTGTACTTTCTAAATATGTTATTATTTTTACTTGCATTATATACATTCTGCCACTTGGTGCTCTGGGTAATTTAACTTGTTTTAAATACATTTCTATATTCAAGTGGTATCTTCAGTTTGAAGTTAAAAAATAAAATAAAATAAAACCCCTGCATAAAAAAACAACATCATCTCAGTAGTCTTTACAATACCCCATGCGCAGCAATTTTACCAAAAATAATCTTAAGATGAACGGTGTCAAATTCTATTCATACTTAAGAAACTAACAAATAATTACTCTAATTATAATTAACTAGGTAACTTCTAATTCTCTTGGGGCCATTACAGCTATTGAGACCCCCAATCACCTATACCTCAAACCTCGACATAAATAGGCAGTAACATGCTCTCCAATACAACCTCTGCAGGGAGATAATCAGGAGCTGGCAGGAAGTCTGAATGATCTTTCAAAATATTACAGGGAAAACCGTCAGGAGGTTTTACCGATAATTATGATGCAATCAGCGATGTTTCTCGCATATGGTGTGGCTCATCAACGGGAAAGGACTTACGGAACATTTGCATCTTTTTAATTTCTCATTTATACAAATAAATATAGAAACCATTCTAATTTTGCTGCCTTTGGTAAATGAAGTATTTTTCCAAAGAACGGGTTTTGTAGATTTAAAGAATTTAACAGGATAAAATAATTGAAACGACATAAGGTGCCACGTCATACCATCAGCACACAACCAGTTTTTGATTTGCAAATGTGCAGATAATTCATTATTTTGAACTGAGTTAAATTTTATAGTGTTTTAGTGATTTCATTTAATCTTATCTGTCGCTGTTTCATTAGCCACCTGTTTACAGCATCACTACCAGTTTGTCCAGCTGTAAATAAACGCAGACACTCAACTGGAGGCTGTTAAATGGTTGTTACCGAAGTTAAGGACATGATGCACACTGCAGTCATTTCATGCACCTTAAATGCCTCTATCTATGCATTTATTACCATCTTAATTTATCTATATTTTTTAATTTCGATCTGCTACAATGCGAAGCACTTTGGGCTGCATTTCTTGTATGAAGTGCTATACAAATAAAGTTATTATTATTATTATTATTATTCTAGTTACCCACGTATTCCAACATCGGCCAGATAGGCACCACTGAAAGGGTTAGTATTTATATTCTACCGTGTTATATTATCAAAATACTACATATTATATTTAGCGATTTCATAATTCTGATTATAATTTCTATTAACAGGAGCAGATGTTGCACGAGTCTCAGGTCATTCAACTAAATTTACACATTAATAAAATAATTAAACAATGTTGTTTTAAAAGTAAATGTGTGTATATTGGTTTGGCCTGTCCGTTCGTTACAGTGTAAAAGACTACAAGCTTTCACGGCTGTAATTTGACGGCAGGTTAATGAATATTCTTAACCGAAATGAGGAGAGTGGTGGTAATACTCTGTCCTCTCCAAATAATAACTCCGCCATACCTTCTGATAAGAGAGGGTTGTGGGGTACACTTTCATGCCAAATACGGTCAACCAAGCAACTGTGGTGAAAATGTTTTTTTTTTTTTTGTAAATACTGGAAGCCGCTAGCAGGGTACGTTAGGGAGGTGGCGAGTGAAGGATTCGGCAGAGAGAGCGCTCACTGGCACAGGCTCAACATTCTGCCACCAAATCTGGTGGAGCCCAATCAACGAGGCTTTGATACAAGAGCGAGAAACCGCGCCGATTCCCTTTGATCTGAGGCACTGGTGGAATGTGTGGTTTTTCTAATGGAAACCCACTGCTTTGATTTTAACTACGGTAGGGATATCACAGAGACTGTGGGGGGGGGGGGGGGGGCTAGTGGAGGTGGAGGAGACTATGTAATAGATAAAGATGATGACTAAATTAACGGTCACTTTGATGATTATTTAAAACAACAATAAAGTCTAGTCACACCCTATATATTCATCCCAGTCTCCTTGAGCCAAAGCCCTCTTCAGCCAGACAGGGTCAGTTACAGCAAACAGCCAGAACCGTGTGAGAGAAAAACTAAAATAAGCGATTTAAATGCTTCCATAGGAGACTTTTGCCTGGAAAAGTTTCAGCTTTTGTATGGCTTCATGTTATGACACATAACATGAAGCCATACAAGTCATCCAAGATCATCCTTCTCCAATACCAGATATTCGATTCTATAAGCAAGATTAAAAATAAAAAACAATCATTACTGATTTTGTCATCCAGTCCAGTTAAACTGAATAAAGATTTCTTTTTTGAATTTGACAGTTGCAGACCCTTCTTGTCTTAGCCAGGTGAGAACTCGGGGAGAAGCAGCCAACAAGCATATTTATCAACAGGGTGAAAAACAGAAGTGATACCATCAAGAACGAGGCCCCAAACTGCCACTTTTTCACTGCTGCTTCAACTTCCCACATTTTGAAAACATTTTTTATTATTATTTTAAAATTAAGTACAATAAAAAATATTAAACAATAGAACATGAGCCAACTTATTAAAGTGATCTTTTTTTTTTTTACCAATTATGTAATGCTTACTTAATGTAAGTATGGTGTTGCATCACACAACCCGGGTACTGTGTTCATAAGGGAAGTGAATAAGAGTTAAAACGATACCTCTGATTAAGCAGAAAATCTTAATTCGCTCATTTCATGCGTCGTGTGGAACTGTCAGCAAAGGGAACGCCCCCACATATTCTTTATTCTTAATGAAGCCGAGCAGATGTTACAGGTTTCCCAATCAGCATGGGGAAGGGGGGGGGGGGGGGGGGGTAAAGTTTTAAAAAACAAAAAATTAAAAAAAGGAAAGAAAGAAAAGAAAAACAACAAAAAATGTGCTGATGGCCACAAATGTCCTGAGAGGGTAACTCCGTGTTCCTACTTAACAACAGGACGCCGAGCCGATTCGGCTCCTGGTGCAACATTAGCCACTTTGCTCATCGCCAGAAATCTTTAAGCATAATTGCATTGAAAAAAATATATACATTTCCTCCACGTTGACAAAGTGTTTAACAAGCTCTGATTAAAGGGGAGGTGGTTT
>CM077295.1:47886293-47921293 GCA_039654925.1 Anguilla pacifica
ACAACACAATTACATCTTATTTCCCACACCCCATCAAAGGTCTGATCACCATGTGCACAACAGACACAAACTCCAACACCACTGCACACACTCTGAGACGTGTGACATGTTCAGTTCACAACGAAACCCAGCACACACAACTCAAGCTCACGCAAAACACCCGTAAGCAAGAGTCACCTACATTACAACCGAAAACTGAGCAAGAGCAGCGCTCAGAGGAGGAGGAGGAGGAGAAGGAGAAGGAGAAGAAGAATCAGATGAGGGATCAGCCGAGCACATTCAGGGAAAGTCCCTCTTTCATCGCGTACAAAGTAGCACTTCTGAGGTATAATCAGCAATCAGCTTCATCTTTTGGCAGTTTGGACACAGACTTCAGCGACACATCACCGCCAACCGAGAGGCGGTTTTCTGGGCCAATCAGAAGACAACAGACCTCATAAATAAGTAATAAATAATGACAGTAATACAGACGCACAGGCTTGTAGATTCTGTCAGCGCAGTAATGCAGATGCGCAGGCTTGTAGATTCTGTCAGCGCAGTCAGACGCAGTTTGTTCGCCTAACTCATTCCTCAGAGGAGTTTGCTCCCGCGCTCTGATAGGTGCAGCCACGCACGCAGCCGTGCCGAGCCGCTGTTTCGCCAGGCTGGCAAAGTACCGCTCCGGTCTGAGCGTGCTCCGGCACGTCCTGAGCAGCCAATCCCAGACACCGGAACCCTGCCAGAGCGAACATCTGCGCCCTCCTTGAACAATGCCTTTATCAAAGGGCTTATTTACAAAAAGAAAACACACCAAAACATAACAATCATTTATAATGGAGATTTTAACGGACTAATGGGCATCTTCCCCCCTCTTTCATGTGGGCAAGCAAACCGTGGACCCTCTCTCGCTCGCTCGCCCGATCCTCCATTCTCTCTCTCTCTCTCTCTCGCTTGCTCTCACGCTCTCTCTTTCTCTGAGAAACAATGTTGAGTCACGACAAAAAAAAAAACAACAACCCTTGAATCACATCCATTACCCAATAGTTTAACATCCTGTGCCAGAAAACAGCAAAGCAATACTGTGTTTACAGGTTTAGGAGGAAAAAAAACTGAGTTTTTCAATAAGATATCCATTAAACAATAGTGACTTTGTGATGACAAGCGCCTTAAAAATGATCACTAAATCGGACACCATCTCCCAAATCTGGTACTTAAAAGCAGAAAATGAATCATAGTTCAGAATACTCTTGGGATTTCTGCGTCTACCTTTCCCAGTAAAGCCTGCGTGCAGGTTTTCAGAAGTGCAGTGATGGGAACCATCTTTCAAACAGTGACTGCAGTCACTGAGCTTTTAAGGACTCGTGCAGAGTGCCCACACAAGCGGCCTGCCGTCAGCGTTACAGTGCGTTATTTAAATATCTCCTTAAAGACGCGCGGCCAGCGCACGGCTCCACCACAGCACCGGGAGCGCAGGGCTCTCAGGTGCCAATCGTCCCCGGGCTGGCTCGGCATAACCAAAGCCAGAAAGAGCTGACCAGCACTCAAACTCCGGGTCTAAAGGAAATGAAAAACAGTGATATGCACTCAAACACACGCACGCACGCACACACGCACACGCACACACACGCGCACACACGCACACGCACGCACACACGCATACGCGCACACACGCACGCACACACACACACACACACACCCGCACATACACACGCGCACACACCCGCACACGCATGCACACACACATACGCGCACAGACACACGCACACGCATGCACACACACACGCACGTGTCCAGACAATTTGAACTCGCACATTTAAACGACCGGCAGTCCTGGGATAAAGGAGTCAGGTCTGTTTGTGAGACAGTCTCACCGAACAGCCCGCCTTTCAGCATCGCATTCCGGCGAATCACAGAGGCTCTCCCACAAATCCGGCACACAACCCATCAGTCAATCACAGCACAAGAGCTCCTTTAACTCCTTTAAGGGACGGGGAAAGCCAGAAACTACAGGCCACCGGTCTACCGACGGGATTAGACACGAGTGGTCACGCTGACAGCAAGTCATTTTAAATCATTTCAAAAACCTAGCTGTTAAATTACTAGAGACGGAATCCACTTGTACATGCCCAAGCACCTGTGTTTCCTAGGCCTGATTTGCCCACCTGTCCTGCCATGGATACACACCTACTCATGGTTTTTATACCTGCTTTCATTATTCCTCTTCTATCACAAGTGTCTCCATTGTTTATAACTCAGCCTGTTCACTTTTACTTCATGTACTGTATGTGTACTGCTGCCAATGCTGTGTGTTTGCAGGGCCCCCCCCACCGATAAAGAGATATCGGTCTACCAGCAGGGGACACCCTGCTGTACACCCTACGGCACACCGAGCACAACAGGAAGGGGCTAGCACTGGCCGAACCGCGCTGCATCGCTCACCAAGGACACCTGGCAACCGAGTGACTGGCAAGGCGAGTGGGAGGAGTCAACGCAGTGGTTTCCAAGCAACCAATGCAGACTGAACCCCACCCTAGGATGAGGCCCAATAGCCTCCCAGTAATACTCTTGATTACACAGGCTGGATGCGGTTTGAGAAACTCACGAAGGCCCAGGGCCCAGTCTGCCCCAGCGGCTTTGTCCAGACGGAGCTATTCTGGGAATCAAAGGGATGCCCTCATTTGGCACAAAGGTTTAAGGGCAGAAAATGCGAGGCATCTCCACCAACACCAGCTCAAGAGAATGAGATCATCCGCTGGCTCGGAGTACGGTTTCCTGCCCGGAAGAAATTAGCTGTGGGAACGTGGTTTTGGGCCCCCTGCTAGCAAGGAGTACGTCCAGTATTTTAACTTGGCTGTTGGGGGGGGGGAGTTGCCACACAGGGAACTATTTAGCCTTTCAGTCAGACTAAAAAAAAGAAGGAAAAGAAGTTGCTCATAGTGTTCACAGTGTCACCAGCTGTGCATTGTAATTATTACAACAAACTCTCAGCACTCCGTGGTCATAACTTTTGAAAATTAAACAGCGAATATGATAAAGCTTCCATATTTGTGGCCTGCGATGCTGGTAACTCCTGGGATGGAGAAAATTTATGGCCAGTATTTTTTTTCAGGCATTGGTGATGTCCTGGAGATGGAAGCCACATTCTGGTCACATTTTTACACAGGTCGCTAACGGTCGCTACTTCACTTACATTTCACAAAGAACAAATGTCTGCACAAAGAAGAGTTTCTACCATTACAGACACACATTTTGAGGTGTTAAGAGTCTTCGAATGTCTCTCTCTCTCACTCTCTCTCTCAAACATATACACACACACAAGCACGCGCGCACGCGCACACACACACACAGTTTAAGTACAAAGACAATGTAATTTATTGTACCATCAATTTGAAATATCCATTTGGAATTCAGTTGGAAACGTTACTGCATCCTTTTCATATAGTCTGTAGACAAAGTTTCTAAATCAAAACAGAAGGATCTGAGGCAAACTCTCATATTCCGAGTCTCTGTGTCCAAACCACTATTCATCACGGCAGCCTTCACGCAAGTTATGAATACAGGCTACACAAAAGTTCATTTATTCGAAGTTCCATTAAAATCAAATACAGTTTCGCTGCAACTCTAGACCAGTGGGCACAAAGCCATCCCGACAGGTCGTGAGAGACAGAGCCAAGGTCGCAGGTCCGAAACAGCAAAAAATGTCCCATTATCTAATTTACAGCCCAATGCTCATGTTCTCAGAGGGACTCATTTTGGAGGGAGCCTGGGAGGGTGAGACTTGTTGGCCACAGCAACACACTCACCCACGAGCTCTCATGGGGGTCACATGACCAGACGGGTGGAAATCCCAGGTCAGACCCCCCCCCCCCCCCCCCCCGCCTCCTAATTTATGAACGGTGTGACACTTGATGAGCACATCCATGCTTCTGAGGGGAAACCACAGACACAGGAAGCACTGTGGAGGGGGAGGTGTGTGTGTGTGTGTGTGTGTGTGTGTGAGAGTGTGAGTGTGTGTGTGTGTGTGTGTGTGTGAGAGAGTGTGAGTGTGTATGTGTGTGTGTGTGTGTGTGTGTGTGAGTGTGTATGTGTGTGTGTATGTGAGAGTGTGAGTGTGTATGTGTGTGTGTGTGTGTGTGTGTGTGTGTGTGAGTGTGTGTGAGTGTGTGAGTGTGTGTGTGTGTGTGTGGGGGGGGTGAGGAGGCGGGGCCAGGTGTCTTATTCCAGCCTCCACGCAGTCAATGGGGACGGAGACGCACATGGAAAGCCCCACTCAGCCTCCCGCTTCTGCTTTCTGCGCTCTCTCCCTCTCCCTTTGTTCTACAGCTCACAGCGTTCTCTGTCCGCACGCACTGCATGCTGGGAGGTATCAGCTCACAGTGCTCTGTCCGCACGCACTGTCTGTACGCACTGCATGCTGGGAGGTATCAGCTCACAGCGCTCTTTGTCCGCACGCACTACATGCTGGGAGGTATCAGCTCACAGCGCTCTTTGTCCGCACGCACTGCATGCTGGGAGGTATCAGCTCACAGCGCTCTTTGTCCGCACGCACTGCATGCTGGGAGGTACCAGCTCGCAGCGCTCTGTCTGTACACACTGCATGCTGGGAGGTACCAGCTCACAGTGCTCTGTCTGTACGCACTGCATGCTGGGAGGTACCAGCTCACAGCGCTCTGTCTGTACGCACTGCATGCTGGGAGGTATCAGCTCACAGCGCTCTTTGTCCGCACGCACTGCATGCTGGGAGGTACCAGCTCGCAGCGCTCTGTCTGTACACACTGCATGCTGGGAGGTACCAGCTCACAGTGCTCTGTCTGTACGCACTGCATGCTGGGAGGTACCAGCTCACAGCGCTCTGTCTGTACGCACTGCATGCTGGAAGGTATCAGCTCACAGCGCTCTTTGTCCGTACGCACTGCATGCTGGGAGGTACCAGCTCACAGTGCTCTGTCTGTACGCACTGCATGCTGGGAGGTATCTGCTCACAGCGCTCTGTCTGTACGCACTGCATGCTGGGAGGTATCAGCTCAGTGCTCTGTACGCACTGCATGCTGGGAGGTATCAGCTCACAGCGCTGTTTGTCTGCACGCACTGCATGCTGGGAGGTATCAGCTCACAGCGTTCTCTGTCCGCACGCACTGCATGCTGGGAGGTATCAGCTCACAGCGCTCTGTCCGTACGCACTGCATGCTGGGAGGTATCTGCTCACAGCGCTCTGTCTGTACGCACTGCATGCTGGGAGGTATCTGCACACTCGCAGGCTGTGGGGGTTTCACAGTGCCGGAAGCTTCCGTAGCCTAGCCGCCGACCGCGCGCGCGGCGTCTTTGAAGCTAACGCGCGGATTTGGTGTGAAAGACGCCATTGTGTCTCCTGTCTTGGGGGCACTTCTGGGCATTTGATACGTTGAATTTTTTCTTCTTCTTCTTTCTTTTCTTTTTTTATTTAAACCCTGTTAAATACCTCTAAGTGCCGTGTGCCAAAGCAGGCGTACGTGTAAACACGAGCGTGCGTCTGCACTAGTCAGACGAGACGTCTGTGTCCAGGCAGGACTCCTCGCCTCGTCCGAGCCAAGCCGTTTCTGCAGCCGCCGCGTGCCAGAGCACGGCTCGAGTGGCGTGAGCTCCAGGAGCCGCCGCCCACCGCGACGCTCTCGCTGTTCGTCGCGCCGCACCAGAAACAGCAGCACGTCCGCCGGACGAGAGGGCCGGACAGGAACTTTCCAGGTCTCCATGGCGAGTAAGTTCCAAAAAAAATTTTTTTGGAAGAGCTCTGATGACAAAGTCGCTACGCGAGATATTAAGCCTTAATTAATCTGGAGAAATATTCACAGAGTCCCTAAAATATGACACTTCAGAGCCAGCGGTTTCCTCAGCAACAAATCCTAGCGCTACGCACTGACGTGTCTGTCCAGACTTGCCTGTTTACATTACATTGCGATGACTGGGCGGCTGCTCGTATCCACAGCAACGGCCAGTAGCGGAGAACATCGGTGTTACTCTCAGAAACACAAAAACGCAGAATCACTAAGGAGGCTCAGAGGCCCACCTATAATCAGTACGTGTAATTTAAAACCTAACAAACAATAATTGCACTGTAACAAAACAATAAAATGAGTCACTCTGACCTACGAAGTTAGAACATAATAACTGATACAGAAAGGTCCTAGAAGGACCAATGAATATGACATCTCAATGCAAAAAGGAAGAAGACACGCTGGCTTTCAAAAGCACTTCCGCAGTAACTCCCGTAGGTCAGGTTCAAAAAGCTAAATCCGTCATGTGCAACCCATCAGGGAAAAGCCGTCTTTATAAAAAATAAAAAATAAAAAAGCATAAAGTTTCAGGTGGTTTCAGTTTTTTAAAATAGCTTACTCATCACCGGCACAGACAGCATCTGATAGCGTACAGATGTTGATTGGCCACCAGGTGGAGAAGACGTTGAGTCACCCGGAGGCCGACATAAATCTCCAGACTAGACGAGACGGGGGGGGGGAGGAGGGGAGGGGGGTTAAAGGGGATCTGCTGTGTGTGGCAGCCCGCGGTCTGGCTGTGTCATGTGACCCCCCCGGACGGGGCGACTCCGCAGGGGACGCACGACACCGCTGACCGCGGTGTGAGCCGCTCGCAGGCGTCGCCTCACGAAGAGAGAGAGCTCAACGTGACTCAGTTCCCCAAAACGCGGCAAATCACGCCAGGGCTGGACCTTCTGCAGAAGGATGACATCGCCTTCAGAGAAGTGGGGGGGCGAAGGGGGGGGGGGATGTTATTGCTATAAAGAGGATAACAATTTTTTTTATTTTTTTAAATCTACTGACGCTCAGCACAGGAAGCGGTGTCCGCCTGGCTCCCCATGTCCCATGACTGCGTGTGACACTTGCAGCTGAATCAGTGAGAATCTCGGCCAACTTTCCCCTCGTGCGCAGAGCTGCTCGCGAGAGGCCAGCGGCACGGCAAACGGCTCCAGCGAACCGGCCGTCCAAGAGCCTCCTCGCCGCTGCCGCGGCTGCGTGAGCAGAGTGCTGGAGGCTCGCCGGGACCGCCTGAGCCAGCCTTAGACACGGTACATCAGTGACTTGTTTTCTGGGGAGGGGCGAGGGTGGGGGGGCGACCGATCCCGCACTGCCACACTTGGGAGAAAACAAGCGGAGGCAGAATATGCAACTGCACAGTAGAAGTCCATTTAAAAATAATAAAGAAAACTAAGATGTGATTGGATGAAAAAGAAGAGGGGGCGGACCCAACCAAGGGAATACAGTGTAAGGTATTCAAGCAGAAACATCAAGTCTAGCGCTTAATTTGAGATAATTAGTCTTCATTACCCCATTACATTAATGTTAGGGTCTATTACACCAAGACAAGAGAATGATCATGAATTCATTTGGGGGGGGAGGGAACAAATCAGTCCCTCCACTGTTTCTGTCATGTAGATGCATTCATCATTAGGATTAGATATATCACTTCAGCCCTGAATGATAAGAAAACGTCCATTCGTGCTAGCAAACGCAGCCCATAAAGACAGCACAACTACAAGCTAAACACGGTCACGCAGGAAGTAGCGAGACGCTAGCCGCAGTGTGAGCTCTTTCTCCGTACAGAGTTTCTTTACTCTGCTGTTTTTTTTACAAACATCTGTGTGTGACCCTAAATCATTCTGATGAACTGGGATAAAAACAGACGGGCATTTGAACTCCCATTTCTCTCTCTCTCTATTACAGCACATTATGCTAATTGCAGTTGAGGAAGTCAGATATTTTTTTAGAGAGAGTGGGGGGGGGGGGGGGGCGAGGGGATTTCTTTCATCAGAATACTAATGTGAGTAACACAAAGTATGAGTTCAGTTCCTTTTTTTGGGGGGCCACCATGACTTGATAACACATTACAGAATGTAATGGGGGTGACAGCTTGAACACTGTCGCAGACAGTTTCCCCCAGTGGCAAAGGACGACTTTCACAACGCAAGCCAGCACTTAGTGACAATTTACGATTCAGCCATTCGGTGGACGCTTTTAGCCGAAGAAACTCACAGAAGTGCATTTCACTTCAGAAACCAATTTATACGGGGGATTTTCCTGCCTCCTTTCAAGACAATCTGAGGAATTTTAACAAGCCGGGAGTCACGCTGGAGAAGTGGCAGAGATCACCAACCACATCAGAGCCAAAAGATTGGGTACAGACCACAGCTCGCCCCCCAACCCCCCCCCCAACAGAGTCAGCGCCCCAAACCAGACCACAGACTCCCCCGCACCCATCTCCACGTGAATGGGGGCAGGAATGTCATGTATCAAAGCCGCGCCCACACCCCCACCGCTCCTGCACCGGAGGAACCATAAGACAGCCTATCACTGTCAGCCTTACCCGGCCTGAGATCATTAACATTACAAATGCTCAGCTAAACAAAAAAGAACAAAAAAGAAAAGGAAGTACAAAGTGCAGGAGAGGTGGGAGAGTGGAAAAAGAGAGAGGGAGGCAAAGAGAATGAGTAGGAGCATGAGAGTGGGAAAGGAAAAGGAAAGATAAGGACAAGACAGAGTGAGTGGGAGAAGGAGAGGAGGAGGGGGTAAGGGAGATGGGGACAATCGGAAATGGAGAAGGGGAGACAGGGATCAAGCGCAGGAGGGAGAAGGGAGTGTGAAAGCAAAGGAAAGAGTGAGCGAGGGAGAGGCGAATGGGGGAGGGAGAGAGAGGGAGAGGGAGAGGGAGAGAGTGAGGCAGAGAGAGAGGGTGGGAGAGAGAGGCAGAGAGAGAGAGGGAGGAGCGGATGAGAGAGAGAGAGAGAGGGTGGGAGAGGACTGCAGCGTTCTCTCTCAGGACTGACAGCTCAGACGGGCGTCTGACGAGCCGACCCGTGGGCGGGGCCCCGTGACTACGGCGCGCTGGCTCTGGGGTTACCGCGGTTACCGCTCCTCACATCAGCAGTTCTCACGTGAGCGCAGAACGCTACTCTGCGCCGCTCTGCTGCCGGGGGGGGGGGGGGGGGGGGGGCTCCTGCTCCGGTCCGGTTCCGCGATCATCGCCGTGTTTACTTTGGACAACGCCGCGCCCCGCCCCGACCCGACCCGAAACGGGCATCACCTGTTGCACTTCCCCCCGAGGGGCGCGTGCCTGGCGCTGATCCAGAGCGTCAGGCGGCCGCTCGAACCCCCGGATCAGCGCGAGCTGAGGCCGCTCGACCCGCCGCGCGGTTTCACGCGAGGTCTGCTCGAGCGCGCGCGCGGCCTCGGCTAAAACCTTATCTGAAACAAACGCATTTCACCGCGCAAACATTTTAATTATCCCGTATTTTTTTCCCCCCGTCCTGTCTACCGTGATGTCATTTCTCAGCCATGCTACACACCCATATATGGCGAAATAGATGGGGGGAAAAAAAGGCAAATTTCGTGAAAAGAATAATCCGCTGCGTTGAGTCAGAAGGAGGGCTTCAACTTGTCAAGTGAATAAAACCTCTCGGGCAGCGGCAGTGGGATGCGTCACTGGGTCTTCCCAGGGCAAATAACATTAAAAAAATTTTTTAAGTACATATCCAGAGAGCAAAGGAAATAAACAGTGAGGACACAACAGCGTAGGGAGGGTTTCATTCATTGAAAAGTCCGTCACGTTGGCTCAGGAATTCCCCCGCTTCCTTCGGATAAGCCAGCAGAGGGAGGGGCTCTGAACCGTCTCTCACACATCGTCCGTCACAGGCGAAAACGCACGTCGGGGGACGAGGGGGGGGGAGGAGCGCGGCGTTCGCTTCCTGGTCCCTCACGCGGGGGACACGGCGCGGTCAGTCTGGCACTGGACTTAAGGCCCGCCGCGAGTCTGAGGCCTACGAGCGTCCGCTCACGTCACGAGCGAAGCTCCTCAGGGAACGGGCCGCATCACGGAGTACACGCACACACACACACGCGCGCGCACACACACACACACACAGCCCAGAGCCGCAGTGTGTGCACGCGCGACAGTCAGAAATGAGCAGAGAAAAAAAGACATGTGGCGCCACCTAGTGTTCATACTGGGTACAGTCCCAGTGAGCACAAGCCAAAGTCTAGTAATTAGCTACTTCTCAACCTCATAGAATTTCTGTACTACTATGCCTTAGAATTAATTATGTAAATAACTCCCTTTGAAACAAATTCAGGTGCAGTTTCATTATGTAATTCCCAATGTTTGCGCATACACACAGCAGTGGATCTGACAGTAAACAGTGGGTACACAGCCTCCCTACAGCTGAGCACAGGTGAGGAAAGGGGAAGTCTGGTGTCTGTGGCGCACTGCTCTTACCAGGTAAAGCAGGAAGGTGTGTAGGCCCGTCCCGAGGCCTACTGACGAGAGGATGCCCAGGCCTACCCAGTAGGCACACCACAGGAACTTCTTCTCCAAGTACTGCACATACTGAGGGGGGGGGGGGGACAGAAACAAGGGCATTGTGGGTTCAGAACTTGGCTTGACTGAGAGGAAAGGCTAATTACAATGGCTGGCTTTGTGCGAGCACCCCACTTCCGAGCCGTGCACGGGACACCATCAGTCACGGGCAGCAGCACACTGTGGAGGGCTGGGGGCTGGGGGGGGGGGGGGGGGGGGGGCTTCTGTACAACTGAGACAGAGAGCAGTTCTTACAGACGCACGATTACACGCCAGAGAACCTGGGGTGGCAGTGCAGTGTAACGGGTAAGGAACTGGGCTTGTAACCGAAAGGTCACAGGTTCGATTCCCAGGTAGGACACTGCCGTTGCACCCTTGAGCAAGGTACTTAACCACTGCTTCAGTACATATCCAGCTGTATAAATGGATGCAATGTAAAATGCTATGTAAAAGTTGTGTAAGTTGCTCTGGATAAGAGCGCCTGCTAAATGCCTGTAATGTAATGTAAGAACCACGACCTTTCCTTCACAGCACAAGGCCTTTTACCACCAACGACTGCTCTCTGAATCCTGTCACGCTCGAATCGCACTCCCACCCCATTCCACAGAGTGCAACCGTAAATAATAATAACCTCTCACAGCAATCCTGACAGAAGCTGGAAAATTAGCTTGCTGAGGCGCCAAGAAGAGGAAAAGCGGGTGGAGGAGGAGAAATGGGCGAAGACCGCGCCGTTTTCAGCGCTGCTCCCGCTCGCTCACCTTCTGATGCGTCCCTTCGATGGAGTACGCGACGGAGAAGAACACAAAGAGCGACACGACAGAGAGCACCGCCCCTCTCCGCCGCCACAGCCTGGAAGAAGCGAGAGACGGAAGCACTATAAGAGTGTCCCAGTGGAAATAACAGACTCATTTCACACAACTGGCCACTCATTCTGCACAACTGGCCACTCATTCTGCACAACTGCCCATTCGAATGGGTGGGGGGGTGGGGGGGTGGGGGGGGGGGGAATAACTCCCGCCCCCCGTCCCCCCTTTAAAACCAGCCTATACCAGTCAAGCCAGAGTCTCTCCCCCCCGCAGACCGTTGATGTTTTCCAGAACTCGCTGTTTACAGAAAACACGTGAAATGACTCCACCTTGCATCCGGGCGCGCAGCCTTACCTCCAACCCCACTCCTTCAAGGTGATCAGGGTCTCCACCAGGAAGTAGCGCAGGGTGAGAATGGGCTTCCTCCACAGCACCAGGGCCAGACGCTCCTCCCGATCCCGACGTTTCCTCTCGCTGAGGGACACGGGTTCTGGGAAACAGAGCGGGGGGGGGAGATGGTGCGGCTATCACACAGAGCAAGGGTTCATCCCAATCCCTCGTGTTATCTGCCCTCGTCTCCTCGGCCCTCGCGCGACCTGGAAAACCGATCGAGGTCCAGCTATCGCGCAGACCAAGGGTTCGTTCTAATCGCTCGCTTTATCTGTCTCCTCGGTCCTTGCGCAAGCCGGAAAACGCAACGAGATCCGCCATCTTAAAGGACATTACCGAATGTTAAACGCTCCTCGGAGGAGCGAGGAGGCTCCCGGAGTATGCTTCAGTGAGGACACGAGAGCACAACCTTTTCGCAAGTACTTTCTCGGGACGCGTGACGTATCAACGATCCACCTGTGGATCCACCTCCGCAGATGTACCACATCTTCTTTTACTGAAACTGTATCTCTCAAAGAAGCGCCCTTCTGTATATCCACCACGCACAGACAGGCTTTGGGCTATTTTTTCCCCCACTTGGTGGCACATACCTTTATGACAAAAGCTACTTATCGCTGTATTGTAGAACCTGTCATTACAGCTTTTGGTTTCAGCAACTGTCAAGACCTTACTCTTGGGGATGCTCAAGTCTGTTCAGTCTGCCATTTTGACAACTAGAGCCAGAAAGCAAGCATCAAAGTTTTCAATTTGGCGATTTTTGGGCAAGGCTGCAAACCGCAGAATGGAAGAGTTCTCGAGGACAGAGATGTCGAAGAACCCAGGGCTGTGCCTGCTTTTTGCAACGCCAGCTCGAAGGTTCTTCACAGGATAAAGTGAAGTCTTAACTGTCACTAAATACTGCTCCATCAGCTAACTCAGTTTCTTCTGATAGGACCGGATGCTTGGCACAGTAAATAAAATTAGAACACTACAGGCAGACCCATGAGGATTTTAGCAGGCAGTAAGAGATCTATTCTAGACTGAATCCAGGTCACGTAACACCAAATAGGTCCAAAAGTCCCATGGGGAGTAGTGTCACACAGAAAAGGTTTCCAACCTGAAGAGCATTTCCCACCTAATATAATCTTATAATCTCATGCTAGATCTAGTTAAATATATCTTATGATCTCATGCTAGATCTAGTTAAATATATCGTATAATCTCATGCTAGATCTAGTTAAATATATCGTATAATCTCATGCTAGATCCAGTTAAATATATCTTATGATCTCATGCTAGATCTAGTTAAATATATCTTATGATCTCATGCTAGATCTAGTTAAATATATCTTATGATCTCATGCTAGATCTAGTTAAATATATCTTATGATCTCATGCTAGATCTAGTTAAATATATCGTATAATCTCATGCTAGATCTAGTTAAATATACCTTATGATCTCATGCTAGATCTAGTTAAATATATCTTATGATCTCATGGTAGATCTAGTTAAATATATCTTATGATCTCATGCTAGATCTAGTTAAATATATCATATAATCTCATGCTAGATCTAGTTAAATATATCTTATGATCTCATGCTAGATCTAGTTAAATATATCTTATGATCTCATGCTAGATCTAGTTAAATATATCTTATGATCTCATGCTAGATCTAGTTAAATATATCTTATAATCTCATGCTAGATCTAGTTAAATATATCTTATGATCTCATGCTAGATCGAGTTAAATATATCTTATGATCTCATGCTAGATCTAGTTAATTGGCAGTTTTGGCTAAATGAACCAGGTTCCTGGTTCCTGAACCTTCAGCTCGCCCTTCAGTTCCTACCCACCCAGAAAGCTCCCGTTCTGCTGCTCCTTGGACCCTACACGCCTCTGGGGTAGTTCGCAGTCTGTCCCATTTTCGGCCATCTCATTGGGTAGATTTTGGACCATGTGATCTTAAAAAAAAAAAAAAAAAAAGAGGGAGGAGCCTGGTTAGACATTTTCTTACATGACAGTGTTAACAGTGTCAACTGGCATCCTTACATAGGGCAACCTATGTTCCAAATAAGGGAAAACGATCCATTTATTAGTTGGAAAGAAGAAGAAACTCACGTTAATTAACAGGC
This sequence comes from Anguilla pacifica, assembly GCA_039654925.1. Classification (NCBI taxonomy): domain Eukaryota; kingdom Metazoa; phylum Chordata; class Actinopteri; order Anguilliformes; family Anguillidae; genus Anguilla; species Anguilla pacifica. The sequence continues at coordinate 47,899,922 of CM077295.1, forward strand.
TCAACCATACAATAGCAGCGCACATCCCTGTGTATAAATATATAACCTGGTTTTGGGTCTTGTCCTTAAACCAGCCCCCAATTTCATACTACGTTTCAGACACACTGTCGCTTTAACAGATCCTGAGTAACTCACAGACTGCTGATAATGACCACATGGTCCATGTGAGGTCTCACCCACGCTCCGATTGGCTGGGGCAGCCGATCACAGGTGTGCATGGCATTCAAATCAAGTCAAATATGAATGCATTTAAATATGAATGTTCCATCTTCCTCTTGATCTGTGTCGCACTTACCTAAGCTCGCTTTGGGCCAACCAAGCCTTAAAAGCATTGAAGGCTAATTTTTATTAGGGTGAACATACTGTACCGGTAACCTGGAAACAGCCTGTAATTTAATGGTTTGACAGTTCTCCCTGATGGGATAACACTGCTTTTTATAGACAAGACGACCGGATAAGTGACACAGAACACCGATGGCTGGAGTGGCTACTCATAACAGCACTATTTATTTACCCACAATTTCAGCACTCGTCCAAACAGCTGAACACGGTCAAAGGATTTACTCGAAACGGCACCTCGGGCAATTCCACGGGAAAATTAACTGTACTCTACTGTATCTGGACCAAACATGTAAAAACCGGTTTTTCGAGAATTTTGAGCACGCTTTGTAAACTACACCCGCCCCCCCCCTTCCCCTCCCAGAGGTTTCAATGTCAAATACCTGATGGTATTTTCAAGAATGCTTTCTGATATGACAAGGAATGGTGGGTGTGCTGCCTCTCTATCACGCTAAGGGTTCAGAATTGCCTAGTACAACAAACGGGGGGGGCTGGGCAGAAGTGCTGCCTGTTCCAGCACAACGGGTCACGCATGACTGGGGTTCCCCAAAAGCCTTCCCTTAAAGTCTGCCCTCAGCGCTGCCACCTACTGTCAGCAAACGATCGCTTCTACTTCAGCAGGACTGCTGGAACTGGAGCCATCTCCATTCTGGTCCCACCCGACCAGTCAACACGACAGATTTGAATGTCTTGTGACGCAACTCTGGAGTGATACGTCACGTTACTAACCCCGCCCCTCAAAAGTAATGCTTAAACTGAGTCTACAGCACTACACAGCCAGAATTTTGGCCAGTAAATCTGCCACAGTAACACAATGCAGACAAGCATAGGTCGTCACCGGTTCATTTTAACTTACCTTTCACACACGCAACAGCGGTAATGTTAAAACAGAATTACACCACTGTAATTAAATGATTCTGACAAGATTACCTGGACAATATTGTTTCCTTTATCAACCTGTATCAATATACCTGGCACCTGATCAAACCACGAAAATTTACACTAAGCTGCACATGGAAACAGCCAGATATGCTTTGGTCAGTTATGGCTCTTCACTGCATAACAGAACAAAATAGCACTTCAGCAAGTTAAGGGCATCTGAATACAAGTTATTTAGCTCTTCAGTGAGAGAGCGTGCTTGCTTTTGTGAGATAAAGAGGAAAGCCGGAGCCAGAGTCTAACGAACACCCCCCATTTTTATTGCATCGTGACCTCTACAGACCGGCTGCGCTGAACTTTGAAAGATCTGCTGGCAAGATGTCACAAGGACAGTTGTCAATGACATACTGTAGGCTACAGAAGAAACCACGTCTGGTCTTTAGTAAAATGCATACTGAAGTTGAATTCTGACCCAAATAAAACACAAACAAATAACCGGAAATCAACCCTGAATAATCAAGATATCACCGACTTTCACAGGAAGACCGTACAGGGTAAAGCTAGGTTTCCGGTAAGCTTAGAAAATTAAATGTTCAAAAACTTGGGGGATCTAACGAAAAGCTAATGCAGTGGCCAAGTAAGATAATTGTTGCAACGTTACGTGTTATAGTAGGAAAACCTGGTCGACCTGTCTGAATGGTCGAACCCGTTGTTCAAATGAAGTGGGTTTAATTAATGTAGCCAACCAGCCTAATACAAGAATATCTGCTGTCATTAAACAGGGTCATTCCGCGGCAGAAGGGCAATAATAACAGCTACCTGATGTTAGCTAGCTATTGTGGATGGCGAATGGGTTTTCCAGCAGTAGAAAAGACAGCCAGCTAACTACATTAGATAGCTTCCGGCGTAAGTGTTTCAGTTATACCAGCCAGCAAGTAGGCTACGGTCCTTTATGTCGGATAAAAAGCGGAGAAACCTTGGTTTGGACCTGATGACACTATTGCGCAATTCTGGTGGAATGACTGCGCTTAAACAGCTAGCACGCTAGCCCGCTAGGTAATAGGCAAAGTACACAGCACAACTGTTAGACTATTTCGTAAAGCGACTGGCGGCGCAACCTGGCACATAATATAGTAATTAACGTTAGTAATATCATTTTCAAGCCTGTTTAGCTAACTATACCGAACGCTAATTTAGCTAGGTTCAGAGAATCTTCCTGCTGCTCTTTCCACAGTGTGCTTTCTAACCCCATCGCCCGGCTCATTATCATTCATTTCATTACAGCCTTGCTAGCTAGGTAACACCATCTAACTTAGCTATGTCGCTACTGACACTGACACATCAGCGTGGAACAGGCATTTGGTAGTCTAGCGCATACTTCATATGAACTGAAACAGAATTTTCCGTGGCAGTGGAATATAACTGAGCAAACCAAACCTAGTAATAACACACATATACATCAATGTAATGCGAATATGTTTCAAATATATTCGCAGCTAGCTTGTGACTTACCGTTTCCTTCCACACTCAAGTGATCTCGACGATCCGACTCCCGTCACCACTTCACACTAGCCGCAGCAGCACAGGAAAATGACGTCTGCATTCTTTTTACTTCCTCTGGTTTCCACAACGAAAACACAAAATAACAAGTATAAAAACACAACGTCGACCCCCACGGTTATTTTATACACTTCCAAATGCCATGAAATTAGGTTATTAAACAAATACACTCTGAAGTTAATTTTATTTTACACCAAATCCTACCAATGAAGTTATTTAAATATGACATCATCACTACGCGACGTGTGCCCTGATCTAAATCCAAATGTAGCGTGCTAATGGTCCCAACTTCATGTACTTTATTTTATTTTATTTTTTAAATTTAATTTAATCTTCATTTAGCCAGGAAAACCTAACTGAGATTAAAAATATCTTTTCAAGAGTGTCCTGGCCAAGACAGGCAGTAACAATGGTTGCAGACAATGTAAAACGAAATTACACACAATACCTCGTATAAAAATTACAGAAGGTAAATAGTCTATATATTTAAAAAATTAAAACGAAGAAAATACAATCAAAGTAGTAAAAATAAGAAATCGAAGAAGGAAGTAAACTAATGTTTAACTGAGCCACATAGGTAAAATCAATCTGGATCATCTTGATAATGACATAGTCTAATAATATGAATTTACAATGAGATTCTTTTAGCAAAGGTCAGGAAATTACTTTGTGAAACTGGTAGGGGAAAAGTTTGGGGAAAGAGTCAAATGTGCTGACAATATAAAGGACATTTTTCCAGGATGTATTAAAGCATCTGTAAAAGTCCACCCAAGAATCCAATAAAAGTAAAATAATTTGTCATTTATCTTTACAATAAATGTTGATTATTTGTACAATCACCATTAAGACACCGTTGCCATTAAATGCTGAAGCCTTTGATCAAATTAAATGAATAAATATTTTAATTTTTTATTGATTGTCTACTACGTCACTAAAATAGGCTACACATCTATATTTATATTTATATATAAATAATGATATGCTATTTGTTGACAACATTATATATATATCTTATATGTATTATATGTAATTATATGTCTCACGAGCTTTCATTTTATGATTAATAAAGTAATTTTTTAAATACTATTTATAATCCAAACATCACTTGATTTTCTGACTCTCGCTCAATGCACGCTGGGATAGGCTCCGCGACCCTGCCCAGGATGGATTGTGACGTACTTTCGATTCGAAATAATGCGACTCGTTCGTTTCCGGTCCCTTTGTTTACTTCGAGCTAGCTAGAGTGAAAGTTTAGGCTACTTCGTTATGAGTTTACGCAGAAAAATGTTCAAGACCGAACGTTTTCAAAAACAGGAGAAGAAATACTCCGAGCATTGCTGTGTCCCACTTTGTTCGGCGTCATCCAAGTTTAACGGCATACTGAGTTTCCATGGCTTTCCGACCCATATCGACCTGAGAAGACAATGGCTGGTAACCATACGCCGGGATCATTTCACCATCTCCTCTCACACTAAGGTCTGCAGCAGACACTTCGCCACTGATCAGCTCATAGAGCCAACAACCCTTAATGGTCGAAGGAGGCTTGTTAAAGGCGCTGTACCGACGCTCTTTGAATGGAATGGCTATACCATTGGAACTCCACGGCGTAGTGTGTGGGAGAGAACAAAACGGCCCATTGAACCATTCCCTCCTGAGGAGCAAGAACAGCGCATCGATGGCACGAGGGATCACGACTACTGCTCCGTCCCTGAACCGTCTGCACTGGACATGTCCTCATCAGCTGTAGAAAATATGTCTAAAGAAAGTGAGGATCTGAGAACGGAATTGCGGGAGTTGCGTGTCCAGCGAGCGCGTAATGCCATTCCCGCTATGGCACAAAGCAAAACCAGGAAGTGGTGCTGTGTACCTATGTGTAAAAACAGTAAACAAAAACAGCCGTATTTAAGCTTCCATTGTTTTCCCGAGGAGAAGGACAGAAGGAGGAAATGGGTTCAGGCCATAAGAAGGGAGGAAGGTCCGTTGTTTAAAATAACGAAGTCAACGCACGTATGTAGTCTACATTTTAAGGAGGGAGACGTGTATCTAACTCCTGGTGGCATCAACCGTGTGAGGGGCGATGCGGTGCCTTGCCGTTTTCCGTGGGCGGACGGGTCTTCACACAAACGATTCGTTTATGAAAGAGATAAGGCACGCCTTGGATCTCATGGTCGGGAGGTACCTTTATGTAAGATGGAAGAGGTGCGTGAAGAGAAGGCAGCCGTTACTGGTGTATTATCAGATCATGACTACCATGCTCAGGCACCTCAAGGTAAGTTCTGTTAATTCGATTTACGTTAGCTAACTTTTATGGTAATTTTAGAGAAAACGAAAGGTATCTTTTTTCTGGTGGTATCAGATATTACCTATATGTTAATGGTGTAGCGCACCTGACATTATATAAGTGTATGCAAAAGGATGTGAACTGCACACCTACTTGCATTTTATTGTACACCAGTCGGTGTTGTTATTTTAAAGATGCGCGTTTTCATTGGATCCAGACATGCACTTGTTATTGAGGAGAAGGTGTACAATTACGGTTTTCCATTAGAACGGAGCCGATGCGTGTCCTTATTTTGTGGTTCTATTTATACGCAAGTACTTCCTGATAATAGAGTGACTGATGACTGAATTTCGTTTCTCGGACAGGAACTGTCGATTCAGTCAAGGAAGAATCTTCTCACTGGAGTGACGGCCAGAGCCTTCGCTATGACGATGTTGAAATAATATCCGTGCTCATCAAGGAGGAGGAAATTGAGGAAGAGATTGCTGAACCGGACCCTGTTGTCACAGTGCCCAAATTGGAGCCCAGTGAGCCCAAAGAAGAGGAGGAAGACAGCAGACAGACTGCGCACACAGAGAAGTGCAGATTGCGGGGCGGCCTTTAGACAGTTGTCCGGCCTGCGGCTGCGCCGGCACGCTCATGCTGGGGAGGAGCGCTTCGTTTGCACGCAGCGCGAAAAGAGCTTCAGCAGGCTCACGAAGTGGCTCACGCCGGCAGGAAGGAGCGTGGCTGCGGCCGGTGTGGACCGACCTTCGGCCGCCGGGCGCACCTGAAAGCGCACGCGCGTCTGCACGCCGGCGAGGAGCCCTACTGCCGCGCGGTGTGCGGGAAGAGCTTCGACTGGTCCGGGAGCCTGAGGGCGCACGTGCACACGGTGGGGGGGGGGGGGAGGCCCTACGGCTGCCCCGAGTGCCGGAGGGGCTTCGCCCGACGCGTCGGACCTGAGGATCCACCGCAGGATCCACACGGGAGGGGGGGGGGGGGGGGGCTTCGTGGAGCTGGGCAGCCTGAGGCGGCACCAGCGGGTGCACAGGGAGGAGGTGCCCCGCCGCGGCGGGTGCCACGTCACCTTCAGGCGGCCGGAGCGGCTGGACCGGACCGGCACCGGCGTCTCCACGCGGCCCGGCCGCGACTCCTTCGCCTGCCGCCTCTGCAGCCCACACCGGGGAGAGGCCCTACTGCTGCCCGGTGTGCCCCAAAGCCTTGCTCGCCAGGACTGACCTCAGCCGCCACCTGCGCATTCACACCAGAGACAGGCTGCTGCAGCAGCAGGCGCAGTGACGCACGGAGCTGACTTGGCTATTCATGTCCAGGCCTGAAAGTTGCACTGTGGTGATTTCACCTGCACATTGTTCTACGTGTTCAATTATTTGTTTTTGTTTTTTTAAAGATGGTGGTTGACAGTAAATTTTCTGTGTTTGATCATATCTTAATGATGTGCTTTTGACCAAGTCAAATACGAGTTCCCAAAGACTGAAGTAAATGCACCTTTACTGTGCAAGATTTTTAACCTTCTTTTGCTCCTGTGTTTACAATCAAAGAGGTGTCCTCGTGCATGCTTAACCCAGCCCACTCAGCTCCTTTTCTTATATTTTATATCCGTATTTTGCCTTTTTATTTTAATATCTGCATTTTTTATAGCTGGCAACATCGAGGAAACGTAATTCCAACATAAAATTGTCACTCAGAGAGAGGGATATCAAAATGTTCTGGAACACCAAATGACATTAAACTTTCCCAAGAGTGGGTAACCAACAAATTTGTAAATGTTGTCCCATGTCCTGCAGGGAGGTGTAGCACACTAGTTTCAATTTCCATTTAGTTTTGAGTGTTGCAGTATATTGTACCACTAGATGGCAGTGTTGGAACAAAGGTGGTAATACGCTATATATGACTGAAAGTATCTGGACATCCCTTGGTCTGGGGTTGTTTTTCATGGGTTTGCCTAGGCCCATTAGTTCCAGTGAAGGCAAATCTTAATGTTACAGCATTCAATCACATTCTAGATGATTCTGTGCTTCTTCAACAGTTTGGGGAAGGCCCATTCCTGTTTCAGCATGAGAATGCCCCCGGGCACACAGCGAGGTCCATATAGAAATGGTTTTGTCGCGAACGGTGTGGAAGAATGAACTTGACTGGCCTGCACAGAGCCCTGACCTCAGCCCCATCCAATACCTTTTGGATCAATTGGAAAGCCAGCTGTGAGCCAAGTCTAATCACCTGACCTCGGTGCCAGACCTCACTAATGCTCTTCTGGCTGAATGGAAGCAAATCCCTGTAGCAATGCTCCAATATCTAGTATAAAGCCTTTCCAGTAGAGTTGAGGTTGTTGTCATGGCAAAGGGTGGACCAACTCCATATTTCAGCTGGAGTCTTTCCCATCACAAACCTGATTCACAGAGCCTTCATAAGGGCACATGAATTCCCCACACAATTCAATAAAATGGTGTTTAAAGCAGTATTATTAAAAAAAAAAAAAAAAAAAAAAACCTCTTCTGAACACCAGGGAAGCATTTCCATGTATGGTTGTCTTCTGTTATTGGAATTCATATAAATGTTTTTATAATTTGGGGATGAACTTCATGATGTTCATTTGACCCAGATGAGTGTTGTATTGGTTTTCAAACAATTAGCTCAAAATCAACTGTCCACTCTGTAATATGTGACTTCATATCATTTATTATCTAAATCAGATTATACAACAAAAACCTTTAAAACAAAAAGTGTGCCTCCCTTGGAAACGGTACGCTTTAATAGTGAATTTTAAAAAGAAGTCAGAAACAAAGCGACCCCTGTCCCACTGGTAAAATGATGACAGAGGGCTCAAAGTCACATTTCGGAAAATTGTTCCGTAGAAACCTCCTAGTGTCTGTGAAGAAATCGTCTGAGCACCCGCTAGAGCCAATGGCCATATATCATGGAGCAGAAAGCCGGTGTGTAAAAATAACAAAAAGGGAACAAAGACCCAGACGGTTTAAAAATAAACCTGGACTCGAAAGACTATCTTGCAGCTCGCAGGCATGCACCAAGGTAGCCGAAACAGAATTTTGAGACTGCTTTGTTACGGACAGCTTTGTTGGGATATTTATATAGTGTGACAGATAAATTATGCAGTGAGTCCAAAATGTCCATCAGTTCATCATTCATTTCTTTCACTTTGAGCATGGCATCCCACATCAGCAAATGCATGTAATAAACAACAACAATAATAATAATAATAATAATAATAATAATAATACATTTTTAAAAAATTGACATTACCATTAAAATTATATTGGGCAGTTGTTGGATGACTTGGCCTGTTTACTACACTGTTCCAGTGTTCCCAGTGTTCCAGTAAAACGGTTGGGCCCCGCAGTCAGTTGTGTAATCCGAGCCATTTCAGTGCCTAGGGTTGCCAGCAGGTGTACAGGCTGGTATCACCCAGGTAGGGTGTGATTAAATCAGCTGGGTATCCAGGGTAACGTTTGTGTCTTATAACGTATTAATGTATACAGAAATTAATGTATGTTTAGCCGGCGGCTGCAACCGCAGACCGCGCTTCCGATTGATGAAAGCCTGATTAACTGCTCCTCCGGTGCATTTGCGCACTATAAAGCCGGAGATGCATGAATTGATTGTACGTAAAAAGACAGCTTGTGTGTGGGGGTGGGAGTGGGGCGGCCATTACCCTTATGAGAATTTCATAAAGGCAGCGCCGCCGCTGATGTGGTCGATAGAAAAGGCGAGGGAGTTGCGCGCAAGCACACGTGCAGCAGAGGGATATACATTCATCCGATCGCGTCTTACGCAATCTGGTTGCTGTTGTGCTCATTTGCATACACGCACGCGCGCGCGAGTAAATATCTTCCGCGGAACGCAGAGCTACGGGATGCCCCTGATCGCCGCGGCAATCGCGGCGCCTATGCAGCGAAACGCGGAATCAATGTTGCCTGGAATGGAGTTCTAATTTTAGAGTGATGTGGAGGACGATCCTCGGAGGTATTGGGGAACTCGGGCGGCATATATTGATTCGGTTGCTGTCATCTTTCATGCACGAGACGCCTGCGTAAGTGCTGCTGCAGCCGTTATTCATTGGGCTCTCGCCCACCTGACCCCGGGTGACCTGGACCCCGTCTCTCCTTGCGCCTGGAAGGCAGGAAGGTCCAGGTCCAGGTACCTCTGCAGGTAAAAATGTGAAGGTTGCAAATGAAAAGCACTGTTGTGTGTGTGTGTGTGTGTGAAGCAGAGGTAGTGGATGGAGGCTCCCAGGAAACCTACAGGCTTTTGTGAGCCTCCTGCAGACCTGTTCCTCAGTGACCAGCCTGATGAACATGGAAGGCCCCTCATACACAGAATACGGGCGACACTCAAATCTCAAATCAAATTTTTACCCGTATCCATTTTGATGATGTGTTTAGTTTGTTGTTAATTTGTTTTCCTTCACCCATATTGCCATATGAATGCAGCAGTGCGTACATGATTTTTTTTTATAAAACTAAATATTCTGGCTAATATTAACAACAAGGCATTTTAGGTCACGCATGCTAAAATCTCCTTCAATTTCTTATACTTTCGCTTGCAGTCATGCAAAAAAAAAAAAAAAACAAACAATGAAAAAGAACATGCAATACAATCTGAATAAATTAGACTGTTGGGCAAACAATAGAGGGATCGCATTTATTCTTGCGTAAAATTTGACAAAATATTAATTGTATCATTTCCATGTAAATGGCCAGGGTGACCTCCAGGGGGTGTGTGGAAGTGCCAGTAAACCCATCATTGCACTCAGGCTTGCTGAATTTGCTGCTGAGATGGAAGAAGGATACACTCAAATTCTCTTTTTTTATGTTTGTGTGAAGAATACTTGTCTTTACACTAGGTACTTGCTGATATGATACCTAGAAAGGTTGTAAGGTGTGTCAAATGATTTGTTCAGACAAACGCATATTGGTGAAATGAATGAAAATCTGACTTCTGAGTGAACTGACCCTTCCAAGCTATGAAGAACAGACTATCGTTGATGTGAATACTTGGATGTTGTCAATGATGTTTATTTACGACAGTCACTACTGTAAAGTATGTAGGGAAGGTGTCGTAAAGGAAGATCGTCAAGGGCATTGAGCGTATGACCCATGTGTCTCGTGGAGTTACTCGGACAATAAAGCTGGCGTTTGTTACAAAGATTGAACACTCGCTGGTTATTCTTGAATAAACTAAAGTACGGTTTATTACAGATATCTACCGTGATCTATTTTCAACATTTCGTATATGCATGATTTCTCTGTGCTCTGCTTGCTTGTACTGTACTCACAGGGGAAGACAGAGCACTAATGAACGAAGGATACAGCCGGGGAGTGAAAGACAGAGAGAGGAACGCAGGCATGTGTAATGTGTCCAAATGAAAGGGGCTTTTCTCAGTGCTGCTCATGACTTTGATCAGTAAGCATGTTCATTGCAGAAGGATGATAGGAACATGTGCAGCATCCCCAGTATGAGGGCTCCCTCTGATTTTCCATCATGGCAAACTATCTGAAAGCATAAAGTACTCGTGCTCAAGCAGATTGGTTCATAAAAAATTTTCCATGGGATCCCAGGGCACACGTCCAACGAATAGTCCTGTTAACCCTGCAGCAGTGGTCAAGTGCCAGACCAGACCTGTCAATTTGGCAACCAAATTAATCCCCATTAGAACTAGTATGCTGACATTTTGGGGAGCAGGGGTTGGGGGGGGGGGGGGGGGGGGGGAAGGGCTATTTTGTCTTCCGAGATTCGAGTAGGTGATAACCAATTCAAACCCTATATAGTAAACATTTCATTTTTTGTGAGTCTTGTCCTCTCGCCACCAGCATGAGCAGTTACTAGCTTGTTGACGTGGATGCCATAGAACACTGGGGGAAAGTACCTGGATGTTTTATCCTGTAACATTCCTACTCATTACAGCAAACCTGAAGTCGGTTCACATCTGTTCATTTGCTTCTTTCACTGAGTGACACACACATGCGGTTCCTTTCCGTGACGCACCTTTTAAATCTTGGCCACGCTCACCATTTCCAGTTTTGCAGCATGTCTGTGTAAAAATAGCTTTGATTCATTAATTCACTTATGCTTGACTGAAATGCTGTAATTACCCAAAGTACAATGTTGTTTTGTCAGTGTTCTGAAAATGCATTGATGTTGCATATTGTCACCAGCTAACAAGTGTAATGTCTTAAAATGAAGGTCCTTTCTCTTTGTGGCCTTAAACGAATGTTAAAAGCTGGGTAAATCCTTGCGGGATTTCGGTAGAGCATTCCATAATAAGTTAGTTCTCTTCATTTATGTGCAAATGCAGTAAAATTAAGAAGCAGATGGAAGCCTTTTTAACTTTGATCTCACTTGGTGGACTGAAAGACATTATGGCTAACTAAACTTTTAGTTTTTAATTAGCTTCTTTATAATTTGCATAATTAAAAAATCTGCAGTCATTTAGCTTCTCAAAACATTTGCAAAGCAGACTGCACATTAGACAGGTGTACAAGGCCGAAAGCTAGAAATATTGCTTAACCCAAAATCCCTCACCATAAATTTGGCAAGGCCCTCTGCTGAGTGAGATGTTATAAATGGGTAATTAACAGTCATAAGTTATACTTTTGACGTTTCGCTATTTAAAAAAGATTTTTTGTTTGTATTCTTTTGCAAATGCACCGCTCAGCAATGATAATGAAGACAAAGTAACACTGACTTCGCCTGTTGCGTGACAGTGTTGTCTGGGCGGGTGAGACTTGAGCAAGGGGGCGGAGGCACTGACTGGGTGCGAGGTGGAGAAGTGAAAAACTCTCTGCAGGTGTGCGGCAGCAGCCTGGCAGAGCTCCCCGCCTCCCGTGGCCCGTGCCGAGCTCTGCTCGCCTCCTTCGCTGTACGGGGCGGGCTATTTTTAGACCCGTCTCCTGACCTCTCCGCACAAGGCGTCTGATGAGAGCGCGATACCGAGACACCAGCTATCGTGAAAATCATCGTGCGAGGACATACGATGTTTCCTTTGACGGTGTGTGTGGAGCGGTTTTTGTGACACGATAACCGCACCCTGTGATTGTGACTGTAAATTGAGCGATGCCGCTCAGTTTATGGTGTAATAAATGACTGTTTTAGATATTGGAGACAGCAGAATATCACTCATGTCGAATCTGAAAGTCTGTCAGCCACTGTGGGTCACTACACCTCTCGCCCAAAAACCAGTGCTCAGGAAGTTACGTTGGAGGTGGGCTACACAAAAATTAATGCATAGCGGTTAACTCTCGAAAAGGTTTTTAAATTTAAAAAAGTACTTGTACCTGGAAATTCACAGACGTGTCCTGGTACCGATACAGACCTTCATTAATTAGCTATGAGGCTACGTAGACTAAGTGCGTTGTGACTCAGCTTTCACACACGCACTATCAACAGGTTTTGCAAGTGATTTTGGCAGACATGAAAAGGACAACTTACAGCTTGAAGGAAACAAAGAACTTGGCTGTAAACAAAATGGCTGTTAGCTAGCAGTTCTGAGTCATTCATTCACACAGCTTGCATGTTGGTGAATGAACTGATAAACACAGATATTACAAGAAAGAATGCTGAACAAATGAAGCCTGGTCAATCCATGATTCACTTCAGCTGAATAAGTTTATTTCACAATTTACATGTACATTTGTAATTTAATATCTCCCCCTATGGGACAGAGACAGTTACTTCCTAGTTATCAGTTGTAATTACATTTGTTCTAAAAAATAAAAGATCTTGATTCTGCCTCATATCAGAAATAGGATTCACTTTTTTACACAGCTCTTGTATAACAAGAAACGAAGAGTGTTTTACTGCATCACATTACCCATGCAATGGATTGTAGTAAAGTACCAATTTATTTAAAAAAGAGGATCAGAACCTGGTTGACCCTAAATCCCAAACCCTATGTGTTCAAGGCCATGGTTTAAAAGAAAAAAATTGTGATGTCATAAGTAAGGCCAGGCATGTTCTGTAGCCCAACATTTTAACCTCCTCAAGCAGTAAGATGCTAATGCAATTTCTTCAACAAAAACATAACATTCAATTTACCTGGACTACCCAAGTATATATGAATTGTTTTATAAAACGTTCGTACGTCACATATCTGATCGCAAATTGCTTATGTAAGATGGATTAAATACAAGTCAGTGCTGTGATTTAAAATTTGATGCAAGTGTTTACCTTTAACTAAGGACCACAGACCACGCCTTTGGGCTATCCCTTGTGGCTGGTCAGCTGTATTGCAGACATAAGACCTTTCTTCCTGGGTTTGCCTCCCATTTTTAAGTTGCAGCCTCTGCCATGTAATTGCTAAACAATGTATTTAGGAAAAGGAAACATGTATTAAGCTGCCAGCATATACAGCAATCTGAAGGCATTCACGATGCGGAGCAATTGAGCTCCTGCACGTGTGCAAAATTTCACGGTCATTCGTGATTCATAGATGGAACGTGCAAATGGCGGATCTACTACAGTCAACTACAGCGGCTATTGCTACACGTCATGGGGTTGCAAGCTATGCAGTCGGACTGCAGAAAAACCAACGGGGCCAAGTAACAAGGGTAAGAAAGGGCAGTATTGCATGCAAAAGATCACCCTCACTATTACACTCTTAACTCTTCATACTCTCCATTCCATTCAGCCCCACATCCTGAAGATGATTAAAAGTGCCAAACAGGGTCTTTTTCAATTTATAAGTACTGTAACTCCCTGGACACTTTCACTGTTATTTTGTTTTTCCACATTCAAGCAGCCAATTAAATGAAACAATTAACGTGATGTTGACTTAAATCTTAAAAGTACATCACTCGGCAACAACCGAACAGCATTTCCTATGTTTTAGGGGCCCTGATCCATCAATTTTGTTATAAGTCAGTGTAGTCCTATAAATTGGATATGTCAGCACTACACTGAAATCTCATCAATGTAAAAAGCATGGTTGTTCAGCTCAGCAATATCACACAATTAAGAGCAATGCAAAGTGGTACATTGCAAAAAAAGAAAGATAATAATAATAATAGTAATATTAATAATAATAAATCAGTTAGTTGCCATGGTGCAAAATACAAATACCTAATATAAATACACGGCATGGGAAAGCTAATGTTTTCAAGACATCAATATTGCTGCATGGTACAGGTATATACCTAAATGTTATTTTATACCTGTACAATCCAGTGAAGAACCACAAAACCCTTCATATGGTTATTTTTTCATTTAAAAAGTAGTTTGATAGTAGCACATGATTCTTTGCCACATCCACTGTAGTTAAAAATAAAAACATACATAAATAATACTTGGCTACCAGCCAATATTCAACGTGTTAGTAATCAAACACACCAGATTTACTGTCTGGTTTCTTTTAATGTCCCATTGAAAACCATCTGTGTTGACTATAATTATCTGAAATATGCAAGGTGCTTTTTGAACACACAGAAAATAAACAGGGGAAATATGGAATATAAGCCCCTGGTTAAAGCGTACTGCTATGGAAATCTTCCATACACAAAATATTTATAGACACAGAATGGGTACATAAGCCTGAATTTCAATCAGTTTCCATCCTTCGGGTTGGTCTCATTCAATCGCACGGATTAACTGTATAAATTCCCTTGAACTGAGAGGCGCTGTCTGTGGGCAGTGCTTTCTCCATGCGTTATATCCTACAGTGAATAACAACTTCATAACAGGTCACAACACATTCATTTGACCTAGCCGTAAAATCACCGTTACGCTCGTAAACCTTCGGAGTATCAAATCGAATTTTGGGCCAGGTTAATACTCATTGGAGAACAAAATGTCATCTCAAATGCAAGGATTTACATGCTTCTCCATGTGTTGTGAAACACACATTTTTTTTAAAAACAGACTAATTTTGTTAAAAGGAGCTTGTAAATGAAACAGTCACAATAAGCCATTGGTGCTGTACTAGCATGCTCTAAAAATGTCTCGTTTTTTTGTAACAATAAAAAAAGACAATGCATTTCTGAAGCAAAATGACACAACTGTATCATATAAGCTGCATTGCCTGCAGGGAGTTTGAAAAGCTTCCAGTTAATCTCCTGGTAAATGATGTACTCTCAGTTTGGTAACACCTCAAAAAAAGAAGACCTGTGTTATCTATGAACTGGCAGTGTGTTGGCCCCAAATCCCAGGTTTGTCCGGTTCAGTTCCACATTAATTGTACTGAATTAATCTCTAAAAATCCATTTTATAAATGGACAGCATGTAAAAAAAATGTACAGTAAGGTACGGAAATCACCCCCCAAAATAAGGAGGTCTGTTAAGCAAAACAGGTAAAGTAAAAATAAATCCTGGCTGTGAACCTGTAGCCAGTATCCCTCCATGTGAGGCCTGGGATATCTTCCTGTCTGAAACGCTCTTTGGGAAGAACCCGCAGTCCCACACAACTCAAACCCCCCTATCGTGCCTTTAAAAGCTGTACACCACAGATGCTCTATTCCACATGGAGTGGCCTACTCTGCATTCAGACGCTAAAACAGCAGGGCCCCCAACCCCCCATCCCCCGTCCCCCCCTCCTTTTCCCCAAACCGTCCTGTCAGCACAGAGACCGTAGGGCGATTTCGCCGGGCTCCTGGCCGGCGTTGACGAACGTGACCTGCGCGTCCTTAAGGGACGTCCGGTTGGCGGTGGCGGCCAGGGCGGGGTCCGTGTAGAAGCGCAGCGACTGGCAGCGGCTGCAGAGCACCGGGCCGACGGGGAAGGCCTGGCGGTCCCGCAGCGGCGCCGCGCCGGCGCTGGCGCTGTGGCGGAGCGACGTCCTGGCGGGGCGGGCGGGGCGGGCGGGGCGGGCGGGACGGGCGGGACGGGCGGCAGTGGCCGGCGGCACCAGCTTCATCTCCTCCACCCGCTCCACGCCGCCGTTCCTCTTCACCCTGAGGAGGCAGGAAGCGGGGGGAGGGGCGGGGGGGTGTGGAGAGGTTAAGGGCGTGGCCACTCAAACAGGAAGTGGGGGGAGGTGCGGAGAGGTTAAGGGCGTGGCCACTCAAACAGGAAGTGGGGGGAGGTGCGGAGAGCTTAAGGGCGTGGCCACTCAAACAAGAAGTGGGGGGAGGTGCGGAGAGCTTAAGGGCGTGGCCACTCAAACAGGAAGTGGGGGGAGGTGCGGCGAGTTTAAGGGCGTGGCCACTCAAACAGGAAGTGGGGGGGAGGTGCGGAGAGGTTAAGGACGTGGCCGCTCTCCAGAGAACGCTCCCGCGACCATCGATTCGGCCGGCCCTCTCTCTCTGACTCGCCCGCTTGTCTGGGCTTGCATCCTGCCCGTCTCTACGTGCTAAAACAAACTTTCTGACGCCCCTCCCCCCCCCCAACACTTCCCTCTCCCCTCTAATTACACCCTTGACATCGGCCTGTCAGCGAGCCCTGATCAGATGCGAAATTCAGAACAGGTGTAAATTTCAGCCGAGCTGCATTAAACGGGATTTTCCATCGCAGGGAGGGGAGAAAAAAGGGCCTCGGTTGCGGTTGTTTACGAGACCAGAATTTTCCATCTAGCGCTCCGCTTGGATTAGACATCCAGGCCCCAGTCATTTGCATCCTCTTTGCTCGCTCAGCCATGGTGTCATCAGGGGAAGGATGCAGTACTAAAAAGCATAATTAACTTTAACACTGGATTACTGGATTTAAAGGACAATATGCTGGTGCTGAACGGTGGTTTTCTTTCTCTCTTTCCCCCCCAGCAGATAATGCACATTGTAGCACTTGAGCGAAACAAAATTAGCCTTTATAACCAGAGGTTGTCTTTCGAAGGGGAACGATAAGTACACACATGCAAGTGCTACCACACCTGCTGCAATTACTTCCTTCGGACATGTTAATGCGACATCAGGTCTGCGTAATAGAGGAAGACAGGGGCAGAACAGTAAAGCGATTTTTCACGCCGTTCCGTGGAGGGAAATTAAACTCAAAAACAGTGCCAAAAAGCATGCACGGTGGATTTGTGTTTTAAAATTCACGTTCACTAATCTGCTCCAATACCAACAAAGAAATTTGGTGTAATTCTGGGGGTGGGAGGGGGGGGGGAGTGGCCATGCTCAACTGCTGTGCTCCAATGGTGTGGTTGGTCAAAGTGTGATAAAACCTTCTTCATCTTTTCTTTGACCAAAACTTTCATCAGGGTGATGTGAGGGAGATAACACATCGCATACTCCCATTGGTCACAATGAAAAAAGGCCTGTCTTCTATTGGTCAGCTGCTGGCTTTACAGGTCTCTACTGGACTTTATTGGCTCTTCAGGTACACCCAACATCTCATCTCCCTATTGGTCTATTTGTTGATTTCTGTATATAAAAAATTTCTCACTGGTTTTGCATATACATTTAAAATGTATAAAACTGACAGAGGATTGCGCATCACACCTGATGGAAGCCCCAAGCGAACTGGTGTTTTTACAGGGAAAAGAGAGACCCCCTCATACGAGTGAACGTATGAGGATCTGCGGGTTTGGCTTGCTGCTCATGCACCTCAGTGCGCCGATGGGGAAGTGGGCGGGGCTTG
Organism: Anguilla pacifica; assembly: GCA_039654925.1. Classification (NCBI taxonomy): domain Eukaryota; kingdom Metazoa; phylum Chordata; class Actinopteri; order Anguilliformes; family Anguillidae; genus Anguilla; species Anguilla pacifica. Next base: position 47,917,500 of record CM077295.1, read on the forward strand.
TGCCACAGATCCCAGAGACTAAGCAGATGGTCAGCTCCCAAAGAACCTTCTACCCTCTCCGCTTCCTAACTGCAGGAGTTCCCAGTGCCATAGTGTAGTCCGTCACTACTCACGGGAGGGCACCCCCAAAGGCCGAATATTACATCACCCTGGCACTGCCCTTGGTCATGCCACTTAATGAATATTCAAAGGATGGAACATCAAATACGAACATTTCAGCCTCAGTCAGCAGAAAGACACATAGTCAGTGTTAAGAGTACACAAGCTGACCACCCGGTTAGTCAAAAGCGTTGCTCTACTCTAATAAGGACAGAGCCGGCAATGGATGACCCCTGACCTTTGACCCTGCCCCCCCGCCCTCAAGCGGTTCAGCGTGTTAAAGAACATGCTGCGGTAACAGAATGCCTTGTGGGGGCGCAGTCTTGGCCGGCAGCCTGCTGAGCCCGTGGGCGTCGTCCTCTCAGTCCAAACGTCTGTGGACTGTGGACGGCCCGCCTCCTCTGCCCCTCCCTTTCCCACCAGCCAATCGAAAGGCTCGGTCCCGGGCAGAGCCCTCGCCGTGTGACCGCTCGGTTAAATTTGGGAGCGAGGCGTGCCGTAAGACACGCGATGCTAAGAAGCTGTGGCACGGAGAGGCGACTCCCATCATGAGCCCCTCCTGACCTGGGTCACAACCGCTGAACGCACACCGCGCTAGTAAACAGGAAGCGAGACCTCCATTTTCTCAAACGTTCTTGGTCCTCCCTGTGAGAAACACTCGAGCTGGAATGCAAGCCCAGTATTTTACAGCCAGTGATTACTTCGTGTCCGCTGCTCGATCCCCCCAAATTCACTCTGAAGAAGCAGTCCACATCGGTGGAATGCGGAAAACGGCAGGGATTTTGAACCCCCTTTCTCAATTCGAGGATAAACAGGAACAGCAGATTACCGTGATGCCACACAATCTTACATCACCGCCCGAGCGCTTCACAGTCAAGCCAATTACGCATGCAGAGATTATGATAGGTATGAATTTTCATAACTATCACTGCTGTGGCTATTGTAATTTCATGCAAGGGATACCAGGGTCCGTTCACTTCTGTCAGCACAAACAAAAAAAATACACAATTTTATTTCCAGTTCTTCCTCCCGATTTGTTTCTTTTTTCTTTTTTTGCTTTTGTGAAAGGTCTTAGTTGACATAGCTAGATTAATGACTTGTTACGCACACAGCTTAAGTGATTACATTTCTGTGGTTCCCAGAGATCCCTGCTTTGTTTTCATACGGCCATCTGCTTCCCCTCCCTGTGTGCAGCGCTCTTGCCCCAATGAATTTCCGCCTCAGCTATGTAATGGCATCAATTCATATCCCACGTCACGTCATTATTTTCCTCTCAAATGCGCTGTCTGATCGAATCCCTTCCATGCAATCTTATATTATCCAGGAGGGAGGGACTGGCTGTTCCTATGTGTTGCATAACACATTGAGTCGGTTACAAACATTGTACCTCCCATTGTGCCCGCGCTGATATGCTTGACCTAGTACGCTGCATTGATTGCCTTGTACTTCATTCGCAGCTGGCAAAGAGAAGGGGAACCAGTGCTTTTACGCTTGAATAATGCACTTTGCTGATTGGTCACCCTTCGATACCGAGGTCATCGGTTGTTTTAAAATGCTTCCGCTTGTTTTATAGCTGTGTTGGACAGTGCAGGCCTCGAGGGCCTCATACATCCTGGTTTTATGGCAACTCTGCACCAAGCGGTAGTTCAGATCTTGAAAAGAGAGGGGATTTTTTTTTTTGTTTGTTGTCATCTTGTTTCCAAAAATGAGGAGTGTGAACTGTGGGTGATATGCAGCTGAAACAAATAAAAAATCTATTTTAAAAATGCTCTAAAGCCAAACAAAACAAACACGGACATTTAGAGTTGATATTACTACATCATGTGAGCCCTTGTTGTCACAACGCTATGTCTGTGAGTCTTTGGTGAGTTGCGATTTATTCTTCTAAGCTATGGGTGTAATCCTGTTCTTTGTACTGGATTTGTTTTGGATTCCAAGTAAACGTGTAAATATTCTAATATTGTGATTCTCTTTTCAAATTTGGGCACTTGAGATTCAAGCACGGTCCGATTACACACAGAATTTTGGAAGTGATCAAAAGCTTCACATGCCCAATATGGCTGCCAGCATGTGTTCGCACAAATGTGTACTGGTCCAAAGAGTCAAACATCGAAGGGCCATGAAACTACAAAACTACAAAAATGTCTGATTTATAGGTTATGGACTAATAACACCACCATATCTGAGGGAACACAGCACTTCAGAAACAAAAGGTCGTAAAAACATTTTACGACAAAGCCATTCAACCGTCCAACCCTGCAAACCCTGCAGTCTCTTCTGGGCCCAAAGACATTGGTTTTTTCTCATAACTTTTATATTTCATACCTGGCACCCATGTTGTTGCACTCCTCTTAGAAACTATGATACACAATATTCATGTTGTCTGATGAAGGCACTGTATAACATATCCATCATCATTTATTTATACTCAATATCTATTTCTATACATCGCAGCATCCCGATGGGTCCTAAAAGCATGAACTCACTAAGCAAAAAACCCCTACATCAATAAATTCAGCTAACACAGCCAACGCAGTTCAGTGCAGAATGTATCGCGCTTCTAAATGTCATGGGCCAGAAAAATTGTAGGGCATACCTTACGATGCTCTCCAATATGGCTTCCCAACCCGAGGCGATACATACACATTTCCATAAATGTAGCTATCAACATAGGCATACTTCTCAGGGCAAAAATGAATCTGTGTACAGGGGCTGACAATGAAACCGTGGATATGGACGGACATGTTGCTGGCTCGTCTCAAGCCTGATTGTAAGTTTGCCTTGGTGTGCAGCAAGTGCTCACATCCCATGGCCCTTCAGACGGAGCTCTGAGCTTAACTTCCATGGGTGAGAGGAGCGCTCAGCTAAGGAGAGAGCTTCACCCTAACCTAATTGCTGTTTTCAAATCTGGACATGTGACCCGCTGCCAGAGGTCCAGGCCGCAATTACTCCGGGAGTGTCAAAACAAAGGAGAAGTTTAAGCTAAGTGAGGGACCATGGCTCAAAGGCCTGGTGAATTAATGGTGAACTGGCTTCAAAATATCAGCAGGATTAATACAAGAATCTTTGTTCTCCAATGAGTCAGTATGGGCTTAACGTAGCTATCTTTATTTTTTCCCAAACTCCATTGTCCTGGTGTGGCTGTCTGGCTTATGCAGACGGCTCTGTTTACTGCGTGTTTGCTCCTGCTGAAAAGCCTCCAGTAATCGGTCTCACAGTCTCCACACTGTGATTGACTGGGGAGGCAGGGAAGGAAGAATCCCCCGTACAGCGTGAGATCCCTATCAGCACAGCCCTGCCAATCACAACTGCTGCCAAGTTATCGCTGCGGAATTACACGTCCAAAGAATGTGGAATTTCGAATGGTTTTTTTTCCCTCTCCAAAATTCTAAGTCAGTATTCTAGAACTCAATTGCTTATCATTTCCAGCAGTGATGCTGCATCAGCGTTAGAATGTTCAATTAAGAACATTCTAATCACATGTTCGTGACCTCATACCTTAAAGGATTAAGGGGAAGCCTTCTGCCAGAGGTGTCAGATTAACTGGGTCGATTGCAGTGACTTTCTTTGGGTAAATACATTCAAGTGAACAGCCAAAAAAATGAAAAAACAAATAAACACATTCAAGGCTTGATTTGCTACGACCTTTAGCATGCGCAATACCTTTTAGCACAAGCAAAACCAATAACATGACT